>PITA01000455.1:0-113818 GCA_004023965.1 Spilogale gracilis
AAAGACTATTTTAGACACACCATGGTACCAAAAACCACATGCCAGCTGCTCTTTAAGTCAAGAACAGATATCAAGTTAATGATCTATATTTCTCTTTACACTTTAATTTGACAAGAGTAGAAAAACTTTAAAGTATAAGGACAATGACAAGTTTGAGGTGCAATTTACCAGTGTAATAGCAACACCCTCATGGTGGAAACTACATGATACCTTATTTAATTTAGGTGATAATTATTAAATTGCTGTTCTGTAGACTAATAACATTTAAGCAAATTATTTGAAACTCTTTGGAAGCCACTTTGCACTTTCAGGGCTTCCTTTTCTAGATACTGGAAGAAGTGAAATTCTTTTGTAAGCTATTGGCATTGACTTTCAGAATACAATGCAAGTGATTTTAGGGGTAGGTTGTCTCGGCTAGGTATTACTTTCACAGCAGACTTGTTCTTAGTCTTTGTGAGTTTTAGTCTCCAAAGCTGATGATTACCCTAAATGAATCCTAGGAACACTTTCAAAGTCACTAACGTCCGCTCTTCAGACGAGTCCTTGGTGGCTGGAGCTTGAGTGGTTATTCACGCTGTGCAAGCAGTTTGGGCGAAGAGTGAGAAGGAAGGAATTCTCAAATGAACCTTCAAATCAATCCCACAGTCAGGCGCCGCCTGTGGGTTCCGCTCTGCCTTTCTAGTTAAGGGCTTGGCCTTTTCAGATCCTAATGAATCATTTAGCTATTAAGTATTTACAAGGAGGCTTCCAGTAGAGAGAACAAAAGGAAAGTATCACTTAGTGCCAAAGCATCAGATGTCAAAGTCACAGACTGGACAGACCTTTTAACCAAACATTTCTATATTTGTCTTCTCACGGGCATGGAAGATGTGCTTTACTTTCTCGGTGTTGGGCAGTCACAAGGCACCCAGTAATAGAATCCAGTGTATGTGGACGTTGGGCTGAATGGTAACCAGTGGACGACCCACAGCGGTTAGCCACATATGACAATTTCCTACATACTTATTTATATTTTTCTCTCTAGGAAATGAAGTTGGAATCCACAGATGTCATTATCCATCCCCATACTTTCGTTTACTACCCTGAAGGCAAGGATATTGCCTTTTTAAGGTGTCTGGACTTTTGTTCTTTCCTATCACAGATGGCTTGAGGAGCTCTGCCCTGAGCTGAATATGCCCGTCAGAGCCTTGCTTCCTGGAGAGCTTTCAGATTCTGGTACAAAAGGCATTTTATAAGCACAAAATAGAAAAGCATCATTTATATTCATTTGCTCCTGGGGCATTTCTCTCTGGAATCTTCCTCTTGTCTGTCAACATTGTGCAAAAAGACTGGCCTCATCTACATTACAAATATCGTTCTTTTAATGGTCGGGAAGTAGGAAAGAGATAGCAGAAGAGTGGGAGGAGAAACTTGAGCTCTCCTGTTGGAGGGTTTCAGGCTTGTTTATCCCTAAAACTGGTTGGACATCCTCAGTATGGCTCTCATGAATAGTTTGGGGGAAGACCTGAGTAGGAGAAAGTATGACATAACTGTCCTGGCTGCATGAATGTTTAGGATCTGCCTGTAGGGACTCACAGGAGAATCGCAGCCACAGGGACGATCCTCGGAGGGGTGGTTTAGAATAGAAATAGTCTTCCGGGCAGAGGGTGCTCTGCGCTGGCCTCCACTGCTATGGGAAGTCTTCCAGAGTGGAGAAACTTCCACTGAGGTGTCTCGTAGAACCTATGGCAAATCCTTCCTCATAGGGGACTCTAGTGGGTGTGATTTAAGAAACAGCATCTGTCGCAGATCTCAGTGTGTGACTTAGCACACCCATGGGGTAGGATTTGCCAACCGTATTGGCTCACGTAGAGCCCAGCTCTGAGGGACTCCCGTTCCCATCTAGGAATAGCCTAGAACATGGGGCCTTACCCAAGAGGCAGAGCCTGGGTCGGCATTACTTGGGCCAAAGGTCGGTGCATGGGGGACATTTAAATGAGTGCAGGCATGTATAGATTCAGGAGGAGAGGAGCCTGGACGCTAGGAGTGCGGCCACAGGGAAGGATGGTACCGAGGGAGAGAGACCTGCGTCCCAAGCCTTTCTCTCAGTCCTGGGCTCGGGGCTTCCTCTGTGTCTGCAAACCGGCTGCTGCTGTTTCTCCCTTGCCTTCTTCTTCAAATCTTTACATCACACAATTTCCAAATCTATACCTAAGTAGAGAGAACGGGAAAATGAACCTCCATGTACCTGTCGCCATCATCTACTGTCAACAGTTATCAGCACACATCCAGTTGGCCTCCACCCAATCCTCCCCTTCCTCAAATTATTATTGAAATTAGTTCATTCATTGCTTTTAATTTAATCTTCCATGCTGCATTTTTCTGGCCATTTTCTTCTGTCAGTCACTATCTTTAGTCGGTCTGCTGAGTTGGCACTGAAAAGACACATTTCTCAAGAGAGCCCTGAGCAGTTCTGACAGAAGTGTTGGGATTGACCAACACTTGTATGCTTCATTCATATCAGACACTCATTGAGTCCGCGGCACAACGCGGGGTTAAAGATGGCAGGACTCCTGACCTCAAGGGCTTATGGTCTACTTCTGGGAAGAGGACAAAGGCAGTAGCAAGTGCTCAGTAGTAACAAGTGGATGTGAGTCCTGCTATGGTAAAGGAGAAGTTCCAGGTGTGGTAGAGTTGCCAAGGTGTGATATTACACTTGGCTGGGAGGGGTAGGTGTGGAAAGTGGTCAGGAATGGCTGTGGAGCCTGGGGCGGTTGGGGATTTGGAAGGTTGGGCAGAGTGTGGGGAGGTGAAGGAAAAACGCTTGCCAAAGTGTGGAGGTGGGAGCAGCCCAGGCAGAGTGGAGGGGACAAGAGCATCACCTATTGACTGGTACACAGAGTGTGAGGGACTTGGTGGGAGGGATGGGCCAAAGGATGGAGGGCAATAGGTTCTTTTGAGGTTAATAGCTAGACCATTGTCTCTCTCTCTCTCTCTCTCTCTCTCTCTCTCTCTTTTAAGAATTCATTTATTTGAGGGGTGCCTGGGTAGCTCAGTTGTTTGGGCGACTGCCTTCGGCTCAGGTCATGATCCCGGAGACCCGGGATCGAGTCCCACATCGGGCTCCCTGCTCGGCGGGAGGCGTGCTTCTCCCTCTCTCACTCCCCCTGCTTGTGTTCCCTCTCTGGCTGTGTTTCTCTCTGTCAAATAAATAAAATCTTAAAAAAAAAAAAGAATTCATTTATTTGAGAGAGAGAGAGAGAGAGAGAGAGAGAGAGAGAGAAAATGAACAGGGGAGGGACAGAGAGAGACTCAGACTCCCCACTGCGCAGGAAGCCCAGTTCAGGGCTCAATCCCAGGACACTGGGATCATGATGATGGCCTGAACCCAAGGCAGATGCTTAACCGACTGAGCCACTGGGGTGTCCCTAGACCATTCTTATTAAGTAAGGAAAAACAAAACTGGATTTCTAGAAACATGGGTAGGAAAAAGAAACTCCAGACCATAATAGGAAACCAAAAGAAATCAAGGTGGGCTTAATGGAAGTTAGCAGGAATAATGAATACTCAGGGAACTGCCTGAAATAAAGTGCACTCTGGATCCGCTAGCCAGGCGACACATTTTTTAAACCTAGAAATGAAGCTTATTTGTGACTCCCTGCTACACACAATGTAAGATAAGCCATGGTCCTTTTCCACTGGATTCTGAGAAGACACGGTTTTTGCCTCTGAAATTAATACATGGGTGGAAAATTCCTATCGTTGCTTCCATGTGAAGGATAGCAAAGACGGCGAGCTCTGGTGAAATGTTCACATTTTGTAAATGAAACAGAATAGTAACTTGATTTTTCAAAAGAATAATATTTTCAGACAGCGCCTGCGTGGCTCAGTTGGTTGAGCGACTGCCTTTGGCTCAGGTCATGATCCCCGAGACCCAGGATCGAGTCCCACATCGGGCTCCCTGCTCGGCAGGAAGCCTGCTTCTCCCTCTCTCACTCCCCCTGCTTGTGTTCCCTCTCTGGCTGTGTTTCTCTCTGTCAAATAAATGAAATATTAAAAAATAATTTTTTCATTACAAATGTAAGTAAACACTGTTAATTACATCTAGAAAATTCAAACAGTAGTAGAATGCAAAAAAGCAAGAAAGTGCATTGTCCTCTTACCCAAAGAACATGATTTTTTTTTTTAAAGATTTTATTTATTTGACAGAGAGAAACACAGCCAGAGAGGAAACACAAGCAGGGGGAGTGAGAGAGGGAGAAGCAGGCTTCCCGCCGAGCAGGGAGCCCGATGTGGGACTCGATCCCCGGTCTTCGGGATCATGACCTGAGCCGAAGGCAGTCGCTTAACCAACTGAGCCACCCAGGCGCCCCAGGACATAATTTTTAATATTTCTGTGTCATTTAATGATTTTGAAACATGGTTTCAAACCAAATGACTTCACCTGTTTATCTCTGTCCCTCTCCTCCTGGCTCCATTCCTTGTGCTCCTCGAAGAGTTTTGATATTAAATATTTATATCTCTGTTGGCTTTAAGAGTCATTCTCCTTTGAATTCAGATTTCAGATGGGATACAGGAGATCATCTTGATACTAAATGAGAGGTAAAGTTTATTTTTATATATGCATGAAACCACTTCTGAACTTGTTTTTTGGGGAGGGGGCCTGGCAGGATCTGGGGAACACTATAAATGGAGTTCTGCATAACATATAGCAAAATATCTCAAGTTATATATTAAACAACAAATTATTAAATAAAATACATTCTATCCTCCTTCCTTGACTATACCCCTTTATCACAGCCGCCCCTTGGCAACTATTAAAATACTGTTTTTGGGGGCGGGCAATGGAAGAGGGAGAGAGAGAATCTTCAGCAGGCTCCATGCCCAGCAGAGCCCGATGCGGGGCTCGATCTCACAACCCTGAGATCATGACCTGAGCTAAAATCAAGAATTGGATGCTTAATTGACTTAGCCACCCATGCCCCTAAGATGCATTTTAGCTTCATACCTTTCTTTCTTTTTTTTTTTTAAAAGATTTTATTTATTTGACAGAGAGAAACACAGCAAGAGAGGCAACACAAGCAGCAGGCGTGAGAGAGGGAGAAGCAGGCTTCCCGCCGAGCAGGGAGCCCGATGTGGGACTTGATCCCAGGTCTCTGGGATCATGACCTGAGCCGAAGGCAGAGGCTTAACCACTGAGCCACCCAGGTGCCCTGCTTCATACCTTTCTGATAGATGCCCCCTGGCTACCCCTTGGGCATAGGTGTGGATACGCCAGGTCTTTTGGGGGACAGGCTTGGGTAGCAGCCTCCATGGGCCCCAGAGCAGGCTTGAAGCCCTTAGATCGTGCTCCCTGGAGCTCCGGGAGGGCCCGTCTCCCTCTGCAGAGGGGTGTAGCCAGAAGGGGCCAGAGAGGTGCCTCACTGGCGCTGATCTGAGTCATTCCATATTTCCTCTGCAGGTGGTGTGCTGGGCGCTGGGTTTCATGGGTGAGTAAAAGCAGTCTAATGGGGGCGTGCAGAAACCTGCAGGTAAGTACCCCCTGAAACACGAACTTGCCACTATGAATTGACCCAGCTAGGAAAGTCAGGGAAAGTCTCCCCATTAGGCCAAAATGGGGAGAGAAGAGAATTTCAGGCAGAGGGAAAAGCATAGGCAAAGTCCTGGTAGCGGTGGGGAGCACAGCCGGGGTGAAGCCTGGGAAGATTGTAGTGAGGTTAGGACAGGAGCAGGTGGTAGGTTCGGGCTGGAGAGGCAGGTGTGTCTTGACCAGGAAAGTCCTCCGTGGCCCTGTTAGAATTTTCTCTGTATCCTCAGTGAAAGGCCTTGAGCTCAGCTGACAGAAATTAAACCACCACGCTTTCCAAATGCAGGTGAGAATCTTAAGAATGAAATCACACCAGTGGCGAACTAAACTGAGAAAAAACACCTTCCGGCAACCTTGCACATGACATTCATCACTGTAAACAGGCTTGTCATGCACAAATCACCTGCAACAACGAAGAGGATTCTGGATGAGTTGGCTACCATCGCACGGGGCCTTTTTTGTGCTTCGGAGTTTAAATCAGGTGGTTAGTCGCACACCATTTTGTGGGGTGTATTTGTAAATATCTTGCTAGTGTATTTTATGCTTCAGTTAATTGGGTTGACATCTCATTTAGTTAACATCTAAAAATAAAATCAATTTTCAGACAAAGTACCCATAAAATAAGTGAAATGCTATAATAGGTTTCAAATTCTAAAGCAATTTCATGTAGAATAGTGGATACTGTAGATGCATTTTTTTTTTTTTCTGAATCTCTGTCAATTACACGATAATGAATGTTGCTACTAGATATTCAGAAATTTACTGCTTGGAGTAGTTTGTCATGAAGAATGAAATTTTTGTTAGAGTTTCCTTTACAATGTCAAAGAGCTTAAATATGAGTACTTTGTGTGTTGATGTTCAGCTGTAATTAAGCCACGACAATGATTATTTCTTTGGGTATAAACACTATCAAATTTTCATTGGGCGAGTTCTTTTTTAATTAATGTTGAGTTATGTTCTGTTTATTATCTTATTTGCTTATGTTTCCTGTCATTTTCCAGTTGTCTGCTTGAGTCTTGTTTTTTAATAGTGAGTTAGCAACTGATAATGTGTATTGATTTCAGTTTTGCTTCTAATTTACATTTTTATCTCTTTGGTTGATGTATTTGGCTTAATCATTTTATTTTTATAAGCAGTTGTACAATTTGTTAATTTAGCTAGATGATTAAATTTGGCTTCTAAAGAGAGTTTGTTTTAGAAAATGGTCCCTGAAGTAAATTAGCATTTGGCATTTCCAACATATCAAAGGGGCTGGTCTCTCAAAGATAACTAAAAATGTAACTCGAAATTTTTAAAAGTGGATTCCTAATTTTGAAGCCTTGGGCTATATAGAGCCATATACATTCCAGTAGGTGGTGCAAATCAACTCCATTTCAAATGGAAATGTAATTTAAAATTGTGATGTAACTATTTTCACTAGAAAAACAATATCTCAACATGTTTTCTCAACCGCAAAATTATTTTCCTCTATTTCTAAAGGAAGTTCCATTTACTCTTTTAGTGCTCATTTTTCATATGTTTTATTCCCCAGGTACCATTACAATGATCATCGTCACAGGAGAGGTGAGGGGGAAATGGGGGGCGGTGGCTACAAAAACTGGAGAGGCCTCCTAAAAATTATGAATACGAAGGACGGTCATTGGCTTCTCTGCTCAGTTCTACTTGAGGAGGAACATAACACCTGCATCAGCAACGTTCTTAGTTTTTATGTCCACAGGATGAGCTGGACACCATGTTTTGTCTTTTATAAAAATTCAGGATATTTTACTCTTAGGAATCCGATACTCACATACCAGCACATAAAATATGTAGACAAGGAAATTCCCTGCAGCATCTTTTGAAAATTAGTTTGCACTTTGATCACTGTAATGAATGTGTCCGAGGGGCTGTGGGCTGAGAGCAGGGACACCGGAGGCCTCTGCCTTTTGGTGATAGAAGGCTTAAAGAACATATACATGAAGGATCCAAAGCACCACCCACCCGCAGTAAGCAACACCCTGTGAATGTTCCTGCTATCCTCTGCCTGCCCCGCAACCCCCCACTCCTGGCAAGCACTCACCACTCAGCTGTTTCTCCTGCTTGCTACCGCCATGACTTTGAATATTATTCTCACACTGCTATTTTCTTTAACTATTTTTTTAGTGACGTTAAGCACACCCACAATGTTGTGCAACCATCCCCAACATCCGTTTCCAGAAGCTTCTTACCTTTCCAAAAGGTGGCTCTGTACCACTGAACAGTTACTCTCCACTTCCTCTCCCCTCCCAGCTCCTATGACCTTGACCCTAGTTTCCGCGTCTATGAATTTGTCTATTCTAGGTATCTTCTACTAGTGGAATCACAGTATCTGTTGTTTTGTGACTGGCTTATGTTACTTAGCATCATGTCTTCAAGGTTTTCCCATGTGGCAGGTGTCAGAATGTCTTCCCATTTTAAAGGCTGAGTAATATCCCACTGCCCGGCTATGCCACATGTTGCTTATTCATTCACCTGCCTGCGGACCTTTGGGTTGTTTCCACCTTTCGGCTCCTGGGAGGCACGTTGCCACAAACACTAACATGCAAGTACCCGCCTGCACCTCTGTGTTTAGTTGTTTGGGGCGGCTGTTTCCTGATGTATCCATTTTTCACACTGTCTTTTGATTTCCAGACGTGGTAAATCAGACAGGTGAGGACATGATTAAAACCAACTCCCTACCTTTCTATACACATTCCCACTCCCACACAGTTTCCTGTTTTTGTTTGATTTTGTTTCATTTTTGTTTAAAGCAGGCTGCATGCCCAGTGTGGAGCCCAACGGGGGGTTTGAACTTGCGACCCTGAGATCCAAACCGGAGTTGAGATCAAGAGTCAGATGCTTAACTGACTGAGCCACCCAGGTGCACCCCCCAACTTTGAATAAATTTAAAAAAATATCCCCAGTGTTTCTTTTATTATAATGTTACAAATACCGTTAACTGCGGAGGCAGATGTGCTCTAGTCTCTCGTCTCTTTTCTGGAATACTAGTCATTTTTTTTTCCTGGAATTAACAACGGCATTGATTTTATATTTGCCAGTTTGCTATGTATCACTATTGCATTTCCCTTAGTGCTCTGATCCCTGTTTATCAATGACTAGTCCCTTTCGGGCAGGCCCAGGAGAGTTTTGTTTTGCTTGATCTTTTCTGTTTTTCCTCCTTTTCCAGAAGTCTGGTACCCTCCTGCTGCCATCTGCCCCGGATGTCTTCTTGTACCTCTGTATCCTGTGGCTTCCCTATCCCACCATCCTGAGCCCTCATTTCTTCCCAGGGCTCTTTCCCACATCCCATCTTTGTTGTTTGAAGCATATCTTTTGCTAGCTTCTTGAGAAAAGGTACATGGGAGATAAAAATGTTGACTCTTTGCTTTCTTTCTTTTTTTTTAATTTTTCTGTTTGAGAGAGAGAGAGAATGAGAGAGAAAGCATGAGAGGGTGAAGGTCAAAGGGAGAAGCAGACCCCCCGCCAAGCAGGGAGCCCCATGTAGGACTCAATCCCAGGGCTTCAGGATCATGTCCTCAGCCGAAGGCAGTTGCTTAACCAACTGAGCCACCCAGGCCCTGACTCTTTTTTTATGTTAAAAGTATTTTTTCCTGCCCTCACTATTTTCGTAGATCAATTGGCTGGAAGTAGATATCTGGGTTGAAAATCACTTTTATTCAATATCTGACAAAGTATCTTTGTTATTGGTTTTCACTATAAGTGTTGCTGTCCAGGGATCTTATTCTGCTAGGATTCTTTCAGTTGTTGTTCTATTTTGAAAAATTTCAAACCTACTGAACTAAAGAATGGAACAGTGAACACTTGAATACTCCACACCTAGTCTCATTATGGTCCACAATTTGCCACACTGGCTCCATCTGATTTCTTCTCTCCCTGCCCCCACCCTGTCTATGTATAGACACCCTGTCTGTGTATATATGTATGTGTCTCTCCATCTATCTACATGCACACTCACACACATATATATCTGTATGTGTATAATTCCTTTGTTGGCTCTCTAAAAGGCCCAGCTATTCTAAATGCCTCGGCATGGCTTATAGAGATGAGGATGCTTGCCTATATTTTTGCACAATGCTATAGACAAGATATTTAACACTGATAAGAAAGCCCAATAGAGAGTCCATACTTGAGTCTCCTCAACATTCTCAATTTATCCTTTATAGCTGCCTTTTTTCTCTCTCTGATCCAGGACAGACCTGAGGCTCCCACATTGCATTTATTCATGGTAGTGCAAGCAGTCTGTCCCTGCCTGTGTCCTGAGACCAATCAGCGCACCACGGTCCCTTGCAACTGTGAAAAGTTGTATCTGTGCCTGAGGGTTTTTCCGGAAAGCTGCAGAAGCTTAGATGCTCTCTGAACTGCTTGTTTTTAGTCCTGTGCTCCCCTTGCCTCCAGGTCTCATCTCCTCCCCTGTGGAGACCCTCAGATTCATTTCCTCTAGGGGAGAAGCCCTGCTTTTCCACTGGTGGTGGTGTCAGAGTAGAGATGGGGAAAGTTGTTGCTTGGCTACCTAGCAAGGGAAAGGAGTGAGAGTTGAGCTCTCTGGCTACAGATTTTCAGCCAGTTTTTTCAGCCCCTGCCTTGTTGTGCCCAAATAGTCCACAGTATTTTTTCCCCAAATCTCAGGGGCCCAGGCTTTCCATGTTCCCTGGCTGACTTTCTATCAGCCCCTGGGTCATAGTTGCTGCTCTTTACTGCAGCAGCTACTATTTCCCCACCGATTATGTATTTATTTTTTAAATTTTGTTTATATTCCAAAAATTTGCTGAGATCTTTCTTTTGTTGCTGTCTCCTCTTTAGTTCTCTTTGTTCTTGTTCTTCTGGGTCTATACCTTTGAAAAATTCCTTCACTGGAGGGTTTCCAGAAGAAAAAGATATAGAAGCATGTGGTAAATTTGCCATGTTGATTCAAAAATTTCCTTTGTAGCATTTTTAATAGAAAAAAAGTCGGGACGCCTGGGTGGCTCAGTTGGTTAAGCAACTGCCTTCGGCTCAGGTCATGATCCCGGGGACCCGGGATCGAGTCCCACATCGGGCTCCCTGCTCGGCGGGAAGCCTGCTTCTCCCTCTCTCGCTCCCCCTGCTTGTGTTCCCTCTCTCACTGTGTTTCTCTCTGTCAAATAAATAAAATCTTTAAAAAAAAAATAGAAAAAAAGTCATTCATTCAAGACTCTTGGGCACCTGTCATGTAAGAGGAACTAGGGATAATTCCTGGGTTTATGGAGTGAATAGTCTAGAGGGGAGGCATGAACACATACTACAAACTGTGATAGGTGCTTTGAAGGAGAGCTCAGGTTTCTACAGTTAACTGGGGGAACTAACTTGATCTGGAGGAAGTAATGTTTAAGATCTGGAGGATGAATACGAGTTGGGTAGACAAGGGGCTGGTTGGGTATGGGGCAGAGCAGCGTACGAAGGCCATGTGGCGGCAGGGGGTGCGGTTTGTGGCGGGATGCCGGAAGAGCGGTGAAGGGTGGTATGAGACAGACATGAAAGCAGGGGCCAGAGCAGTCAGGAGTTCACGGACTGCACAAAGGACATTGTCTTTATGCTACTTGATGGTGGATGCTGAAAGGATTTTAACAGCTGACATGGTCTGAGTCACATTTTCAAACCATGAGTTGTGGAATGGCTTGGGTGGAGAGGGCTGGGTAGATATGGGGATTCCTGGAACGAGGCAGCCATCCACTCAAGAAATAGTGGTCATTTAGACCAGGATGTTGGAAGCTGAGCTGGAAAGAAGTGGATGGATTTGAGAGATATGCCAGGACTTGGGGGTGATTTGGATTGGGGAATGGAGGAAAGAGAAGTATGTGGATGACATCTTAGTCTTTGTGGTGTGGAACTGGTTGGATAATGGTACCACTCAAAGGGATGGGAAATTCTGAAAAACAACTAGATTTAAGAACTATCAGAAACATGGGGTGCCTGGGTGGCTCAGTTGGTTAAGCCACTGCCTTCGGCTCAGGTCATGATCCCAGATGGGGATCCCAGGGTCCTGGGACCGAAACCCATGTTGGACCATCTGCTCAGTGGGGAGCCTTCTTCTCCCTCTCCCTCTGCCTGCCGCTGCCCCTGCTTGTGAGCTTACATGCACTCATGCACAAACACTCTCTCAAATAAATAAATAAATAAAAAATAAATAAATAAATATTTTTTAAAAAAAGGACTATTGGAAACAACTGAATTGTCCATCAACAGAACAATGATCAAATAAACTGTTACAGTGGCAAACTCACAACAGCCATGGCTTTGACCAACTAACAGCCAGAAAACTGAACAGACTAAGGAGGAAGAATTTGGGTCATGAGTCTACAAAATAGGGTTTGGGTCAAGATCATGGAACCAATGACTAACAAAAGGTCCTTCTTATAAAATCCCAATCCCAGTTTTCAGAGGACAGCATTGGAGAAGGGGCTCAAGAGGAGGAAAAGTCAAGAATGTAGGGTGAGCTGCTCCTTTTATGATTTGATATATCCATTTCCAAAGGAAGTCAATCATCCCTGGAGGACCCCCATCCTCCCAGATGACAAGGGAGAGACAAACTGGCCTCCAACACTGGATAGAGATCTATATGTGTTGTACCTGATACTCCCTGTCTGAAATGGGGTACAGGCCGAGCAGAGTCAAGCGGGTCTAAGTATAAAGGGGTGGTAAGGGTGGTGGACTTCAGTGAGATCAAGTGAGGGGCTGTGCTCTGAGTGGGCATTTAGTTGCCTCTCTCATGACCTCTGCCAGGTCCCCAGCCCCTGCCCCAACTTCATCCCCTTCTGCTATAATCTCATATTCATCAAGGTTCAGTGGGAAACCGCTTGCCCCAGATGGGTTAATGAAAATACTTTACTGAAGGCGCCACTCACGGAGATATGGGCAGGTGAGGTCCCATATGGGATGGTGAGACTCTGTCACTACCTGGGGACTAAAAGGATGAGGGAATGGTGTTCCTGGAGCCCAGTGAACACTGGAGCCAAGGAAGAGGTGGAGGGACATAGAGATTACTGGAGAAAGGGGCCAGAGCAGAAGGGTGCAGGAGGAAATGCCTGGGCTTCCTCTCCCTTCCTTGCTCCTATCTCCTGTTGCTCAAACCTGCCAGGAAGCCAAAGAGCAAGGGAGCCCAGGGGATACTATCAGCAGGGTCAGCCTGGCCGAGCTGAGAAGCATGGATAATGGGCTGGGTGCCCAGGGAAAAGCCCTGCACACGTTCCTTCCAAAAGGGCCACACTGTCATCCAAGCTCTGCAGTGACCAGAGCCTGTGTGGCTCTGCCTGGCGATGCCTTCCTCTGTATACAGCCTGACCTCATGACAGGTATGCCTAGACCCCACTGCACACCTCAGAGCCGGCCCGGGGGATTACACACACCCACACTCAGAATGAGCATGGAAACGTCTCCCAAAGCCAAATGGAAATGACTTTTGGATTACCCACCATTTGGCCAGATTATTTGCACCATTGCTTCCATCCATTACTGAGGAGAGCCAGGCGGGGTCTGGACTGTCCTTGGTGTTCCAGGATGACCTTGTAGGGAGCTGATTACAGCCTGTGTGCAGAAAAAGAAGATGTTTGACTGTCATTCTTCCCCTTACTCTGGTTCAGTGAAGCCTGATCTTTGGCCTGTGGCTAGAACCCACCCACGTTGAAGGGCCTATCATTGCTGGTGATTTTTTTTTTTTTTTTTTGAAGATTTGAATTCAGACTGAAGCAAGGGTTTCTGTTAGCAAAGCTGTACAGAATCCATATTTGCCTTTGAGCTTCCAGACTTTCTATTTAGTGCTTGGGGTGCTCTCTGGCACAGGACTCCTCCTCACCCCACCCCACCTACATGCCACCATCTGCAAGCCAAAGAAAGGGCGAATGCCAACACAGCTGCGGGGGACCTGGGGTCAGAGCAGAGAGCAGAGGAAGAAGCAGAATCCAAGGTCAGGGCCTGTGAGAATCCTCGGGAATGAGGACATCCTTATGGGGGGCACCCCAGATTGGCGTGGAAACCATCTGCCTCTGCCACAGCCTTCTTTACTTCTGAAAACTCTGGCTCTATGTCCAGACTTCCAGAGACTCAGAGCAAGTCCCCAGCTCGGGTCCTGCCCATCTTGGGCTTCCTAGGCCCCTTCCTCTTTCCAGCCTAAGCTACCACTATAATCGCATGGGCTTTTTGACAAAATCTATGCATTTTGAGGAATCAGAAATATTTAGTAAAAAGAGCTAGCATTTTTTTATAGCTAATTGTGGGTCAGGAACTTTTCTGGGCTTTTCACCTGTTATCAATGGCTTTAATACTTACAATAGCCCAAAGATGTCAGTACTTTATTTATGAGAGAGAGAGAGAGAGAGAGAGAAAGAGAGAGAGAGAGAGAGAACACTCAGGGGAAGGGGCAGAAGGGGAGAGTGAGGGACAAGCAGACTTGGGCTCCATCCCAGGATGCTGGGATCAAGACTTGATCAAGACTCTTAACCAACTGAGCCACCTAGGTGTCCCCTAAAGATGTAGGTAATTTAAAAATGATCTCCATTTTGCAGATGAGAAAAGTGAAGCCCAAAGTGGTGAAGGAAGCTGCCCGAGATCACACGCCTAGGAAGTGGCAGTGGTGGGGTGCAAACCAGCCTCCCACTCCTTATTTGTGTTTTTACCATGAGCTGATGCTGCTGTCGGCGGCCATCCCGAGGCCGGTTTCCCCAGGGTTCTTGCCGCTGCCTACACATTTCTAAGTGTTGGAATTTCTTCTTGCAGTCCAGAGAAATACTGAGAAACACAGAGAAGAAATATTAGCATTCCAGTGGCTTTTGCTTTCCAGGATAACTTAGAGAACAGAAAACCAAAAATTCTGGACATACTGTTTAAAGTTCCGTTTTACTGCCCTGGACTGGGTTAGAACAGAGGTTGTCCATTTTTTTCAGACCCAAGAGTCCAACTTCAGTAAAATCCAGAAAATATGGTCAACAGAGATACAGGAGGAGAATGCCTTTTTTTTTTTTTTTAAGTTTATTTTCGTAATCTCTACACCAAATCTGGGGCTCGAACTCACAACCCCGAGCAAGAGTCGCATGTGTTTCAGGCTCAGACAGCCAGGCCTCCGGAGAATGCCTACGTTTAACAGAAAAATAGATAACTTTACATTAATGATACTGATATGGTGGTTAGTAGGGAATTAAATATGGAATTTATCAACTCTGTTTAATGAAATTAAATGGTTGGGCCTTTTGCCATTTGCTCTTTTCAAGTTTTCATGATAGCATCCTCACCTAGCTTGTCATAACCCCAAACACAGAGCCTGTCGGTAACAAACAAGCAAGTTTGGTTAACAAGATGGAAGCCACACGTAGGGCAAGAAGGGGTCATTAGATCCTTGAGGTTTGCGTCTGGGGCCATCTGTGCCAGCAGCAGGGAGAGCAGAAATGACAGGTGAACAGTGGGGCTGTCCTGGAGGTCCGGAGATTTGCCAACTCAGGGGCAGGCAGTCGGTGTTTTGGGGTGAGGTCTAGTGTAGAGTGTGTGTGTGTGAGCTGGGACTGGAGTTAAGTACATGGA
Source organism: Spilogale gracilis (assembly GCA_004023965.1). Lineage (NCBI taxonomy): Eukaryota > Metazoa > Chordata > Mammalia > Carnivora > Mephitidae > Spilogale > Spilogale gracilis. The sequence continues at coordinate 15,110 of PITA01000455.1, forward strand.
GTGATCGTAGGGACCAGGGCACGGAAATTCCTCCTTTCCTCCACTCCCCTGTTGGGGCTAAGCCTTCTACAGTGTCATTCCTGGGGAGAATCCATACCAAGAGGTCCATCCTGCAGAAGGTAAGGGTGACAGGTGTATGAGGCATCCTCGGTAGCGGTGGACAGCAGGGGATGGGCCAAGGGCACAGATGAGGAGGAGGCATATGGAACCGCCCCCATCTGGGCAGCAGACTCCTGGACTTTGCAGACATTAGCCATACCCCAGGTAGGGCTGCCCGATCCTGGAAGAAGTGGATTCTGGGATTTGTTTCCCACCACCTTCCTTTCCCCTGGGTCCCCCTCTGCCCCTCTGCCCGTGTGTGAGACCAAGCCTTCTCTCTCTGCTTCTCCCTCAAGCCTCCTTCCCTCTTCACAGACAGAAGGGCACTTTACTGGCTCATGCACTGGCTAGTGGAGGGCTCCCACCGGCTCCGGTGCAGGCCAGCCTGTGTAGGGAGGGTCCACATTCCCTCAGCCTCTCCGGGCAAGTCTTCCCTGTGATTTGGCTTCCTTCCTGAGATACCGAGGCGGGAAGGTGGCAGGAGAGATGCCAGCCTACACGCTTTTGGGTTCCAAGTGGTCGGGAAAGACTGAGATTCTCTCTCTGCCTGAGAACTGAATTTACTTTGCTTTGATTGGTCTGATTTGGTCATGTGCCCGTCCAGAGCCAATCAGCAGCACCAGGAGAACGCGATATTCTGATTGGCTAGTGCTGGCGTGGCGTGCAGAACCCGCTCCGCCCCAACCACGTGGACTGGTGGTGGTGGTGATGGGCAGAAATTGGGGTTATTGCTGGAAGAAAGGTGATGACGCACGCCAGAGAGGCAAGCCCCTAAGTGCCCGTTATCCCCCCAAGTCCTCCTGCCTCCAACTCTCCCATAAGTACCCCTTTAAATTAACCTCTGTTCCCTCGGACTGAACCCTGGCTTGACCACTTGGCCAGTGTCCTTGGAGCCCCCCTCGTAACCCGTTTGAGGAAGAATTTGTCACATGGTCTCTTTACTGTAAAAAAAGCACACCAGACATTGAAGAATTCATACCAAAAGCTTTTCCATAAGGGAGAGCATATATGTTTTAAGTTGAGAAAAATCTAGGCTTTTGGGTCTGATTTCCGAGAACCGAAGCTTTCAAAGTTTCACAGTTGTGTTCAGAGGAACCCACGAAGACATTAGAGCAGGTCCTAGCCTTCCTGCTTGAAGAGCTGAGCAGGGATACTGCTGAAACTTGAAACTTCATTATTCCTCATTGTTGGACTTCAAGGTCTCACTCTCAAAAGTCTGGGTTAAGGCCAAGTGTCATGCTTTGTCAGACTCTGAACTTTATTTGATTTCATTTTCTGTAATGCGATGGCTTATTAAAGTAGATTCCAGAGAGACTGATCGGGAACTTCTCAGCCTGCCAGGAGGGCAGAAGGGGAGTGCTTCTGTGGACATGTGGATGCATTCCTCAGACAGTGAGCCCTCCAGAGTAGGGACCACCGATTATGGCCAGCACCTAAAGCCACGTGGAGCATTGCCTGTAAAATACTTTTTCTAGAACACATGCCAACTCATGCTTTGACCAGAGCTGATGTGGCCTTCTTTGTTCTTCATCACATGCATCACTGTGTTTTATAGCTTAATTTTTATGCCCTCTCCTTGTCGGGCTCTTGAACTGTTACAAGACATTGATCCTATGTTACTTGCTTTCTTATACTTTCTTTGAAAAAATCTTCTTGTTTTGGGGAGCCTGGGGGGCTTAGTCGTTAAGCGTCTGCCTTCCGCTCAGGTCATGATTCCGGAGTTCCAGGATCTAGCCCCACATGGGGCTCCCTGTTCGGCAGAAAGCCTGATTTTTCCTCTCTCACTCCCTCTGCTTGTGTTCCCTCTCTATCTGTGTTTCTGTCAAATAAATAAATAATACCTTTTAAAAAAAATCTTCTTGTTTTGTTTCTAACCATAATAGTAATACATGTTCTTTTGGAAAAGCCCAGTGAAGAGAAATAAGAAACTCAAGTAATTCTAAAACTTTTCGTGTAACCTTCCATTTTTCTATAAATATGTGTACATATTTTTACAAAAGAGAGTCATTCTATATATGTATTTACTTTTCCTTTTTTTTTTTTAAAGATTTTATTTATTTCTTTCAGAAAAAGAGAGAGTGAGAGCACGAGACAGGGCCAGAGGCAGAGGGGGAGGGACAAGTAGATTCCCCACTGAGCAGGGAGCCCCACTGGGATTGGATCCCAAGACCTTGAGATCATGACCTGGCCCAAGTCAGATGCTTAACTGAAGGAGCCACCCAGGTGCTCTTTTTTAATGAACAATATAACGTGAACATTTCTGTGTCCTTTTGTGGTTTTCATGACTGCATTGGGTTCAACTTCATGCTTCAATTTTTTTTCTCGAATAGTATCCTGAGCACACTTACGGATAAATCTTTGTGCAAATACATGGGTCGTTTCTTGGGGTAAATTCTCAAAAATAAAACTACTGGATCATAAAATATGTATATATTTTGAGGCTTTTTGGGAGCTACTGCTACCAAATGGCTCTTTGCTGCCAATAGTAATTTCTTAATTCTGGTCCTGAGGCCAGTCCTGCAGCACCGCTGAGCAGCGTCCAAAGAGCTCCTGGCTGCCGGTGGGGCCTAGGTTGCCAAGAGCTGACCTTTGTAGATGAGACTTCCTCCCACAGCGCTGCTTTGTTCCTTACAGATGAACTGGTCTTTAGGGTTCCATGTCTCCCATGGCTTCTTGTTGAAATGCGTCTTTTAAAACTGATGGTGACTGCAATCTCCAATTTGAGATGATGGTTATTTAAGAAGGCAGCATTATGCTGTCTGCTGCTGGAGTATAAAGCTTTCATTCTTGTTGATTTCCCCGGGGTTGGGGGGCTGGGGGTGCGCTGTGTGTAAGGGCCCCCTTCCCTGAGACTAAAACCTTGTCTCTAGAGAGCAACTTCTGTGAGGGTTTTGCCCTGTGCAACAATTCCAACCACAGGGATCATTTTGCCTAGAAATTGCCATGGTCTCCAGGGATGGCCATGGCGATTACCCTAGGAAGTAAACTGAGGGGTTCAACAAGGCAGTTTCTAAAAACTGTGGACTGACTGTTATGTGTCAGTTGCCAGTGGCGATTGACCAGAGAGGGGAATGCTCGCTAGAATGTCGCTGGGCTGTCCCTGAGCAGGTCACAGATGTTCTGGCCAATGGAAAGCGAGAGCTAATTTGCTCTCAGGGCCCTAATTGGCTGATGGGACAATCCCATGCCTACTATTTTGAGGCTGCGTTTCTAGCCCCAGCTTGGCAGGCTTGCTTGAGACATCTGGCAACAATGATCAGAATGCCTTTTCTTTTTTTTCAAGGAGGCTCACAATCAATTCATCTGTGGACTCACAAGGAAAGGCTCATTTGGTAGAGCCAGTATGTTTCAAAGAAAAGTATATTTTCATTAACTAGCCTCAAAGCAGTAATTATATGTTCAGAGAACACAGTAAAAATTTATTTCTAAATATTTGGCAGTGAAAAGTTGAAGGCGGTGTGTGCGTATGTGTGTGTGAGCGTGTGTGTCCAACATGTTGCATGTGTTTTAAATAAATCCAGCATCCTCCCCTCAAAAAGGAAGCAGGAAATGCAATTGTAGACTTAATTTTTAGCAACAGGATGTGTTTCTAAATGCTAATATAATAAAAGGAACATGTGTAAAGGCTTTAAAATTTTTATCAAAGCAATTGTGAAACAAATGAGATATCTTTAATTTTTTTTTTTAAGGGATGGTGGCATCTGAGCAGTGAAAACCAAATTTCAGCCAAGAATCCAACGGAAGAGTGGTGTCTTTGCGTGAGATGCCGTTGAACTCCGACGCTCCCCATATCTGATTCACAGTTTATAATCACAGTTATCACAGAGCCATTAAAAGCCTATTAACTTGAATTCCCACAATTCCTTGAGGGCAAGGGCAAAGAAAGAGCAAAATAACTTTGAATGTAAATGTGACAACGTTCGAAAGAGGAGATCTCTTTTAATTATGCCAGCAAAAGAAGATGTCTTATGGACCCATCCACCCTAGCAGATGGCTGATGAAAGAATCCACCAGGAAGTCTTAGGACGCTTGGGATGTTATGAAAATGATTTCTCTGTGAAGAGACTGGGACAGCGTCCGTCTGTTCCAGACCCCTCTCTGAGAGGAGGAAGAGTACATGGCTTGTTAAAATGCGTTGACTGCTGGGTAGGCTGGCTGGACCAGCACGGCTGAGGGGCCGATCGAATCAGCCCGAAGAGAATCCACAGCCTCATTTGGTGGAAGCAAAAAGCCAACAAATATTCAAGCCATTGTCATAGAAGAAATTTGATTTCATGTTTTTCCACCCTTCAGCGCCTTCGCTGACATTTCCCCTAACAATGTTACTATGTGCCATACAGGAAAACAGTGTAGCCAATGAGGGGTCTTGAGACCTCGGATAAAACGCAGAGTTCTCTCACCGCAGAACGATTCTAGACTTCCTACGGCGGCTAACTGTGCGTACCAGTGACGGGGTCTGTCCCCAGATCTCTGGGGCCACCCTGGCGAGGTCCGTGCTGGCTCTATGGGGTCCACACTCGTGCACCCCTTGGCAGGCTGGGCTCAAAGCTCACCTCGCTCTTGTGAAGGAGCGCTGGAGTCACCCGAGGAAGGAAGGCGCTTTCTCTCCAGCACTGACTCTGAAACAACCAATTCCGATCAATCCGCCCTCACCTAATGTTAGTTCTTCCTGCATGAATTACCCACATTCACTGCCCAGTTTGAGCTCGTTCCTGCAATGGATAAAGCAAATGGCTCAGTCCAGAGGGAGTGGGTTATTGACTAAGTGCTTAATTAGGCGCACAGCCCTGATGTGGTCATTCTCCTATAGGCAGGACGAGTGGACCATGGCACAGCGGAGCCATGAATCTGGTTTCCTCTCATTTGCCTGAGCCACAGTTGAATCAATGGGGCAGCAATCTAAATTAAACATTAAGACAACCACACTGCAGTATGTTTATGTAACTGTGCAAAGAAACAGCATGTGTCTCAGGATCCTCCGGGGGAAAACATTATTTACTTGCCTCCTTCCATATCAAGCACACTGAAGGTTTGTATGGTACTGTCTGGAAAGGCACCTGAGGGAAAACGTTCTAGGTAAATGTAAACTCTTTAAGCCTCCTCTTTGGCTTCTGAATCTTTCAGAGTCTAGCAGGACAGCGGTCATCGTCCCAGGATTAGGCTGCAGGGTTTATTGGCAGGTGCGAGACCAAAGGTGCCCACAGGGCTTTCTGAATCCATGGACCAGATGGGTCTCGGGTGCCTCTTGATTCTCCGTGGTGGCACTTGTCACATTTTTATGTGCACGTGAATCATCTGAGAGTCTTGTGAAAATGCATATGCTGATTCAGTCGGTCTGGGCAGGTACCCGAGAATCTGTATTTTTCATCAGCTCCAACGTGATGCCGGGGGCTACTGGTCCAAGAACCACACTTGCAACAAAAAGGCGCTGGTGGGAGGGCAGGTTCCTTGCCTCACAGTCAGCTCACACATTGGAGAGGAGTAGGGAGAAAAGAGCTGATGTACTGGTGACAAGATAAATTGGAAGCCAGAGGGGAGCAGAAGGATACGAGGACTAGGCTCGTCCTCCCTCAGGTGAGGGGATGTATTGACACTGGTGTCAATGCTGTGTCTGGTCTGGTTCCTCCATCAGGGTGTCATTTACTGAGCGCATGAACAGGTGACACGTGTGCAGAAGGTGACACGGCAAGACTTCATGCCATAGAGAGTTCTCGTTGGCCTTTGCAAGGCACCCCCTATGGGCGGAAATGTCCCAGAATGTGAAGAAAGAGCAAGGAGCAAGAAAGAACAAATTGGTGGTCATCCACACCATTAACTGAGTTGATGAACCTCGGGTCCCCGTTGAGCTGGGGAAAGGAGGGCCTAAGGCCAGAACCTAGCTCAAGTCTCTCTTTTATGACTCTTCTCTTCTTATTATCTTTGTAACAAGGCTCTTTTATTAGCTCACAATTTCCTGCCAAGTTGATGAAATCTCCATTATGTTTTATAGTGCAAAATAAGAGGATAAAGGAGATTTTGAAAAGGCCCACAGATCTCTTCTTCATTTGGGGACCCTGCCTCCGCCGCTTCCCGCTCCCCCACCCCCCCCACCCCAGGCTGGGGTAGAGATGAACTTAACGTTGCGTTCCGAGACACTGCTCATTTTCTCTTCAGCTGAAAAATAGATATTTATTTTGCCGTTTCGCTCCACGATTCTGGAGGCTGGCATTTTCCATTTTAGTTCTCTCCGTTTTGAACCACACTTGTAATTACTGCTGTCTTTTATTCTGTGTTTTCGGAGGGCTCTCTCGTTGAAACTGCAAGAGGACGGGAGCAGCTGTCTTTCCAGGGGGCGAAAACAAAGCACCGCGTCTTCACGTCAACCTCTGCAAACATACAGACACACAAGTGGAAACAGGCATCAAAATCCCAATGAGTGGAGAATCGGGCACCGAACTAAATGTTTCTGCTTGTCTTTTTCAGCATTTGGAGGGAGAATAAGCTCAACACATCTGCTGCCTTTGGGGCACGTCTTGTTTCTAAGGTGCTTTTCTTAAAAGAGCCAAAGCCCTCAAGAGGCTTTTTTGGGTGTTGCCGCCTGATTCATGGGTCTCTGCCTCCTGATGACATTGGCCGTCAGGTCAAGGTCACGGAGGGCAGGAGCCTGTGCGCCACTCTGAACTGCCTGGACGCCCTGAGTGGCCTGCTTCTGCTCCCCCCTCCAACCTCTGCTCCAACAGGCGCCATCCGTCCCACAGGCATCGAGGCCACACTGGCTTTCCTTTCATTTCCAGAGGGAGCCAAGCTGCGCCCACCGCCCGGGCGTCCGTCTGCCGGGCCTGCACTGCCCTCTTCCCTGGCTCATTGCCCTTGTTTATCACTTCACGTCTTCCTCACCACCGTGGGGGTCTGTCAGATGCCTTCAGGCCCCTCCATCATACAGTCCGGGGGCATCCCATTCCTCTCGGTCATGACTGATTGTCTCTGGGGCAACGTCTCTGTCTGGAGGAGGGTCAGCTGCATGAAGACCGTGGCAGGATTCACTATGTCCTTCACCGTCTCCAGCACAATTTGCCAGATAGTAGCCCTTCTCTGAGTGACCAACTCTCCAAATTATTTCCCAGGAGCTTCTGGAAGGTTTATGGCAACTCATGTTTCAGCGAGGTGATCAAACGTCCGACTCTTACAATGACAACGTCCCACAGAACTTAAACTTGGGGTATCAGGCCTGTTGGCAGAGTCAAGGGTGTTTGTAACTGTTACAGTGGGTTCGAGTCTGCCTTTCCGTTCCATGAGCTGCCCAGTTGGTTAAGTTATCCTTCTTGGCTTTCAGTGAGTCTTCATTACCTAGATCCACTGAATTGTGTTCTTGGGCGGAAGGGAGAGAGGTGCAGGTCGTTTTCCAGATAGTCTGCAGCAGACGGTGCTACCAAAAATATGCTTCCACTACAGACACACGGGTGCTTTTCAAGGTGGCATACAGACATGTTGTGCGTCCATTAATATTTCCATGAGTGCCGTACAGATCATGAATCATAATAGGAAGTGCAGTCGAGGGCGCCTGGGTGGCTCAGTTGGTTGAGCGACTGCCTTCAGCTCAGGTCATGATCCTGCAGTCCCAGGATGGAGCCCCGCATCGGGCTCCCAGCTCGGCGGGAAGCCTGCTTCTCCTCTTCATCCCCCCTGCTTGTGTTCCCTCTCTAGCTGTGATTCTGTCAAATAAATAAATAAAACCTTTAAAAAAAAAAGTGCAGTTGAGTCACCTTGATTCGGTTGCTATTTGCAGAAAGAGCCCAGATAGTTTACCTTGGGGGGGGGGGTGAAACAAAAGTGTGTTTTGGAATGCAGATGCATGAGAAGTTCTCGGTGCTCAACATTACCGGCTGATGGAAGTGCCCAGGGTTTGTGGGTGTCAACACAAAGATGAAACATTCATTTGGCAGCATGACAACGGGAAGCACGCACATGTGGGCAGGTCTGAGCATTTGTGGGGGCGTCCTAGGGGGGCACAGACACGTGTGACAGCATGCTTGCCGAGCGCCCATAGTCCCAAACCTTTCTCTCCCACAAAAGATAGCACATCATTAATTTAACAAGGAGAGGCATACCGTGCCAGAAGTGCATGGAAGAGAGATACATATCTACCTTTCACAGACTCCTTAACACTTTACATGTCCAAATCTAAATCTTTTTTAAAATTATTTATTTATTTATTTGACATAGAGAGAGATCATAGGTAGGCAGAGAGGCAGGCAGAGAGAGAGGGGGAAGCAGGCTCCCTGCTGAGCAGAGAGCCGGATGTGGGGCTCTATCCCAGGACTCTGAGATCATGACCTGAACTGAGAGCCGGATATGGGGCTCGATCCCAGGACTCCGAGATCATGACCTGAGCCAAATGCAGAGGCTTAATCCTCTGAGCCACCCAGGTGCCCCTGAATGTCCAAATCTAAAAGTTAAAGTACACAACAACTGTTAAGTCAAAAAAAAAAACCCGGCAAAACCATTTGCTATAAATGTAGATAGTTCACTGAAAAGACTTTTCAGTTAACCAATAATTGGGGGTACTGATCCTTAGACAAATGGGTAAATTTGTGATGTCCTGTTTATTGGTGATGGCCTTGATGCGATTTGGAAACAGGACTGGCGTACAGTGGATGTCCGGTGAATCTTTGTTGACTGAATGAACGCTGTTGCACACTCACTAGAGCCTGCGCGGTCGGCATCTAACCCGATGTCTTGGCCAGTGCGTTCTAAACAGGGTCCCACACGGGCAGAGCACAGGCCAGGTGGGAGCGTGGACCTGTGCTGACCTCAGCCCTAGAGACTTGGGCACCCTGAGCGCTTCAGGACTTGTGTGCAAAACTGGGGAGGGTCGCAAATTTCAGCCCAGTAATTCCAACCTCTGCACATAATAGTAATAACACTGACAAGGAGCAGCCCTCCCCCAATCTGAGAAATCCTAGCTGAGGAAGATTTTATTTTTCCTGGTGGGGTGTCCTTTATTCAGTTTTGATTTCCTCGAACAAATTTGTTAGAATTTTAAGCAATCATTCAAAGGGGAAAAAAATGACACACACCTTAAGCAGCGATCATAGTCTTTGTTTAACAGAGTGGATGACTGAAGACAGAGGAGATGCAAAGTATATTTAGAAATGAGATTTCCGTTCTAAAAAATTTTCTGCTCCATTGGTGGTGACAATGTGAATGCACGTGGGACACTGTGTGGGAAATGCCTCTGTTTCTAGGCTTTTAAACCCCAAGTCTTTGCCTTCCTCCATCCTCCTTGCTTCTCTTTCAGTTTCAGGGTGTGCAAGGAGCAGTCTGCATTAGTGTCCCCATTTCCCCCCCATCATGTGTGTAGTTCTGCCTGGCTTTGCTTTTGCTGCCCAGGGCCGCAGGCGGCACATGATGTCGGTCCTTTGGCCTTGACCTCCAGAGGTCACCAGAGAGAAGGGTCGTGCCCAAGAGGTAGGTATTTAGATGGGCCTTGTTTTATGCAAATTAAAGAAAGGGAATTAACAATCCTCCAACGGAGTCATGGAAGAGCAGTCGAATGAGCACATGCTGGCATTGAACTTGACCTCAGGACGTCTGGGGTCTAGTTCAGGCTTGGCCACATAGTAGCTGTGGGACTGCGGGGAGTCCCTCCACTTGCCTGAGACTCAGTCTCCTCTCCTGTAAGTGGAGGTCATTGCTAATGCCTGCGTGGGCCCCGGTCTGTGTCCCCGCAGGAACCAGATGGCCCACTCTGAGACAGAAGACAATCTAATGAAGGATCTTCTAGAGACATGGGCGGGGTTCAGGGAAAGACAAGGACCCATGAGAGCCAAGAGCCTTGCCCACCCCGAGGCCAAAGGTGTGGGGAGAGGTCACGGTTGACAGCAAGAGCAGCAGCTGTGGGAGGGGCCACTACACTGAGCGACGTGGTGGGTGTCGATGGAACAACACAGCTCCTTCCTGAGTGTGGCCTGGAAGGGAGGGAGCCTGAGATGAGTCCTTTGACCCTGTGGGCCTCAAGAGCCTGTGTTAGTCTTTTCCCAAGTCCACGTTCATGGTGTTAGCTTAAAAATCACGGTAGAAGTATTTATACCATGGAAATTGGCAAACCACCCTACAAATCAGACTGCTCCCCAGAGAGCTGGTGGTTAATCATTTATCAGCACCCCATGCCTTGCTCTTCCTGCCCTCCCCATTCCCACAGGTCTTCTTATTGGGTGAATCCAACCACAGCCAAAGGTTAGGTAGGGCTGATGTAGTCTTGCAGGCCAGTGACCAGGGCACAGAACGGGGGGGGGGGGGGATTACTTGGCATGGGGAAGGCATAAACGAAGAAAATAACCAGCCCATCTCCCGGGGGTATGGTGAAAATCATATGCAACAGTGAATAGTGAATAGGAAAATACTAGTCAACACTGATGTGCCTTTCACACGTGTCCTTCCTTATTTTTGCAAAGTACTTTCCAGTTTACAAAGTGCTTTAATGGGGTCTACTTCCTTTGTCACCACCACGCTGAGAATAGTCAGCACAGGCCTCCTGCTTAACCTTGCTAGAGGTCAGGGTCATTCAAATTACAGATAAGAGAGCATTTCACACCCATCAGGGGGGCAGAGGCTTTTGCTGGTCCTTGACCTTTGTTCTATCTCTTTCTGGGTGATGGGACATTTGCTGGAAGAAGATCCCAGCAGGACAGAGCCTCTCCTGCAGCCTCTCTCACACTGAGGTGTGCCACAGCAGCACAGGGAACTTGCCTTAGAAAGAAGCGGCCGAGCCAGCAAGGAGAGCGTGCCACGAACCCAGGGGCCAGGCCCACTCCAGTCCCACAGTCTGGGATGCGCCCTTTGTCCCCCCTGCTGCCTGGAGCCTAGATGCCCCCTGCGGACCACAAGGAGGACAGCAGGCAGAGTGGTGAGAAGCGGAGGGAGCCTCCCCTGAGGGACGGTCAGCCAGCATTGGAAACCCAGGCGGCCTGCCTGCTCCCCTCACAGCAGGGCTGTCGGTCTGGAGCTGGTACCGTGGTTCCCTGGCACAGGACGACGCTGCCCTCTGTCTTTCCCTCCTCCACCCCTACAGCTGGCCTCTGGCCTCATGAGCCCCAGAGAACAGCGCCAGCCCAGGCCTCACATCCAGGAGCCCACCCCTCTGGGCCACCCGCGACATGGCAAGTCTTGTGCGAATGCCTGGTTTGGTGATTAGGGGATGAGAAGGTGCTGGACAGATTTTCCTCTAGATGCCTATTCTTATTAATTCATGGAATAGCCAAGAGAATCGTCAAGACAGAGCATCTCAAAAAGGAGAAAGAGAGCAAGAGAAGCAGAAATCACACTGCTGAATAGAAAAGAGGCAGATCTGGGTCTCTGGGCTGGAGAAACGTCCGCTCTCAGGAGCAGCCTGTGCACCCCGGGGAGGCCAGCTGGCCCTCGGACAGCCCGTGAGCTCTGGAGCCGTCCCGCGATCCGGGCCAGCTCTGTTGGCTGCGTGGCCCTTGTTTCCTCATTTGTAAATGCCAAAGGTGGCTGTGCGGCCTGAATAAGATAAGAACATGTGCAAGTATTCAGCTCAGCCCAGCACCTCCTGCTTCATAATTGCTTAAGATGAGCCAGCAGCGGTGCCCTCGGGACAGAGTCTGGGGGGGGGGACACGGAGGGAGCCCTGGGGCCTGGGTGTCACAATCCCATCGAGGAGAAGGTCCTCTCCTGCCTGGATTCAATTCACTTCTCTGGAAACTAAGAAGTTGGGACAGATGGTTACTGTGGGGACATTCAACTCAAATGTGACCAGTTTGAGGATTTAGAGGGGACAAAATTTGCTGTTATCTCCAGGCTGTCTTGTCTCAACCTGTCTGGCCCGTTAAAGGGTTTCCTCGCTGGGACCCAGTGACTCTCTGCCTTACACCTCGGTGATGAGTAGGTGCAAGGACACTGTGCAGGAACACCCCCCCCCCCCAGGGCTTAGAAGACCTGCCATCGTCTCCCATTGTGATGGGGACTCTGATTCTATGGCAACAGGTGGGTCCCCCGCCCTCCCCTCCTGGTGGAGGCTGAAGATCAGGAATAAGGGAGAGGAGTGTTTTCCAGATGCACAGAGTTTTGGAGGCAGTGGGGAGGTACCTGAGCCACCTTCAGCTTCCTGCGGAAAATGGCCAAAGGGAGACGCTTCAACCCAGCTTTAGATAAGGACGGAAGATGGGTAAGAAAGCTGGTGGCTTCTCTGAGCTTTCTCAGGCTGCGTGAGTGTGGTCAGGGTCACAGACGTGGAGTTAGATCCCATGGCTGCTACTTCAATTGGCATCCCTTTGCACAAATCACATACCTAATCTCAGTACCTTCACCTGTGAAATGGGACTCTCCTAGCGTCCTTGGGAGGATGAAATGAAACAACTCTTGGGTGTAAAACATCCAGCCCTCTTGTGAGCATTCACGAGGCAGTCATTGCTGTGTGCTCTTTTTCTTTGTTTTATAACCTCTCTCTGCTGCCTACTCTATAATGTACTGCATCGTGTGTGCCCTCTCTCCCCTCCTAGCATGTAAACTCCGTGCGGGCTGGGATCATTGTCTTTTTATTTACTGATTGTATCAGCTGTAATACATGGGAAAGTTAGCACTTTTTCTTTGCTTAGAAAGAAAAGGAAAAATAGAAAACACCTTGGAACATTTCACTCTAAAGGCTTTAAAAAACTAACTTTATGGGGTTCCTGGGTGGCTCAGTTGCTTAAGTGTCCATCTCTTGGTTTCGGCTCAGGTCATGATCTCAAGGTGGTGAGATCAAGCCCTGAGTCAGGCTCCATGCTCAGGGCAGAGTCAGCTGGAGACTCTCTCTCTTTCCCTCTCTCTCTGCCCCTGCTTCTGCTTGTGTGCTCTTTCTTTCTCTCTCTCTCTCAAAATAAATAAAATCTTAAAAACAAAACAGAACAAAAAAAAACCCCCCCAAAACTAACTTTACCCACCTGGGTGTGATCTTGGCTAAGCAGCTTACTCCTAAATCAGTTTCTTTGTCTGCTAAATGGGGGCATAGTGTACCGAGGTTATAGGGCTATTGTGCAAATCAACGAGACCATTCGCACAGAGGGCTCCGTATGACGCGTGCACACAGAATAACCACTCAATACTTGTTAACTCTCCTGTGTATTAATATGATACAAATACATCTACACTTTTCCTTGTATGCCCTGCTTCATTCCTAGTATGTAAGCATAGTAATGTATGGAATATATTCACAGTAGAGCAGGAAAACATACAAAAATAAAAATTCAGAATCAGTTTGAATATATTTAAGAATAAAAGGCTGAGACTGGAAGATATGTAACATACATTGGCCATAAGGCTTACATGACTGCTATTTACATAATATCATCGGATTTGGCTCTGAGATTCCTGGCAGCCAAAGTCAAACGGGAAATAGGATGAACTACGTAACACGAGTCAGTCTTGAAGAGAAAAACGCAAGTATCTCAGACTAAGTAGCCTCCCCTCTTCCTATCACCCACAGTATCAGTGATGACTGTGTTTGACCCGATATCCTAAAAAGCTGAGTACAGTGAACCAAACACGGGTTTGTGTTTCTTGAGCAACAATACATTCAGAAGGAGGCTGTTCGGGGCTGGATCGGATGCTCTTGGAGGTCATCGGGTCCTTCTCAATTTTCTGTCCTGTCATTCTTTGTGTGGGGCTGTTCAGCTCTGGTGGGTAAATAAGGGCCGGGTAAAGGACAAAAAGGCAGAAGGCACCTATTGGCTAATTCTGTCCTCTTCATGGGGGAAAATAAAGCGATCCTGGGAGTCCCACCCTGCAGATTTCGGCTTTGATCTCTTTGGGTCACGTGGCCAATTTCATTGCCAGGGAGTCTGCGGAGGTATTTTGTTTCAAGCAGCCACATTGCCATCTCAAAGTCAAGGTTCTGTTACCTGGGGGAAAGCAGGAAAGAACATTTCCGCTCCTGGTGTGATGCCAGGAATGTGCCCCAGGGGCCAGGGGGGCTTACCTCCCAAAGTCTGACTTGAGTGTTTGGGGTGGGTGCCTTCTGCTGTCAGCACCTCAGAGCATAAGAAGTACAAGTGCTGATCAGGAAGTTTCCCAAAGTATCTTGCAAGCCAGTTGGGAAAATTCAAGAAATCATTGGCTTTGCATCAGCAGCAGCCCATTGGGGAGGACAATAATTGCCGCATTAAAGGTGACAGTCATTTTGCAGTTGACCTTACTGGTTTTAATCGGGCTGTTTCCGGGTAGGAAAAGCTTTTCCCATACACTTCCAACTTCCTGTCTAATAGTGCAGCCATTATGTCATTGAACGCAGCAAAAATTGCACCGCCAACTAGTTAAAAGCAGTTTTTTAAAGCAATCGAAGCCTCCTCTGCAGGTTAGGTGTTTGAGGATATGAACATTCAGCCGTGAATATTGTCACGTGGGGCGACAAAAGGGCAGGGAGAAAGTAATCAAAAGTTACTATTCAATAAATAGACATACATGGTTACAATATCCAACAGAAGGCTTATTTCACAGTTATCTTGTTATCACCATTAAATATATATTTTAAAAGAGTGAAATTAAAATGCTAGAGACTTTTTTTTTCTCCCCTAGTGATTTAGTCCTTAGACTACCAGCATACAGATGAACTCAAGTCAGCTGTCATTTAGCTGGGGAAAGGGATGGTTCCTGAGGCTGGAGTGCCTCCCACCCCCTCCTGATTTTCCGTAGCTGCCCAGACAGGAGTGTTGACAGAGCCAAACTAGAGGAAGGGAGCGAGGAAAGGTTATGGGTCTGGAGGCTCTTTGTATTTTTTATATTTACTTTGGAAAAAGAATTGGTTTAGAACATTACAAAATACAACAGCATGAGTTAGAAATATATGGGTTAGCTTGCGAAAATGTCTAGGGTACCTTGCTAAGTGGGAAAGGAAAAAGCTGCAGAAGAGAATGCCTCCTATGGTCCAGTTTTTTAAAGCAATCGAAGCCTCCTCTGCAGGTTAGGTGTTTGAGGATGTGAACATTCAGCAGTGAATATTGTCACGTGGGGCGACAAAAGGGCAGGGAGAAAGTAATCAAAAGTTACTATTCAATAAATAGACATACATGATGTTTAGAAACCACATGTAAAATATGACCCTATGTATGCAGAGTTATCTCTATCTATACACACATCCATCCATACACAGACGTGGCTGCACATGCCTATAGTGATGTACGGAAAAGACTTCCTTATGTTTTTATGTTTGAATTTTCTAAAACCATGAGTATGTATTAAAACTGTAATCAGAAACAGATATAATTATTTTCATTGTGGAAAAAAGAGAATGTAATGGATGCACTTAGTCAAGAAACATTTAAAGATTTTTCTTTAAAGATTTTATTTAAAAAAAAAGATTTTTTTTATTTATTTGACAGAGAGAGAGAGAGATCACAAGTAGGCAGAGAGGCAGGCAGAGAGAGGAGGAAGCATGCTCCCTGCCGAGCAGAGAGCCCGATGGGGGCCTTGATCCCAGGACCCTGAGATCATGACCTGAGCCAAAAGCAGAGGCTTTAACCCACTGAACCACCCAGGCGCCCCAAGATTTTTTTTAAATTTGTTTATTTGAGAGAAAGAAACACAGAGAGAGAGGGAACACAAGCAGGGGGAGTGACAGGGAGAAGCAGGCTTCCCCTGGAGCAGGGAGCCTGATGCGGGGCTCAAACCTGGGACTCCGGAATCATGACCTGGGCTGAAGGCAGATGCTTAAGGAATGAATGAGTCACCCAGGCATCCCTGTTAAGAAACATTTAAATAGTGGAACAAGACGGTGAAAAGAAAGTCTTCCTCTTTCCTGGTTCCCTGCTCCCTCCCTCCTCCTTCAAGTCCCCCAGAGAGCCTGGGTGCTGGTTAAGATGCCTGTTGGGGTGCTGGTTGGGGTGCAGGCTTCTGGCTGTTTGGTCAGTGACCGGGGCACGGGTCAGGGTTCCGGGTGGTGCTGGCCGGGCAGAGGCTGAGCACTGGTGTGCGGTTTTTCGCTGATCCACATTGCTGCAGTCATTCAGAAGTGTTTACCGGGAGTATTTTCATTTGGATGTGTTCTGTAAATCAGGTATTGTCTTGTGTGCATGGATTCTTTACCGACAGAAATGGTGTTGGGGTCTAGATCTCCTTCTGGGTTTCTTCTTCCCACTCAGCCCTGTGTTTGGGCCGTGGCTCAGTGGCCGTGCGCCACCCAGCCCATTGTCGCTCCTTGCTGTGGAAGACAGCCCACCAAGTGGAGCGGGGAACCTCCTCACCTGTTTCCATAAAGAGTAACATACCGAACACACCCCGTGCAGGCTGTGAACGGAAGCCACCTGCGCATACAGTTACACTGCGAGGCGAGAAGGAACGAGGGAGAATAGCAGCGTTGGCCCAATTCCTTGTGACCCACCACAAAGGAGGGAGCAGGGGCCTGAGAGGTGGCAGTCGGTTTGGGGATCAGGGAGGGGACAGCTGTGAGCAAAGCTAGAACCTGCCAGCAGGTAGAGAGTACTCTCTGGTCATGCATTTTCCCTTTTCATCTCATCTACCCTGTCAGGTAAGTATTATTATTCCCATTTTACAGATAAAGAGACAGGGGCATAGAAAATTCAGTGTCTTGCATCAGGCTCACCTCATGAGAGAGAAAGCCAGGACCGGACTCAGGACCTTTGAAGGAGTATGCGATCCAACCAGCAAATTATGGTTCCTCCCAGATCAGAGCCTCCTCTGTGCGCTGCCCCTAGGGATGCCTTGGCTGAAGACAGCTGCCTCCTCCAGGTTGCCTCATGCATCCTAGAACAACCCACACCTGGTGACGGATCCATGAGGGTGCCCAAAGGCCCAGTCCCCTCACCCTCGCTCAGGACAGTTCTTGGGACCTCCTCCCTCTACTCAGACCTGTTTCCTTGCACCCTGTACCTGGGGAGATACCAACAGCTTCCCCAAATAATCTTTATTATTATGCTTTGTATCCTATCCCCTATTTTTTCCTTATGGACTTTTCCCACCTGCCTCCTATTCTACTTTCTACTTTCTCAGGACCTCCTCCCTCTACTCAGACCTGTTTCCTTGCACTCTGTACCTGGGGAGATTCCAACAGCCTCCCCAAATAATCTTTATTATTATGCTTTGTATCCTATCCCCTATTTTTTCCTCGTGGACTTTTCCCACCTGCCTCCTATTCTACTTTCTCCCAGACTCAACTGGGTTTTGGCACTACCTCTCCTCTGCAGGAGGCGGGCTGAACCTTCAGCCCCCATTTGGGGAGTGTCCCGACAGAGAGGAAGATCTCAGCGCACTTCTGTCTCCTCAGAGCTGTGCTGATGCTCACAGGCCACACCCCTTACCAGGGTGGAAGCATTTCCAAGGCCCCGGAGCAGCGGGGGTGCCCCCCCACCCACAATAACTGGAAACAGCTGGCGGGGATGGCCTGGGGCCATGACAATTTTTTTGTCTTGGAAAGAATACTTGAAAATTACAAAAATTATGCCATTTCCATCGCACACCAGAAGCACCCAAATGACATTTTAATCACATTACGGAGGAAGCCCCGATACTTGGCTATGAGATACAGT
Source organism: Spilogale gracilis (assembly GCA_004023965.1). Taxonomy (NCBI): domain Eukaryota; kingdom Metazoa; phylum Chordata; class Mammalia; order Carnivora; family Mephitidae; genus Spilogale; species Spilogale gracilis. The sequence goes on from PITA01000455.1 coordinate 32,728, forward strand.
GTAGTCTGGTTTTAATCACGGCTTATGCTGGTTTCCAGTTCCCGCAGATTGGACTAACACAGAAGACACCAGAATCCAGCACAAGTGCTATGCTGAAAGAGCCCCACCACCCACAGTGGTCACAGCAGGTGGAAGGAAAGCTACCACGAATCTACAAAGTTCGGGAGAAGGTGAGTCCGGTCCCTGTGGTTCTCCATGGGGCAACCCTAGTGGCATTTCTGGTCAGTCCGTTCTTCTTTGGAAGGAACTACTCTTGCCATCCCTGGCTCCCTGAATGCTGGTAGCATCCCACTTCATAACTCTGTCACTGTGACACCCAAAATACTCTCTACAAGGACCTACTTCCTGGCCCAGACAATCAAGTCAGGCTCATCTGTGGACATGGGACATCACCCTTGGTTTCAACTCACAGATCATGAACATGCACATTCTGCTCTTGGGACAGTTCATGAGCAACTTCAGGGGCATGGAGTGGGCTGAAGGAGAAGCAGGTGTGGACCTCACCCTTCGCTGACTCCCGCTGCCTGTTTGGGCCAGGGCTCTTGTCGGCCAGGATCCTTATTGATCAGATGGAGAAGTTTGGTCTTGAGGCCCTCAGAAATCCTTGCCAGCTTTCAATTCCATGAACTTATAGACTCTTCCTCCTTTGCTTCCCAAAGAAGGTGTTTTGGAAGAGAATTCTTATGATTTTCTGCAAGGTCACCAATAAGGTTGACTTCTAAAGCCTTGAGTTGGCGTGCACACCCACGACCTCACTGTCCTGGGCCATTTGTTGCTTTCCAGTAATGGGTTTCGTTCTTACTTAGAGGTCCCTTTGCCTTCTATGTCTTCAGTCCATGCTACTAGGTGTTGGTTCTGAAAGCATGCTGGGGTCCTGATGCATGTCTTCTCATCTCCTTCCTCCATCTCTTCCAGCAAGCAGTAAATCACAACGCCCCCTTCTCTGTACATGACAATCGGCACAGCCTTCAGAGCTCGGGATGCTACCTGGACTCTGTGAGTGTTGCTCTCCAAATTACTAGTCAAACTGGGAGTGCCCCTGGGAGGCATGGGGAAGGCAGAGGACTGTCCTCAAAATTTGGAACCAGGTCAAAATTAATGCCTCATAACAGGTTAGAAAAAAAAATGCATGAACCTCTCAAAGTTCCATAGCTTTCTGCACCAGAAAGCATAGTCCTGCTGCCTATGTTTGTGTACACTTCCTACTTCTCAACGTGCCTTCTCAGAAACTGTCTCATTCGTGAGTTTCTTGTGAAGATCTATCCTGGGCAGGAGGGGTTGCCTGGATGTCTCTGGTGGGCAGCACCAGGGGAGCTCATAATACACAGGACTTCCGAGTCAGACACTGTCCTTCCCCAGACATGGTGAGCTGCCCTCAGTGGAGAAAGTAGAGCCTGATAGCACTTTGCAGTGGCGTGAACACAATACTATGCCATGGAACTCTGGCATGTTGTGAGTTGCATATATAATTTTAAATTTCCTAGTAGTCACATAAAGTAAAAAGAGGTGAGAATTAATTTTCATAGTATATTTTATTTCACTCAGTAACTCCCCAAATTATCAATTCAACATGTACTCAATATAAACATTATTTCTGAGATAGTTGACGTTCTCTAAACGAAGTCTTTAAAGTCCAGATTGATCCCTCTCCATTTGGAAGACCCTCATCTGAAGGGTACATGTGACTGGGGGTTATCAAACTGGGCCGGGCAGGGTTAATGTATCTGAGGTAGGGGGTGATCCGGTGATTTCTGAGAATTCTTATCAAATGTGAACGTCCATGATGATGATGATGTACATAAAACCCACCATTTATTAAGCATGTGCCATATGCTGGCATCTCATACTGTCTCATTTAATTATCATGAAAACTCTGCTGGCTAATTAATCTTATGGTCCCTAATTTAGAGACGGCGAACCTGATAACAGGGAAGCTAAAGAACTTGCCCAAAATTACTCTTTCCTCTAGACTACCTTATCTAAGCTAAGCTGAAGTGGTTTAACCTAAAAATTCTGGTTTGCCTTTGGCAGAGTGTTGAATACAAGTCCAGGATATCCACGCTGCCTGCCTCTCTAAATGGAATGCTTAAAATGGTTTTCTAAGTTGTCAAAGTAACATATGTCCTTTACAACTTTCAAACAGTACAGAATTAAATAAAACTAGAAAACGTTTGCACTGTTACTTTTCCTCCCCACAATGCCACCTTGACACCTCACCAGTAATCGTTTGGTGGGTAAAACTGGGGAATTTCTGCAATTCACGTGCAAACATACACATATAAGTGTGTATCTTGTTAATGCGATAAATAGGACTGTACCACAAATATTTTGTCAGAGCTATGTTAGTCTCATAGAAAACACTGGAAGCTTTCCAACTTTCTCTACATTTAGAAATAGTTTAAATAAGGTGTGAGCTTTCAATTTAATGAGGATCGATTTAGATAGAATTTGCCCATAAAATTATTTGGATTTAATAATTTTTTTTAGAGTAAGTTTGTTTTTTTTTTTTTTTTACTCTTTTACCCTTTCAACTTCTCCATTGATTATTAATCTGTTCAGTTGATTTCTTCTCATGTAGATTTTGCTGATGTGTGTTTACCTAAAATTTACTTATTTTTTTTTCAAATTTATTGGTGTAACAACTCCTAAAATACTTTTATTATGCTGTTCTTTTTAATCTTTTTTGGTTGCTTGCTTAATTCATATACTTGAAAGAGTTTTTGTTAATAAACTTATTAAAACTATGAATATTCCTCATATTACTGTGTTGACTATATCCCAAAGGTTTTTCTAACTAAAGTTTTATTGTTATTTACTTTCTAATAGTCTATGATTTAATTTTTAATTCTAAAAATAATTTAGAAGAATGTTTTGAGTTTTCTACATGGTTAGAATTTTTTTTTAAAGATTTTATTTATTTGACAGAGAGAAACACAGCCAGAGAGGGAACACAAGCAGGGGGAGTGAGAGAGGGAGAAGCAGGCTTCCCGCCGCCGAGCGGGCAGCCTGATGTGGGACTCGATCCCGGGTCTCCGGGATCATGACCTGAGCCGAAGGCAGTCGCTTAACCAACTGAGCCACCTAGGTGCCCTACATGGTTAGAATTTTTTGAGATTACCTTTTGTTGCTAATATCTAGTTGAATGGGTTATATTTTTATAGAATATAGATTCTGAATTATAAAGATTATCTTTGTTATCTTATACATGATTAATTATAACAAGCATTGCGTGGGTGTTTAAAAAGAACATATATTCCCCATCTGTTTATTACAAAGTTCTTTATTTTGTTAAAGACTTAATTGTGTTATTCAAATCCTTCATACCCTTTTCTTAATTTTTGTCTGTATCTGCCAATTTTCCCTTCCAATATTATTCTTGAATTTCAAAATTCTTTTTGCTTTATATGGTTTAATGCCATATCTTTCTACATAAAAATTCATGAGTATTTTATTTTCTTGGTGGTTTTTATTACTTATCACAATGAAGTATCTCTCTTTACATACCTTAGTGGTTTTAGCCATGAATTGTATCTTGCAATATTAGTTTTGCCACTATTGCTTTCTTTTTGATAATAGTCATTACTTTCATTATGGTTTATTCCTTTGTCCTTTTTAGTAATTGGTATTGGCTTTCTTTCTTAAAAATCACAAACAAAATGGAGCATGGTCTAAAAAAAATCCAAGAGTAATTGTTTCTTTGTATAAGAATTTCACCCATTGACATTGATATAATTTGTGTTTTGGGTTTCATTTCTGCTATTTCATTTTATGTTTCCTGTTTACCATGTTTGCATGTTGTTGCTTTTTTTCCCCCTCACTCTCCTGACTTTGTTAGATTGAATTTATTTGCTCCCTCTGACTTCTCTTGTCTATTAGAGGTTACCCTTAAGTATAAACATTTAAGAAATACGTTGACACTATTACTCTATGAATATGAAATTTAATATCTATAGGTTTTCCCCCAAGAGTAAGGCAAGTCCTTCAGTGTACTGACTTCCCTCACTTTCCTCTTTATGGGTTCTTTTTTGGGGGCCAGGATGTGCTTTCCCAACTCATGAAGGTGCCATTTTCGTGGGCTAATGTTAAGTGGCACCTCCTGGGGTTAAAAGCAGTTAAGTTGAAATCCTGGGATTTCGGTTCCAGATTTGTTTCTCTCTGTCTCTCTCTTTCTGCCCCTCTTTCCTTTTTTTTGGTGGATTCTTACTTGATGTTTCAATATATTTCATAGTCCCATTATCAGCAAGTAATTAGACTTAATTACAAGCTTTACTTGTTCCTTTCTTTGTAGCTCTTTTTCTATTCATTTTGTCTCTTCCTCTTATCTGTTTTTAATTTTTTTCTGGAGTATCTGCAGGTACGTGTTTAGACAGGTGCTTGGGCAACAGCTTCCCTCTGTGCCTCTAGAGCAGTCTCCCCCTTTCTGTCTGCCCTGGCACCAGGGGCTGATTGTGGGGGCTATATTCCTGCTCAAGCCCCTCGGACCTGGAGTCTCTGCACTGTCCCAGTGGAGGTCCCCACAGAGAGTCCCTTTACTAAACTCTCTTCAAATTACCCTAATTGGCGGTGCCACCTGTTGCCATGCGGAACGATACCGGTCTTTTGAAAAGACAAACTCACTTTGCTACAGACGGTCCCTAACTTGCGATTTTTTTCCAATTTACCATGGAATTATCAGCTGTTGCTCCGTTGTGAGTCCAGCAGGATCTGTAACGTAAAGCCCATGTAATCTCACGTCTCTTTTTCCCTCACCTTTTGTCTAAGCATGGTGTTGTCTCCTAATTATGATCAGATCAAAAGCACAATTCTGAATACATAGTCATTCTCAGGTTCAAGTGTGAGGTCCTGAGTGTTAATGAGGAAGCCTGTGGGCAGATTTCCAAAGGTGTTGCTTCCCTCTCGGGAAAGAATCCAGCTTCTGTGGACTTCTTAGAGAGGAACTGTCTATCCCATTGAATGCTGGGAGGAAGCCAGGAGCAAATGCACTGGGGTGCCACCTGGGTGAAGAGAACCTGCCCAGGGTGCCGGGGAGTCCAGACTGCCTAATAGACTGTTTCCAGCTGTGGTGTCTCTGGTCCTGGCTTCTGTGTCTCTAGTAGTCTCTTTGGTAGAAGTGGAAGACTTCAAGAATCATAACAAAATGTCACCAGCATACTTTGTTGGCATACTGCCTTTAGCAGGTGGTGAAGGACACCTCTTGGGGTCACCATACTGTGCATTAAGGCTAGGATGTCATGAGCTGGTTTTACTAAAGACCTCAGAATTCTGTGACCTTGAATATTTTTCTCCTAATCTTCTTGTAATTCTTCCCCAGGGCCTGGGACGTAGGAAGATCACCCCTGAGAAAAGGCAACATGTTTCAAGAAATTTCAATCTCTGGGCGTGTGACTATGTTCCGTCTTATCTTGATGGTTTTTCAAATAACCAAATATCATATGTTTATCAAGAAGTTGTGGTGGTCCCAATTTTCAGACGCTTTCCAAGACATTATAATGAGATATGGAACTCTTTTAAATTTATTCCTCGGAGTAGTTATACAGAGTTTTTAAAAAAGACTCCAAAAGTAAGATTTGCTATTGACAAAAAGGTTGGTTCCTCACTGGAGCCCTAATCCTCCCAGAAGTTTATTGATGAGTTTGGTAATATTGGTATTGTACTGAACATTCTAGAAGTATTTATTTTCTCTTTCAGCCCTACTAGTTGACATAGGATCTGTTTTAATTAGAGATTAGAGATTGTACATGAAATCTTGCTGTGATAACACAGAGATTAAAGTCTATATATTGAGAAACCAGAGAAGCTACACATTATTTTACCACGCTCCACTTTAAAATATTTCTGTTTTTTAATAAAGTTGAAAAACATTCAAGTCCTTATAAAATAAAGATATGTGAAGATAAACACTAAATGAAAAGTGCTTGAAGCGAAAAATGTATTTAAATGAACTTTAAAACTGTCACGTTACCTTTGGGGGGTATTTTAAAAATCCTGTAATTGATACAGGATCCCATTTTCACTCCGAAAGGTCGAACAATATAGAGGTAGCAGGAGTTCCCCTTGATTTCATCACATCTGCTATCCTTGTCCCATCCTCAGAAGGAAGTTCACCTTTAGTTTTTATTCTGTGCCCTTAGAATCATTTACATATGTATAACTCCATATAAATTTTGAACATAAACTATTCTACAGCACATGGTGCACTATAACTTCTTTTGATAGCTAACAATGTATCCTGGGAGTTCTTACCATGTCAGTATGAATAGATGGGTTTGCTCTTCAAACTGGGGCACTGACTCCCTAAAATGGTTACACCATGTTTTTAGAAATTATCGTACTAATGAGCCCCTGAATTGCTTCCACCTTTTTGCTGACCGACCTGGTGCCAAGGGAACATTTTGATCGGCCTCTTTGGCTGCATGTTTATATGCATTTTGGGAGTAAAATCTGAAAAGTTCCCCTGTTCGTGCTAGATTGGATGAGATGCAAAGTTAAAGTTTTAATAGATACTCCCTAATTACCTTCAAGTGATTAAACTCCTACCAATGGTTTCTGTGCATTTCAGTTCCCTCCTCCCAAATTGTCTTCTTTTTATTTGTATTTATCTATTTATTTAAAGGGAGGGAATGAGAGGGTGGAGATGAGTAGAGGGAGAGAGAAAATCTTAAGCAGGCTTCATGCCCAGGATGGAGCCCAATGCGGGGCTTGATCTCACAACCCTGAGATCATGACCTGAGCTGAAGTCAAGAGTTGAATGCTTAACGGACTGAGCCACCTAGGTGCCCCTCAAATTGTCTTTCAGATATTTAAGGATATGTAAGGACAAAAAAAAAATCATTTGTTTTCTTATTTTGTGTTTCTCTGGTTATTGGCGAAGTTAAGTGTCTTTTCCCAATCAATGGTCCTTTGTATCCACTCCCATAAACTTACCAGTGTCACCAGCACTCAACACCAAAACTTTCTTGTTGTGTTTGGATATTTTTCCTAAAGTTGGATTTCAGAATAAGCTTGTGAAGTAAATCCACTGGTAATTTGACATAAATCTCCCCAAATTTAGAAAATAATTTATAGGAGAATTGATATCCTTATACCACAGTGAATCTCACCATTTATTCAAATCTTGTTTTATGTTCTTTGGTAAAGTTTTGGAGTTTTCCTTACATGGTTCTGACATGTTTTTTTTCCTGTTTATTCCTGTATATTTTGAACTTCTGTGGCTATTTAAAATTTTTTTTTAAGTTACACTTCTAGGTTGATTTTGACTGATGTGGAAAAATGCTGTCAATTTCTGTATCCTTATCGAGTATTTGAAACCTGGCTAAACTTGTAATAATAAGTATTCCAAGAAAATAAAAATAAAGTTCTAATAACTTTTCAGTGAATTTTTTTTTTTGGATTTTCTATGCAGATGATTATATCATTTGCCAAAATGGTCATTTGTCTTGTTTATACATCACCCCCATTTTATTACATCAGGTACAATTTGAATGTTGGCACAGATGGTGCATATCCTTATTTCTGAAGGTAACAAGGCTGCTTCTAAAGATTTATTTATTTGACGGGGAGAGAAACAGCAATAGAGGGAACACAGGCGGGGGTGGGGGGAGCAGGGAGTAGGAGCAGGATCCCCGCTCAGCATGGAGACTGACATAGGGCTTGGATCCGGGTCTCCTCAATCATGACCGGAGCCAAAGGCAGACACTTAACCACTGAGCCACCCAGGCGCCCCACAAGACTACTCCTCATGTGTTGCTCTGAAGTTTGACTGTTGTGTGGATTTTAGATAGGTAATCTTTATCCAGTTAAGAGTGATCTCTTATTCTTTGTTTCTGGTTTTCTCTGCCTACATTATGTTGTAAAGTCCATGTAACATATGTATGTGGGAAAAAAAGAAAAACAGTGAAAAATGGTTTTCTTTATATTCCTGACTCCAGTCCCCATTTTTTCTCCCAGCACCAGCCCTCCTGACTGACACTGTTTTATGTACATCTTTTTCTGTTTTACTACCTTTTTCCAGGTAGTCTGTATAGATTCATTCTCATTCTCTCTCTCTCTCTCTCTCTCTCTCACACACACACACACACGTCCACAAACACCAACGGTAGACCCCATTCCCCTGCTCCACTACCAACTACACTTACAAATGTATCCTTGAAGGTTCAAAGTTGTCCCTTATCAGTACTTATAAATCTTCTTTTTTGAAAACACAATTGCCTGGTATTTCATTACAAGGGTATGCCACGGTCCTGGAGTTTTCTGGTGGCCATTATGCAGGTTTCTGTCTTTTCCTCCTATCGACATCTGTATAGATAAATATTTGCATCCATCTATGAGCATTTCCATATGGTAAGACTCATGAAAATAAACTAAGTTCTACCAAAGAATATGTGGATTTTCAATTTAGTTTATATTAAATTAAAACATTTTTAAGATCAAATTTCCTGAAAGGGACTGTGCTCCAGCTTATAGCTTCACCAACAAGATATGAGATATGAAAGCTTCTATTTCCCCATGCTTGTGAATTAACAATTTTTTGATATTTACCAATCTGTTAGCTGAAAAATGGCATCGTTTTCCAATTTGTATCTCTTTCATTGTGTGTGTTGCTATTGAAAAGCCATTTGTGTTTCTCCTGCTGTGAACTGTCTATCTGTATCTTTCACTAATTCTTCCTTTGGTTCATTTGTCTCACTTTTCAATTATTTGCACGATTTCTTGATATATTAAGATATTAAGGCTTTTGTATCAAATGTTGGTTATTCCCTCTTTGTTATCACATATATATTTTAAATTAATAGACTTTAATTCTTAGAGCAGTTTTAGGTTTGTAGGAAGACTGAATGGGAAGTACCTGGTTTCCATATACCTACTCTCCCCCCATTGATCACCCCCTATGGTTTCCCCCATTGTTAACATTTTACGCAGGTGTGGTAGACACCATATTTTTAATTTTGTGTATATTTTCATGTAATAAAATGTATGAATCTCCTGTTTAATGGCTTTTGGATTTTATGCCTTGCTTAGGACCCCTTTAATTTGAATTATGAAATCTAAGATTTGTTGTAGCTCTTATTGTTAATATATGGGGTGACATTTTAGCCCATAATGTTTTGGCAGTTATAGAGATGATCATATAAATTTTCTGTATTAATCTGTGAATGTAGTAAAGTATATTAATGGATTTCCTAATGCTGACTCATACTAATATTCTCGTGGACAAAGTTTAGTTGGTTATGATGTGATGTGTTACTCTTTTGATATTATTCTTTTGATGTATTAGTCTTGACTTGATAGGCAAATTTTTAAAGGATCTTAAAATCTATTGTTTTAAAAGATTTATTTATTTTAGAGAGAGAACACAGGGGGAGGGGCAAAAGGAGAGGGAGAGAGAGGCTTAAGCAGACCGCATGCTGAGCACAGAGCCAGACACGGGACTCAATCTCACAACCCTGAGATCACAACCTGAGCTGAAACCAAGAGTTTGATGTCAACCGACTGCACCCCCCAGGTGTCCCTAAAATCTACTTTTTAAAGATTTTTAAGATTTATTTTATTTATTTGAGAGAAAGAGAGGGGGAGAATGAAAGAGAGAGAGCTTGAGAGGGGAGAGGTCCGAGGGAGAAGCAGACCCCCCACTGAGCAGGGAGCCTGATGTGGGACTCAATCCCGGGACTCCAGGACCATGACCTGAGCTGAAAGCAGTCGCTTAACCAACTGAGCCACCCAGGCGCCCCTGTTATTTGCTTTTGATCCTACTAATTTATGTTTTCATGTTTACATATTCTGACCATGGGCTTATTTTTATTTCCTTGTGGCTTCTCAAGGTGAAAGCATAACTCCTTTATTTGCAGTCTTCCCTGTTTTCTTGTGAATGCAGGTAAGGCTGTTTCTTTCAAAGGCCACTCTGTAGTTATATCATGCTTCTCTACATACTGTTATTTTATTTTTATTAATTTTTTCCCTTTTTTTTCTTTTTTAAAAGTTATAATTTAAATTCAAGTTAGTTTGCACGTAGTGTAATATTGGTTTCCGGTGTACAATATAGTGATTCACACTTCCATACCTCACCTGGTGCTCATCACAACAAGTGACCTCCCTCATCCCCATCGCTTATTTCACGTGTCCCCCCTGGTACCCATCAGTATGTTCTCTATAGTTAAGGTGGTTTCTTGGGGCACCTGGGTGGCTCAGTCGGTTAAGTGTCTGCCTTCAGCTCAGGTCATGATCCCAGGGTCCTGGGCTCCCTGCTCAATGAGGAGTCTACTTCTCCCTCTGCTCCTCTCCACTCATGATCTCTCTTATGTTCTCTCTCTTTCAAATAAATAAATAAAATCTTTAAAAAAAAAAAGAGTCTGTTTCTCGGTTTCCCTCTCAGATACATAGATCAATGAAACAGAATAGAAAACCCCAAAATGAACCCACAACTATATGGTCAATTAAGATTTGACAAAGTAGCCTATAATTTTCTTTTTTAATCCAATAATTAAGAAGTATATTTTCTTTTTTTTTTTTTTAAGATTTTATTTATTTGACAGAGAGAAACACAGCCAGAGAGGGAACACAAGCAGGGGGAGTGAGAGAGGGAGAAGCAGGCCTCCCGCTGAGCAGGGAGCCTGATGTGGGGCTCGATCCCTGGTCTCCAGGATCATGACCTGAGCCGAAAGCAGTCGCTTAACCAACTGAGCCACCCAGGCGCCCCAAGAAGTATATTTTCTAATTTATTCTTTTGTTTTCATCATCTATATTTTATTAGTTGATTAATTTTTGCACTGTGGCCAGTAATTATAATCTGTATAATTTCTACTTAATGAAAATTTTAAAATGTTGTGGCTTAACACATGGTCAATATTTGCAAATGTTGTAGGGGTATTCGAAAAGGATGTATAACCACTCTTTGAAAAAAAATTATTTTGCGGGTGCCTAAGTGGCTCAGATGGTTAAGTGTCTGACTTTAGCTCAGGTCATGATCTCCAGGTCCTGGGATTGAGCCTCCACGTCGGGCTCCCTCCTTACAGGGGAGCCTGCTTCTCCCTCTGCCTGCCGTTCCCCTGCTTGTGGTCTCTCTGTCTCTCTCTCTCAAATGAATATACAAAACCTTTTAAAATAAATTATTTTGAAAGAACTGTAGCTTCGTAGAAAATTGTGGGGGAACAAAAGAGTACGGAGAGGTTCTGTGTCCCTTTCACCTGATTTTCCCTAATGATAACATCTGCCATAGCTATAGTACAACAGTGTATTCGTTTTCTGTTGCTTATAGCAAACTGTCGTAAATATAGTAGCTTAAAACAACACTCATGTATTAGCTCATGGTTCTGGGCACATGTGGCTGGACTCCCTGCTCAGAGTCGCACAGGCTAAAATGAAGACTTGGCTGTATTACACTCTCATCTAAAGCCTGGGGTCTTCTTTCAAGCCCATGTGGTTGTGGCAGAACTCAGTTCCTGCTGCTTGTGGGACCTAGATGCCTGTTCCCTGTTGGCTGTTAGACACGGGCCATCCTTAGCTCCTGGAAGTTGTTCTTTATTCACTGTATCAAAGTCATCAATGGAGTTTAAATCTCTCTTGTGTTCCATCTCACTAGGACAGCTCTCTTATTGTTTGTTGTTTTTAATGGGATCACACAATTAGATCAGACCCACCCAGGTTTTTTTTTTTTTTTTTTTAAAGATTTTATGAATTTATTTGACAGAGTTAGTACAAGCAGAGGGAGTGGGGGTGGGGAGAGGAAGCAGGCTCCCCGCAGAGCAGAGAGCCGGAGCTGGGGCTCGATCCCAGGTCTCTGGGATCATGACCTGAGCTGAAGGCAGATGCTTAACCAACTGAGCCACCCAGGTGCCCCAGAACACACAATGGTTGGCCAACCAAATATGCCCAACCCTTTCTGTTGGTTTTGAGGTTATAGTCATTACTCCCCACCTTAGGGGACTGAGTTCATCCTCAACTCCACCTCTGGGAGAATTCCCTATTGAGGACCTTCAGATATTAGAAGAAAGATTGCAAGGAGACAGTTGAGTCCTAGTAATCTCTATCACAGCCTTTACAAATTGTTTTTTTGATTTTCTAATTTTTTAGAAATGACACACTAAAATGGAGTTTCTACCCAGTGACATTTTGTACACATTAAATCAGTCCTCAGGGAGGTTTCTATAACTTTTCCTTCTTGAGGGATACTGTATGAATGTTCCTTCCTGTCCCCAGTTTCAAAGAGATGCTTTGTTTTGGTTTTGGCTCGTTTTAATAGACGGCCTTATAACAGACTCGACATCTGAGCGGCTTCTGGGGTCCAGTCCTGCTTCTTGGCACCCCTACCTCATCTAGCCGTTCTGGGTACTTGAAGGCTTGGAAACCTTTTGGGGATCGCCCTGGGCACGACTCTCACGTCCCCGCCCTTCCCCACGGGGCTAGTGATGAGTTCTTTGCAAGCAGTCTCTGACTCTCTGACTTAAAGGAATGTGAGTCTCGCCCGGTGTACTTCCTCCCCTTTCCCTGTCTGCTCCCAGCAACGCCCCCAATGCCCAAACCTCACCTGCCTCACCTCTGCCTTGTCTCACCTTTCTCTGCCCAAACACCAACAATCTCCAACAGAAGTGACCCCAAATTCAACATCCTAGGGATGAAATTCACAAAATTATCACAAATTTAGGCAGAACTAAATCTGCGAGTGTGGGAAGGAAGGACGAGGGGATGAGGGAAAGATCAGCCTCTGCTCTTCGGGATTAAAGAGTGGTTGTTATGTATACCATTGGCAACAACACAAATTAGATAACTTGCCCTTAAACCCAGTCTTCTCTCTTTAATTGTTTTCTACATAAAAAGTAAACACCGATGTCTAACAGTCTCACACCTCGCTGTTTGTTCTGAAACCAGTGAGCCAAGAACAAAAGGGCATAGCACTTGAATGGAAGGGGGGCCCTCAGGGACCTAGGCTGACGCCCCCCCCCCAAAAAACAATAACCTACTTTACAAAAAGTCTCTAATAACTTGGCACAATGTCAATGATTTGCCATTGTTGTTTCTTTGTTTTAGTGTGTTGTTTTCAACAGAGGAATAAACAGCCAGTTAAAGAAACCCCAACTTACTAATCAATTACATGCAGGTGTTTATAGATTTCTTCTGTTTTAATGAATGAGACTTGGACTTGTGCCATCCTAGAAATGACTTAGACACTAAAAGAACAGCTGATGGCTTAGTAATACTCCTTTGGAGAGATGCTGCCTAGTATCCATTGTAGAAGTATACCAGGGAGATTCAGTTACTTACTGTGCATGTTGAAAAGCATGTGCGTAACGACTGGGTTTCTCATTTATAAAAATCCAGATCTAAGACCCTTAAATATGAGAGTTAAAAGAGCAGAGTGATGATTGCCTATATGAAGGAAACTCTGAAGCACTGCTTATTTTCAGGGAGAGAAGCACATTCTCATTTGGTCTGTTGTGACATCTATGACTATTTTCAAAGATCGCCTTGTGCCGTCTCTTTGTTTTGCACATTCTGCAGCTGTCTTTGGCCAAAGCCATCCCTGCTCTGGTGGCTGGGCCCCGGATTCAGTTGTCTTGGCTGTGCTACTCCTGCTGTGGCCGCTAGGATAGCCACTCCAGGGACAATGTCGGCCTGACACTTTAGCGGTCAATGCAACTCCAATCAAATGGCAGGGCACATCGCTGCTGTCCCATGGGTCAAGACTAAAGGACACGCCACCCAATTGAATATTTTTTTAACCTACAGAACTGGTACCATATTGAGGACTTCTGGGGGGGGAGAGCTGCCTGTGGGAGTAGAAGGGCTTGAAATGACAAGCTAAGTATAGGTTTCCCATATGTTCTGCTGCGTTCAGGGAAGAATCCATGCTGTTATGGTAACACCCTAAGAACCATAAAACAAGCAGGAAGAATCAATGTCCTCCTCTGGGCTCCTTGCTGCCGCACAGTCTCGGGTCCTAGCGTTCTAGTGGGAGCCCGAGACGGGGAAGAGCCACAGCTGCTGGACGCTGGGTCTGGGGGCTTGAGGCGCTGCTCAAGCCTCGCTTCGCTCCGGGGAAAGTGAGTCTGGCGCTTCCCAGACAGGCGGGTAGTCATTCTCGAGTCCTGGTGCCGCGCTGAGGACTCGGAAAGCGCTGTGTAAGTGTGAAATGCTGTACGTTGCCTTTATAAGCACCTATCAAAACAAATGAAAACATCTCATTTAACACGCAGTGTTTAAGTAAACACGTTACGGGTATACCAATAAGCCCCCCAAATATTAAACAACAAATCAACCCCCTGTCAGCATCTTACTCACTGAATAAATGGAATGAATAAAATCGTAACTCACACGCTTGCCTATGGCTCTAGGAAATTGTTGAATTTGTTAGGTGTAGCATGTGATTTCTGCACAGAATAAACAAAATAACCTCAAATGCTGTATTCTCTTTCCCAGCTGAAATCAGACCGATCTGCAAGTTTCCAAATTGGGCAATACAGGCACTTGAGCACACATCCCATTTTCTCCCCGTCTTTCCCTTCCCCCCGTCCAAGTAGGAACCAGCACCCGAAGGTCAGATCCAAGAAGCATTATTTGGGCTCCACCGGGCCACATTGTTTGTAGCAGACAATATGAGTCCCCAGCAGAAAGAACGATCACCCGGGTTACGCTGTTCAGGGGTTCATAGCCGACCATGGTGGCCTCTGGACTTCCCGCCCAAGAAGACATTGCTATTCCTTAAGCCTGAAGAAGAAATACTGAAACCGTCTTAAATAAGTTCCTGTTGTTTATCACCTCGGTCTAAGCTCCCAGGATTCTCATCAGCCGCGAGGGGCGCGTGCAGTCCTTCTCCAACGAACGCTGCCGCGGTCCCAGAAGAGGACAGGCAGGTCTCAACAGCATCCCACGGGAGAAACCGGATTGTTCCTCTGAGGACAGGCACCAAGGCCTCACCGAACCAAAGCCTGACACGTGTCACATTCGGCATCTTTAAAAGGCAGGATTCGGCTGCGAGACCACAGTCGCTGAAGAGCTCAGTGTCTTCAGCTGATCAGGACAGGTTTTTTGCTTTGTTTTTTTGTTTGTTTTTTGGTTAAAGAGTTCTATTTATTTATTTTTAAGATTTTAAAAAATTTATTTACTTGACAGAGCACAAGTAGGCAGAGGGAGAGGAAGAAGCAGGCTCCCTGCTGAGTAGGGAGCGGGATGTGGGACTCAGTCCCAGGACGCCGGGATGGTGACCTGAGCCGATGGCCGACGCTTAAGCCACTGAGCCACTGGGTGCTCCAGATCAAGACAGTTCTGATTAAAGCAGATGTTTGCCAGCTCGGTCTGGGCTGATATCTAGCTCATTCCTAATATAGTCCTGTCCCCACCCCTGCTGCCCATTCCCCCCTCCCAACAGCCCCTCCTCTTTGGGCTTCATGTAGGCACAACCTCACGTGTACCAGTGTGAGTACCTATAAAACACGCCCGACACCTGGTGTTTACTCACCATTCAACGACTGTTTCTCAATCCCCTGCTTTGGGCATTAGGGTACGAAGGGGAGCAGGGACCGACTCACCCTCCTGCCTAGTGTGCAAAGTCTAGACTCTCTCAGTCAATGGAAGGCAGCAGCCCCCTTGCAAGACTCAAGATTAAAGCGAAGAATGCAGATTAAGTGTGGATCAGGCAATAATACTTTGAAAGGTCATAATTATAATTTTATTAAGCTGTGATCAGGGAGATAAGATAAATGTCATAGAAATGTGCTTAATATTGGATACATATGATATTAAAGAACAATTATGAATTTGTGTTTCTTGTATACATTAAAATTTGGATTTGTGTAAGGGCAGAAGCTGAGTCTAATTTTTTATCTGCTGGATGAGAAATTGATTTTAATTCTTTCCCTGCTAATTAAAGGAAAATTAGAAAAACAAACAATTTGCTAAAGCACTAAATACATTTTGATTACTTATGGGTATAAGCAGTTATTTCGGTTTTGTTTATTTACTTACTGAAAGCCTAATGATAGGTAAAATTAAGAGTAGGGTAATGGTGAGGGATTATGGGTTTATTCAGCGGGTGGAATGCGTTCTGTTTTCCCCCCTTATGGCTGGGACATGAAGTCTCGGCACTTGCCCTGTTCACATAGAGCTGGCCGTGTTGGGAGATGGCAGAGGCACTGGGTCGGGGAAAAGGTAATGACAGTAGAGGCAGTGAGGTTCCCATGGAGGTGTCTGGAGAGGCAGAGAAACCCTCCAGCAGATAGACAGGCACTGGGGTTCAGCTTGGGAGGAGGACAGGATATACAGGAAGGAGATGGGGTGCTAACTTGATAGAGGAAGAGGGTCAACAGAAGGATTTTTGGGGGAGGTTTAAAACCCACATTTATTATAGTTTTGGAGGTCAGAGTCAAAATGGGTCCCCACAGACCCTTTCCCTGGGGCGGCGCCCTCCTGCTCATCAAGACTCTTTGCCAGTGACTCTTCACCATATTGAGTTCCTAGTCATGATTCTGCAAAAATAGCAGATTGCACTAGTCCCTAGAGAATCAAAATATATCGGGTTGGTAATGGGTCTGATGGGGCCTTGACCCTTCATTCTCCCTTGTGAAGGGACGACCTGGCCATTCTACCCTGGCCCCCAGCAGGAAGTAACATTTCTTCTTTCTCCTCTGAGCTCCCTCACAGCCCTGAGACCACTGGCATGGTAAGTACTGGCTTCCCCTCCCAGGTGGCAAGCACCTTGGGGACAGGCTCACATCCACCCCTTTGACCTTGACTTTGGGTCAGTGCTGACCTTCACTGCGTTAATCTGTGGGGAAATGTTTCCCAATAGTCAACCATTAAAACTAAAGGTTTTGTTTCTTTTTTTAACTTATGATTTTTAACAAAACAGACTTTTTCCACGCTAGAAGTGACAACGATCATTCTGCTTTACAAAACTATGGCAGGTGAGTAAAGATGGTTCTACAGAGATGACAACGTCCTCCCGAGGTCACGTTTCTGGAAAAGAATTCGCCAACTTCTCCCTTCTGAAGATGAATTCTCGTTAGTTGTTTATTTAATAGCTGTGATCGCAGGTAAAATAACAATTTTTGCTCTGAACTAAATATATGAGAAAATGCATTTCACAAGGAAAAATGGGTACAGCAACAACCATGTCTCCAGGTCAAGACTCACAAGCCCAGTGGGCAGGCCGAGCAACATGGGATAAGAACACAGTCTCTCAGGGAAGTTGCAGACCTTGTGGAGAAGGGGGGCTGCATCCCCTCCTCTGCTGGCTGGGAAAGCAGGGAGCCCGCTTCCCCAGGCTCTGCAGGGTTCACCACACCATCTATACCGGAAGTGCCTAAGCAACTCAGATCCAGAAAACTTTTTTTTTTTTTTTAAAGCACGTATGTAACAAACACCCTTTTTCCTTTAAAGGATTAAAAGACTGTGCAAAGGCCAGTTTACCCTTTTTACACATTTGAACATCCCTCCTTCCCCCAAACCCCAGGTTTTTTTTTGAAATCAAAGAAACTAATGAGAACCAATGTCCAAGGAGCCGACTTGAACCTTAAAGGCAGCTGAGTACTAATGGCCCCATAAAGGACCGCCCTGCCCCCACCAAATGCCTCATTACTCACCGGCCTGCCTTTGTTCAGCTGGTGTTTACTTTTACAATGCAGTCAAACAAGGTGGAACTGTGTCCATTTATGGGAAAGTCAAAGACCAATAAATAAAAAGTTTAATTTCCTGATGCCCTGAAGTCGATGGGGCTTAGAAAATGCTCACCAATCCTTCCAAGAATGGTCTCCCAAAAAGCCACATGAGCAGCCCCCCATATCAAATTTCATTGCTCATAAAAAAGAATCAGATAATGTTAAGTGAAAAAAAGCAGGATACAAAGTACACTGTGTTTACATCAAAAAACACTCTGCTTCCCCGGAAGCAGGGAGCCCCTAGTCGCTATCAGACCTCCGTGATGGGGGCAGGATTCAGGGAGATCAGTTTCCTTGTTTTCTAAATTTTCTGTTGCTATTTGAGTCTGACAACAAAAAATTCAAATGGACCAGCGAAACAATTGTTTAACAGATGCTACCGCTCAGAACAAGATCATAACCGAGGCTTCCAGTCAAGCAAACGTTTTTTTGTTTTTCATGTTTTGAACACGGCCATTTATTTAGGGTTTGGTGAGGATTATTAAGATGAATTCTAATTTATATAGTATATCATAGGCAAATGTATAAAATAACAAATTGCATTTGTGGACATAAATACAGACTTCAACCAAGTGCCAGCGGCCTCCACATCTTCGCTTTCACCTGGAGGGCTCTGACTCCTCAACAGATGTCCCAAGTTACTGCCATGAATAAAAAATAATCCCCCATTAGGTCTTCCCACTTACTGGATTCTTCAAGGTAATTAATGATATTTAGGAAAGTTGCCCTCCATAAGCATGAAATGGAAAGATGAGACAACGAGGTGGGTGTGTGATTCCACGTCTAGGAAGAAAGCGGCTGGGGGGACGCCAGCTGGATGATCCCGTCTGCAGAGCAGGGAGCCGACTGCACGGAACTGGACAGAACTGATTGTCACCGCTTGCGGGCCACATGGCCAGCACCGGCTTCTCTCACAGGGACCGTGCCCGAGGGGCTCCTTGGTGCGCTGTCACTGTGTGTGTCTAGGTGGGGAGAGCTGGGGACAGCACATTAGCTGGGCTGGGTCTCCGTCCCTCCCACCCACCACCCAGGTGGGCTTTCTGCTGTTCAAGTTTCTCAGATGGTGGCCCTCAGGGTACCCCCTGCACCCTTTCCCCTCCCGTCCTCTCCCCTCTCCTCTGTCTTGCGTGCATTTTGTAGGCCCATCCCTTATGTACACAACGGTGCACTCAGCAAAGCTTCCTGAATCTTCCTGAGGCCCCATTTGCGGCACCAGAGATGCAACAGGAGGGGGAGTCAGGTCCCCCTTAGAGTACCTGTTGCAGCCGGGAGGAGGAAAGATTTCAGGAGATGCTTGTCCCGGGGCAGAGCCAGAGCTGGGTCCTGGCCGGCGTACCCTCAGCAAGTCCAGCCGCAAGCTCAGGGGCTCTCCTGGACTGACTCTTCCCCCACTCATGTTCCACGTTCAGTCCACGACGCCATCTAGCCTGCCACCAAGGCCGAAGCCTGGGGCTCCGCTGCAACGACGCCCCGCCTCTTCTGCTTAGAAACATCCCTTTGATCATTTCCTTCTTCCTCTTCCCACCTCCAGGGCCCCAGTTATATCTGACTCAGCTCCCTCTGCCAACTTTTGGCATATCCTTCTGCTCCTGGATGGCTGCTGTGCACAGACTGATGCTTCTAAAATTTACTCACATGCTGATGCCTTTGCCGAAAAACACCGGAGCCGTCCATCAGTGGATTGAGTTCAGCCTCCCGGTCGCGGCCGGAACTGCTCCGGTGCCAGCTTCCACATAAGACCAACCAGGGCACCTGTCATGTCCCAAGCAAACAGCTCTGGCTGACACCACCGGTCCTTGGTTCATACTGTTCCCTTTACCTAGAAGGTTCTCCCCTACACCCCAGAGAGGACATCCTGGATCCCGTTCATGTGTTGTTCGAGGCCCAGGCCTCACGCCATGTTTTCAGGATCCTCACAGCCCCCAGCCCTGTCCTTGGTCGTCTCCTTTCTGACCACAACTCCGAATGTTCCAGATCAAGGGTGACTTCTCTGTCCTGCCGTCGACTGCCATGCCTTGACAGCTTCTGGCTACACAGCTGTCCCCTGAGACAGATTTGTGGGTAGTAATCTGATAGCATTTGGTATTCCTGAATATGAAGCTGTTTTTTTTTTCAGAAACAAAAATGCTTGTATTTTTAAAAATGGAAAATCTGAATTAAGACTTGATAACTCAAGTTATATACTCTGATAATTATAGGCAGCAGTACGTTTTCAGATTAAATGAGGTTCTACTCATTGAGAAACCATTCTGACCCTACCCTTCATACCTAAAAATATCCCTTCAGGGTATCTGAATGTGGCTTCAATGTCTGTTTCCAGGGTTACCTAGTGAAATTGAGGTGTTTTTTTTTTTCTTTAATGTTTATTAGTCATCCATATTTCTCTCAGATGTTCTTGATGGAATCTCTTAACATGCAGGTGGAGGTGGGGGTAAATGAGGGTCTGGCAGGGAGGCTTCTCTGAAGAGAAGAGAGAAGTCCCCTTGCCCTCACCTGCCCAAGCTGACCACCGCCTTCCCATCCACGCAAGCGTCCCTCCTCTGCCCTTCCTTTTCCCCTCCAGAGCTAGACCCTGGAAGATCTCACCTTTTTCCTGGGATGAGTCACTCTGTTTGGGGCATCACCTTCCATGGTTCTCCCAGAGACACTTGAGCAGGAAGGAGAGGGGGCTTCAGACCTATCCGCTGGCCTGTGGTCAGATGGAGAGAATGCCAGGGCCAAATGCAGACGGTGAAGGCGGTCATACCTTCCTGAAAACAGAGCACAGTGCAGATTCATTACTAGAATGTATGCCGTGATCTACACCTCCTTGTATTCGTGCAGGTTTGGTTCCCTAATATGCCGAATCAGGGTTGGCCCCTCGTGATCCATGGAGTACAGTGGAGGTGACCGTGTGTGAATTCGAAGGCTGGGTCATAAAAACAGAGCTTCTGCCTGTCATTCTCTCTCCTGGGCACACTCACCCTTGGAACATAACAGCCATACTCTGAGGAAGTCCACACGGACCTTCGTGAAGACCTGCGTGCAGAAGAAACTGAGGTCCCCAGCCTCCTGCCGGCCTCACCCACTGCAGAGGGAACGAGCCTTGAAATGTTTCCAGCTCACAGCCTTCAGATCTCCCACGTGGGGCCCTAGACAAACCGTCCCCTGTCCAAATCCCGGCTCGCAGAATGGTGGTTTTGCATCATTTGGGTCACTCGTGATGCTGTCTTAGTAGCCGCAGCAAGAGAAATGGTGAAATGGATTCCGCCCCACCTATTGCTGTGACCGAACGCGAGTGCGCCTTGAGGGTTCCGATCCCTGGCAGAGGAGATGTCTAGTAGGTGCTCCTTGAAAAGAATCAGAACCATCGGGGGACAGGGCTCTGTGGAGAGGCGCACACACAGCTACCTAGGATGCTAGTGGGGATACCCTATTTCTATCATCTTAACAGGAGTGCCTGGGAGGCGACCATACAGATGAAGACCACAAGAGGGCAGGTGTACATACTGAAATAAGGCTTCTCAGACTTCCCCTTCTTCCCTCATACTGACTTTTCTTTTCTCCTGCATTTCACTGACGATTTTGTTTGATATTGATCACTGCCCACAGATCAGCTTCATTTGGAAGAAGTGAACCCACATTTCCAAACCCCACCATCCAGGAAGGGGTTCAGTCGGAGAGCTTCCTTAACAGCTAATTTAACAATGCCATGTTTGTATTTCTTATAAAATATATTTTTGTAATGAAAACACCTACAATTTCATTACTAAGGAGAATTGAGCTGCTATTTTTAAATGTCAGTGGGATAAACATTTCCCGACTTTCTATCGCTGCTTCAATGCAGATGTGCTATTTACTCAATCTCATTTATTTCATAATGGGATTAAATAATGCTTCATTATTTCATAATGAACAAAGTAATATTGTGATCTTGAAAAAAGAAGCAATTATACTTATTTGTCTTTCACCTTAGAAACCTTTCCCCCATCGATGCATTCTGACACTAAGATGAACTAATTTGTGGGGTAATTTAAAGTCGTCTCAATTTCTCCAAGAAAGATGAGGAAGCAGGCTTCTCAGACCCTGGGGTTTTTCTGATGACAAATTATCTTCTCAAAACATTTCTTCTAAACTCCAGGAACCCCGGCCCCTGGAGTGCTTCTCACCCTCCCTGCGTGCTGAGCTCCTGTTTCTGGGCAGTGCCCGGTTCCACCGGCTGTCTGGGCCCACGGTGCTCAGGCAACAAAGGCTGATGGAGGCCCCCCAGCAGTGGCCCGGCATCAGTCCAGAGCCACCGCGTGCGGAGATGGAGCTCGGCGCTTGCCACTTAGGACACGTAGGTCGCGTGAGGCGGGGCAGCTCAGCAGCCTCTCTGAACCTCGGCTTTCCCATCTGGGAGATGGACCCACACTGCTGCTTCTCTCTGGAGGATGCTGTGAGGACTGCAGGAGACGGTGGACCACGGCTCCCGTGATCATCCACACCTGGGCACGTGCACCTGTTGCCCAGAAAAGCAGACAGTGGGCAGACAGTGACCTAGTATGACTTTTTACTGCCCTGCCTTTTGTTCTAGGACAATCTTTAAAAAGCACTTTGAAAACGAAGCCGAAGACCCTAGAACAGGGCGAGGTCTCCCTTACTAAGTGAGCACAAAGCGTGACCTCCCTAAGATCTTCCTAGAAGCTTTCTGCAGAACCACTGCCCCCTTCCGTGCTTCTGCAGGGCATCTGAAGATGCAGATATTATCACCCGGCAGAAGTTCCCACAAAAAGTTCCCTTCCAGCCCGTTTTCCTGCTCCTTGTTGGTAGAGATGGTCTATTACCACAGGTGGCCCTTCTCTAGCACCATGCCTTCCGCACTCTTCCGAGAGCACTCGCTGTTTGCATTAAGCGGGTGGGGCTCAGGCAGGAGTTCTTTCCAATTTTGCTTCCTCCCAGCTGAGCACACCGAGTCAGCTGTTTCCATAGCGGACAATTCTACAATGGCACACTTGAATTTTTTTCCCTTCAACATGCCAAATGTTTCTTATCATTACATGGCCTGATATATATTTTGTTACGAGGGTTTTTTTTTTAAGCTACCAATAACTTGCATAACTTTTTTTTTTTAAGATTTTATTTATTCATTAGACAGAGAGAGACACAGCTAGAGTGGGAACACAAGCAGAGGGAGTGAGAGAGGGAGAAGCAGGCTTCCCGTGGAGCAAGGAGCCTGACGCGGGGCTTAACCCTGGGACTCCAGAATCATGTCCTGAGCTGAAGGCAGTTGCTTGACCAACTGAGCCACCCAGGCGCCCCAACTTGCATAACTTGTAATGCATGGTTGTGAGCATGCTACATTTGCACTGACAGTAAACTGTGACTCTAGTTGGAAAGCCACTCGGGTTAGCCTGGGCAAATCCCTTAACCTCTCTGTTGGAGAATCTCTGAAGACTCTCTGTGGCTTTAATGGTTCCTGATCCCGTGGCAGGTGAGGCTGGGGCTCTTCTCTGGTCTCGGGAGGGGCGTGCGCCTCTCCCCCAGGAGGCTCTCCTCACCAGTCGGTTCCACGCTCTACTGTGTGCTCACCGAGGTCGAGAACTGTGTCTTATCACCCGGGGTATCTGATTTAGTTCAGTCCTCTCTAACAGAATTTCGTGACATGTCTTAAATGTGCATTTCCCACAGTTGTGGAGGCTGGGAAGTCAGCATGGTTGGATCCTATTGAAAAGTCTCTTCCGCATCTTCTGGTGTCCTCACGTGGCAGGGACAGAGAGAGGACGCTCTGTACCGTCACTCTTCTTTAAGGGCACTAACTCCATCCTGGAGGCTCCACCCTCATGACCTCCCAAAGGTCTCAGCTCCAAATACTATCACATTGGAAGGGAAGGTTTCAACACATGAATCTGGGCAGGACACGAACATGCTGTGCATAACAGCGTCCCAAGAGCCTCACACAGACCTAGACCACTTCCTGACGTCACAACATGAGCGGCGCCCCTAGAGTTGTACAACGTGCTGGTACGTAGTATTAGCACGCAAATACTTGTTGAACCAAAGACATAATAAATTATGACATTTCTGATTCAAAAATATTTTAAATCTAAAAAAATCTAAAAAAATTTTTATTAAGATTTTATTTTTAGGTAATCTCTATACCCAACGTGGAGCTGGAACTTAACAGCCCTGAGGTCAAGAGTCTCATGTTCTACCGACTGAGTCAGATCGGTGCCCCATCAGTAGTTTTATGAAAATTTTTTGGTGTTGTTTTATAATAATGTAAAATGCAATGCGTAAATAAAAATGACACTTTTCCTTAAAGACATGCTTTCAGAGGACTTAAGTTGACAGATTTTTTTTTCCTGAATGAGTTTAAGCATGACTTAAATATTCTAACAGGCCAATGGTTTATTGATCAGAAAAACTTAGGTATTAAATTACTGGCTGACTACTGCCCTAGGAATCCCATTTGTCTTTAGATTTTAGGGTGATTAGTTTGATAAATAGGCAAGATCTATTTTCATCTTTGTAACATTAAAAGGCATAGTCTCGTGTTCGTTTTTCTTCTAAGCAGTAATGTTCTAAAGGAGTGTGTCTTACCCCACAATTGAGCATTTAAATTTTTTTTCAATTGTCAATGTGCCCCAAATTCAGATCAGTGAAAACATCTCATTTTACATGGGTTCTTTTTTCTTTTTTGGTCTTGTTCTCTCAAGGCTCTTCCCCTACTAGAGATAAAAACTCAACAAATCCTGTTGACTTTGGAAAGTAGCAAAGAAGGATTTCAGTTAATCCAGCGCTTGAAGTGGGACCCTGGGCAACTTGCCGAGATCATGCTCTTCCTTTGTTTGGAATCCTACCACCCACCACTCATTGCCTCCAACTCCATCCTTCCTCATACTCTCCCTTCTTCTTTGGCTGCTCAGCAGCCTGGGCCTCATGAGCAGTGTGAGAATGAGGTGAAAGGCCCTGGGAGTTAATACTAGGGGAAGCCAGAGTCCACTGGGTCTCTGTGACTCTCAGCCATCCTGGGGTAACAGCCCATGGGAACCTCAAAGAGCTTGCAGGGGCATGTGGCCGATGTGGCTGTTGGAGCCTGGCTGCATGTCTCCTCTCGCACTCTGTGGTCTCACTGATGGTCCCCTGCCACTGTAGCCCCCCCGCCGAGAGCCTCACCTCCCTGGGGGCCTTGCGTCCCCAGCTGCCACTCTTCTCCCCTCTTTGGGGCTTGTCCTGTTATGGCCCTTGGCATCCAGAGAGTTCTGCTGTGGCATCTGCGTTCTGTACTGGATCGTGAGCTCTCAGAGGGAAGGGAAGGTCTTACTCTCTGCTGCATGGTCACTCCTGGTGTGGGGCAAGCGCTTCACTGATAGGCCGGCTGAATGAGTGAGTGAATGAGCAGAAAGCATGGAGACAGCGTGCATGGAAGAGCTCTATGATCAGCGAAGTGGCATGTGAACGGTGAGGCCCGTTCATGACCCTTTTCTGTATACTCTCCCGCACCCAGGGCCTTCCCCAGGACAGAGCTGGCATACAGCGCCACCCCTGGAAATGAAAGCTGGAAGGTTAGGGGCGCCCGTGGCTGCTGCAGGCCGGGTGCCCAGGAAGCAGACTCAGATGGAGTTCAGAGCGAGCCCTCAGGCCTGGACTGGAAGCATGAGGAGGACGTGGGACTGGCCAGGGGAGGAGGGCTGCCATGATGGAGGCCTGATGACAGTTCTGAGGGTCCCCATGGGGAGCCTTGAGCTAAGACGGTCCTTTAGACAGGTCCTGACTCGGTCCACGACAGCTTGGCCTGTATCACCTGTCCTGATCAGATGTTGGGTGTGGGTTGCCCCAGGAAGGGGTGTGATCGTCGATGAAGGTGTGTGTTTTTCGGGGTCTGGGCAGCACCCCGAAGTGTCCACTACATGAGCTCTCATGGAATCCATGACCCATGCAAATCCTTCACCTACAGTGAAGATGGGCTTCAGTTAAGAAAACACAGCCTAGGGTATACACGAGGGTCAGCCACTAAGGTGGCTCTTGGACGAGGCCAGGTGCCAAGCCCTTCAAAAGTTTGGGTCAGAGCCTCTGGGGTGCTGGCAATGTTCTATCTCTTGCTTTGGCTGTGGGGTTACACTGAGCTGTGCTCTTGTGACACACGGAATTTTCTATATACATTATGTAAATCACATCTCAATAATGCTGTTCAAATTATTTTAAGCGTGTGTAACAAATGTGTCATGGTTGACCTTGCAGCTGGCCTCCTATTTCTCCTTTTAGGAGAGAAGACATCAGTGGGGTTTTACTACACACAATTCTGTCAACCCCTAGATGGAAACAAATATTTTAAACTAAATTATGAACTGAGCCGAGATGTCAAAATTATCTCTGGACTCAATGCGACTTCCACTTTAAGTGTGGACACCTCTCTATTCCCCACATTAGCTCATTATTAGCTTCCCTGAACCTTGAAAGAGGATTCGAATGCTTTTTGGGGGAGGAGGGTCTACACCATTTTCAGTTCCTCTCACCACGCCCTCAAGGAGCCCTCGCTTTCCCAGGCACAGCATCTGGGCCGAGGGAGTTACAGGCCTGCCGGTGAGTGGCCTCGGTCTGGTGGGAGCCTCCTGCACACAGAAGGGCTGAGTTCCTAGCTGGGCTGGGCGCTCAGCGCAAGGGTCAGCATGAGCTTTCTCCGAAAGGTGCTCCCTTGCCAGATTTGGAGAGATGACCATCTCAATGCTTTGGCGTGTCTCCTGGAAACCTCGTTTTGCTTCTGTTTCATTTCCTCCATAGGCCAGGTCACCGTGGCCACCTCGTGGGTATGGCCCCTCTGTGTGATGCTCTCACCTTTCTGCATGTGCCCTCTTTGTGTTCTTTTCCTCATCTTCCTGTGCAAAGAGGTGGCTTGCTCTTAGACAGCTGCACTTGCGGTTGAAGGGACAGAGGCTCTCCCAGCATCCTCTGCACACGAGCCTCCTCTCACTTTGCCCTGTTTGCCGGCCTTCCCTGGATGCCGGCCTGCTAACTTCATAGGGTGTGTGCCACTGCTTTCTTGCCTTTTTATTTTAACCACGAAACTGCACATCTCCTGGATATCTGGCCTTCCTGAAGAGGTTCATTCCCTGCTCCACTCCTTGAAAACTTCCCATTAGGCCCCAACAACAAGGTAAGGCGGCAAGCCGGGGCACCTTAGGGCCTGCGTGGCACCCTTGGCCTGGCTCCGAACGAGCCGACCAGTACGGACCCATCCCACATTTCCCCTTTTCTCAGTGCAGTGCTGACAACCGAGTCCTTTGGTTCAGTTCAGATCCCAAACAGCCTTAGGACCTCAGGACTTTCCACAGCCTTTTAGGTTTCTCACTTAAGTCTGGTCACTGCCGCCCAACTCTGCCCCGGCCCCGCCCCGGCCCGGCCCCGCCCCGGCCCTGGCCCCGCCCCGGCTCCGCCCCAGGCTCCGCCCCCCGGCTCCTGGGGCAATGACAACCCCTCCAATATTCACGTGGGCACCTGGCGCCATCCCCACGTCCTTTCACTGTGGTTCTGGAAGTTCTTAGGCTGATACCGCGCAGCAGAGGGTCCTGGGAAGAGAGGAGGAGACTCGACCCCCAGAACAGGTTTTGCGTCAGCAAACCCTGGTGTACTGTGACTTCGTGGAACTCTGCGACCGCTCGCACCGCGAGCAGCGTTTCAGGACTACAGTCTGTCCATCTTAGAGCCAAAGAGTTGCTGCAGAGAGTCCTGGAAGCTGAGACTCAGGAATTGATGGTACCACGGGGGAAAAACCAAAGGCTTAGAAAGCCTTGCAGTCCACTCTGAGAGCAGGACGGCCACCCTGTCTCCAGCGCCAAGGCGAAGAGGCGCCTGATTATTTGTAAATTCAAACTGCATAGACAGCCCTCCAAAATAGTTGGCTTCCAGTCTTTTCTTTAATGTGTTATTAACTTCTTGGCTACATATTTGCTGATACAACATATTCACAGTGAGGCGGTGAAGAGGTGAACTTAACAATCCTTTCCTTCGGCGTACAAAGCTGCTTCAGACCCACCTGTCTTCCTTGGGCGGCCCCGCACCTTCATGCCTCAGGAGTGTGGAGGATGTGGTCGATGAGGACAGTCACCAGCTTTTCCTTTCATTTAGAAATTGGCTAATCATTGGGAAGTCAGCTTCCAGTTAAAGATTTTACTGAAAGGAAATACCTCCTAATATTGCTCTGCTCCATGCAAAGTGGAAAACTCAGTATCAAAGATTGTGTCCGTTGCGAAGACACTCAGCCCACAAGCAGGTGAAAAGATGCGAATCAAAACCAAGAGAAGATACCACCCCACACCTGTCAGGAGGACTACTATCAAAACAAAAACAAAAACAAAAACAAAACCAGAAAACAACCCAGAAAGTAAGAGTTGTCAAGGATGTGAAGAAATTGGAGCCCCTGTGCCCCGCTAATGGGAATGTAAACCGTGCGGCTATGCACTACAGTACCGTGCTTCCTCAAAAACTTAAAACTAGACTTATTTTATGATCCAGCAATCCCACTTCTGGGGCTATATCTTAAAGATTTAAAAACAGAGTCTCAGGGAGGTATTTGTACATCCAGTTCATAGCAGCGTTCTTCCCAATTGTCACAAGGTGGAAACAACCCAAGTGTTCATCAATGAATTGATAAAGACAAAGTGGGCAATCTAGATATAGATATATCTCCACAACCATACAATGGAATATTATTTAGCTTTAAAAGGAAGGAAATCCTGTCATATGCTCTTACATGGATGAACCTCAAAGACATTGGCTAAGTAAAATGACCTGTCCACAAAAGGACAATACTGTATGATGCCACTCAGGTAAAGTCCCCAGAGTAGTCAAAATCATAGGGCCAGAAGATGGAATGGTAGTGGTCAAGGGCGGGGGGAAGGAGCCAAGGAGTTGTGTAATGGGTATGAAGTTTCAGTTTTGCAAAATGAAAAGTTCTAGAGGGTGGTTGCACGACAATGTGAGTATGCTTGACTGTACACTTAAAAATAGTTAAGATGCTGAATTTTATGTATATTTTACCACAATTAGAAAGAATCACGTGTGGTCCTCTCCTCATAGCAGTTGTCTCTGGCTGGGCTGTAGGTCACCCCAGGGACACTGAGTCCTTAACTGTGTCTTCCTGACCACGTCCCCCAAGGCCGCTGGGCAGGGTCTGGCCAACAGATGCGTCCGCACAGTTTTACTGAATGTCTGAAGGAGAGAGAGGGGAGAAGGAATGAATAGAAAATCCACAAAAGGTAAATTACAAATGGACACTAAGCAAATGAGAAAATTTTCAGCTTCACTAGTAATCAAAGAAAAGTCCATTAAAGCAACAATGAGTTTCTATTTCTCAGGATGAAATGAGCAAAGATATTTATTATTATAATTTAAATACCTAATGCTAGCTAGGGTCACGATGGACAATTTCAGATAGAACTGGCACAGTTCTCGAAGGAAATGGAGTAGTACCTATGAACAGCCCTATAAAAATTCCTATCTTTTGATCCAATAATCCCCCATCTAAGAATATACCTTAAGGAATCGACAAGATACTTAGGCAAAGGGTTAGGGGCAAGGATACTTATCACAGAGTTATTAATAATAGCTCAAAGACCAGATCTAAATATCAGGCCAATGGCGAATGCTCAGGTACAAGATGAAAAATTATATAGTTACAAAGTAATCATATCTTAGAAACATATTTAATGATGTAAGAAATTTTTACAATGATATATGCATATAGGTTATGCATGTAGTAAGACAGGTTTTGTGAAAAACAAACCAACCTCAGGAACAGAGAGGAAATACGTCAACATGTAACCTGTGGTTTCCGGATGAAGTGATTATCCTGTACCTTTGTCTTCTAAATATTCTAGAACAAGCAATTGATATTTTTGTAACTCCAAACAAAATGTGACTTGAAAGAAGTAACAATGTCGTTCCTATCTGAGCCTCTAAAAAGTGCTTGGGGAAGGCAAACATGACAAGGTAAGGTCCCCGTTTTTAAGGAGCAGTTGCAAAGGTGGTGGAGACGTCGCTCATGATGCTCGGGGAGCGCTGGCATAGGGGGTGATGATGAGGTGGGACCAGGGGAGGCTCTCGGGGGAGGGGGTCTTGCATGGCCAGGAAGGATCTGTCGCTGCCTCCTCTGGGCTTGTTGGTAGAGCTTCCTGCTAACTCTGGCCTTCCTTGACCTCACCTGACACGGCTACTCTGCTCCCGTGATCCGATGACGGTGCCTTGCGGTCTATTCTCTCCATGATCTACGTAGGCTCAACTCAGCCAATATGGGATACTCTCCAAGGTATATCTCCTTAATACCTTCACTGCCGCAGGCTTTCAAGTCAGAGCTTATTTAAATCATCACTTGGCTTGGGTCCGGCAGGGATTGTCTTGCTCAGAGATCAAGGTCTGAGAAGTGCAGGACCCACACGGCCTGAAGGGCCATTTCTGCAGAAGCCTGGAGTTCTAGGCTGCAGAGCTGGGTGGCAGGTTCCTCGACTGGGATGTGGGGAAATGAGAACCAAGGAGGGACAGTGGCTTGTCCAAGACTGGGTGCCAGCCTAGGGCACAGCAGGGAGTGTTTCCTAGCTTTCCTGATATCCAGGTGATGGATAGGGTGCTGAAGGGGACAGGACCCCTTGTTTCCCACTGGAACACCAGACTCACCGCAGTGGAGTGAACTGAGGGGGGCAATGGAGAGCTGGGGGTAGTGTGTATGGTGGCCGTTTTAGTGCTGATAAGAGAATCATGACAATTTTCTTTGTGTGCACATCAGGAGACCATCTGGCTATCTTTTGAAATTTATAATTGAAAAAAATTACAACCTAAGTACAATCTTCTTCTATTTTGGTTTTACAGTCCCCCCTCCCCCATAGAAAGAACAGCATGTCCTGGAAGTTTTAGCCAATGCAATAAACAAATCAAAGATGTGAATTATGACTGGTAGAGACAAGACAGACTAAGACAGACTAAATTATTTTTAGATAGTATGTTTGCCTGTTTATAAAGCCCAGGGGATTACCAAGTGATCTACCACAGGAAAGAAGAGAAGGGTATGGTCGGATGAGCCCAGGCAGCCCCTCAAGGGCTGAAAAAGAAAGAAAAGGGGGGGGGGAGGCCGAAAGGATCCAACTGCATAGCTATAAAATTACGTACATATATGTGTTCATGTAATTGCATGTGCATATTGGCTGAGCTCAATAGACACAGGTAAGGGCTGATAGACACAGAAATCCTCAGGTGCTCTAAACAAACCAGAGGGGGTAACACAAGGGTGGGGGCAGGTGCCTGGCATTTTGACAGGTGCTGGGCATGAAAAGATGGAAAAGTGACTCCTTCCTTCATGGGACTTGCATACGACCACAGGACACAGACATCAGACACCCACCCGTGAATGTTACCACTGCGAAAAGTGCTCAGAGGGAAGGAAGGTACCTGGTGTTCTATAAGCATATAATAGAGGGATTTTACGTGGCTGGAGAAGTCAGTTGCTACCTGAGGGTTGAGGGTAACTAACAAGTGAATGAAATAGCAAAATGTACAAAACAAACTTTAAAAGAACTAAAAAGAAAAATGCATACAGCAATCTTTTTGGGATAGGACTTATTTATTTCTTTTAGTGTAGTGCTAAAGGAAAACTTTGCTACATCCTACCATGTCAACATTTAAAGCTTCTGTACACTGAAAAAAAAACATGGTAAGCACACATAAAAGGTAAAATACAAATTGCCAAAAAATGCAATGTACATGGAAGAGTTGACATTTTTCATATATAAAGAACTTTACCAATCCATAAGAAAAGTACACCTACACATAAATGAACTCAGACATGTTAAAATAAGTACAAAAGGCCAATAAACATAAAAAATGTGCATCCTCAGTTGTCCTCAAAGGCACATGAGTTAACACGAGAGCATGCCTAGTATTTTGCTTATGATACTGGCAGGGATTTAAATTCTGAAATCTTGGAGTGCCTGAGTGGCTCAGTTGAGTGACTGACTTCAGCTCAGGGCATGATCCTGGAGTCCTGGAATTGAGTCCTGCAGCGGGCTCCCTGCTCAGCAGAGGGTCTACTTCTCCCTCTGACCTTGCCCCTCTCATGCTCACTCTCTTTCATTCTCTCTCTCTCAAATAAATAAATAAAATCTCAAAAAAATGCTGAAGTATCAAAATGTTAAGGAAGGCGGCAGGAAACAGGTGGGAATAGAAATTGGTACGATTTCTCTGGAGGGCAATTTGGCAATATTTATCAAATGCTTTAAAAATGTGCCTCCTTGGTAATTTCACTCAGACTGTATCTTAAATCAACATGCATGTCTGCACAACTGTGTGAAGGATATTCACCCCACTGTTATTTACAACAGAGTAAAACCAAAACAAGGAAACGAACAGAATGAAAGACGGCAGAATACGAGGCAGCCATTCAAATTCATTGTCAAAGAATCTCATGATGGGGACAAATTGTTTGAAATGTACAGTTAAGGGGGGGAAGCAGGTTAGGCCCCCCAAAATGTGAATGGGGAGACCAGAGACATGAACCACGTGCATATGCAAACTTGACTTACAGCCGGTGACTGGGGTAGCGTGACAGATCCATAAGGAATGGATGTTTAATTCAGCGGATGGTGCTGGGATAATTGTTACTCACACACAAAAGTAAGAGGAGAGACTTACGGGACATCACAGACGAGTATACATCCCAGGTGGAAGAATGATCTGTGAAAAGGAAAACTTTAAGACTTGTAGAAGAAAATACAGCACGGTATGTGTATGCCCTCAGGCAGAGGAGAATTTCTTGGGAGACAAAAGGGACAGACAATAAATGGAATTTTGGCAAATACTGCAATGTTCAAAAAATTATTAAAATCTATACATGAGAAGACAGAGACAAAGAATTGGAGAGATGGGTACAGAGCAGAGGAAATGAATTCAATGCACATGAAAAATGAAGAATGATTACTGCAGAACATGGGAAGGGACACTTCTCAGACTTTCATGAGCATGAGAATCACCAAGAGATCCTTTTAAAATGCCCGTTCTGGGGCGCCTGGGTGGCTCAGTTGGTTAAGCGACTGCCTTCAGCTCAGGTCATGATCCTGGAGACCCGGGATCGAGCCCCACATCGGGCTCCCTGCTCGGCGGGAAGCCTGCTTCTCCCTCTCTCACTCCCCCTGCTTGTGTTCCCTCTCTGGCTGTGTTTCTCTCTGTCAAATAAATAAAATAATTTAAAATAAAATAAAATAAAATAAAATAAAATAAAATGCCCATTCTGATGGAATGGGTCTGGGTGGGGGCAGAGGCGCTCTAGTTCTAACAAGGTCCCGGGTGAAATTTATCCTGCTGGTCCACAGACTGCATTTTGAATAGCAAGTATATAAGGGCTCCTACAGATAAGTAAAAAAATTAAAAAATTAAAAAAGAGTAGAATAAGCCCCATATGAAGTATGGCAAAGGGTCTGAGCTGGTCATTCTCAGAAGAGAGAAATCAAATGAACACATGTGAGGTGGGGCTGGCTGCAAATGCAGGCCGACAACAGAGCCTGTCTCTTGCTCACACAGACTAGGCTAGGGAGAGGAAGGGGCCAAGTTCTGGTCCTCGTGTCTTCCAGGGTCCAGCTGCTGGAGGCTCTGCCATCTTCAGCATTGGCTTTCGAAGTTGCCTGAGGAACGAGGGAGCTGGAAAAAAAAAAAAAGAGGTTTTTATGGACCAGACGTGGAGATGGTGAAGACACTACAGCTCATGTTCTATCAGTCGGAGCTCCAGCCCAGGCTGTGGCCACGGGCACAGGAGGCTGGGGAACGTAGGCTAACCGTACCCACGAAAACGAGCAACCGTGTTGGGTGACCAAGTCTGCCCCACACGTGAAGAGACGCTCAGCTCGCCCGTAGCCGGGGAAACGCAATTAAAACCAACAGCATTTCACACCATCACACACACCAAATAAATGTCAGGACCATTAGCCGCACAACTCCAGGTGGTGCCATTCACAAAAAGGATTCCCTCGTCTATGTCCCCGGAGCCCTCATCTTGCTTACATTTCCCCCCCAACATACTGTATTACCTTTAGCAGACCACAGATTTACTTATTTATAATTTATTGTCTTCTGCCCATCCTTGAATTGTCAGGTCCTCCAGGGCAAGGCTACTGGTCTATTGTGCTACAGGCTCTGTCCAGGGCATCCACAACGGAGCCTGACATACAGCCGGCACTCAACAAGGGTTTGTGGACTGGAGAGGCTGAGATGGAGGTGCTCCAGGGGGCATTCTGGCCTTCTAATCACCCCAGCCTAGAGCCCAGGTGTCAGACATGTGAGGTCGGGGGCTTAGCTGTGACTCCGCCATCGGCCACTCGATCCTTGTCCAGCCTGGGCTCCTCCCAGCCGGCATCTAGGCTTCCTGCTGTGTAGCCCCAATTCCACTCCACAGCATCTGTGGGAATAACCAATGATTACTGTTGCCAGTCTCTAAGGTTTTTTGTTGTTGTTGTTTTTTTAAAGATTTTATTTATTTATTTGACAGAGAGAAACACAGCCAGAGAGGGAACACAAGCAGGGGGAGTGAGAGAGGGGGAAGCAGGCTTCCCGCTGAACAGGAAGCCCAATGTGGGGCTTGAACCCGGGTCTCCAGGATCCAAGGCAGCCGCTCAATGATTGAGCCACCTAGGCGTCCCAATTTTTAGTTTTTTTTTTTTTAAGATTTTTATTTATTTATTCTGGGGAGGAGGGGAACAGAAAGAGGGAGAGGGAGAGAGAATCTCAAGCAGACTCCATGCCCAGCATGTGGCCGGACGCAGGGCTTGACCATATGACCAGGAGACCCAAGTGGAAGCCAAGAGTCCCACGCTCGCTGACTGCGCCTCCCAGGTGCTCCTTGTTTTCAGTTTTGAAAGGCAGATTATTAAAGTATAACTTAGAGTAGTAAGGTCTACCTTTTCAAGTGTGTAGTTTGCTGAGCTTTGACAAACGTATACTCATGAAGCTACCGCCACAGCCGAGATGCGGAACATTTCCATCACCCAACAAAGCTCCTCCCCAAGTCACCAAACCATGGTGATTTGTGGCACAGAAACACTCATCAGATCCACTTTCTCCTTTCTTTCTCGTGTACGCATTCAGATCCATTTTCTCTGCACTGGGAATCTCATTCCTTGGGAGCAGGTGCTAAACATCTGTTTTCCCGTTAGACTAGAAGCTCTTTGAGGGTCGGGAGGGAGTCGCAGTACCACACCCGAAGGCGACAGGCACAGGGCTGGTCCTGATAATTCCCTCCGTCCCACCTCAATGTCTAACAAATATTTATTGAGCACCTACGTGCCAGCCACTGGTGGGTGCTAGACACCGCACTGGGCGCTGAGAACGCGGGGGTGAGCATAAGAAGACCCGGTCTGCGTGCTCACGGAGTTCACCTTCTAGTGGGGAGAGCACATGTGAGTGCAATGATCACAGAAAATTATACGCTCTAGTAAACCATGGTATGTGCCATAAGACAATCGTCCTCCCCCATCTCCGGGCCCTGTGTCCCGTCCTGAGCTCAGTTGTTCTATAATGGTCTCTGGCCCATGAACTGTCATGTTTTCTGGAATCTGTAGTTCAGAAGGGAGAAAATGTTCTCCTACCATGGTTATGTGCTGTCAAGGTTAGACACGTTCCGAGAACGACCGGGGCCATGATAATCGTGGATCCTTCTGAAATAAACGTGGGGAAGGTAGAAACAGACAAAACCACCAGGCGGTCTGTTCCCTCTAATAATCCATGACTTTCAAGCGACTAAATAGACCTTTCAGGTAAATGGACCAGCCTCGCAAATGCTGTCCGGAGAATTCAACCCAGGGACAGGTGCCTGAACGCTGGAAATTTCAAATGCCCTGCTTGTACTTCCCCATCAATGACTTTAAGCACACTGCCTTATAAATATTTCCCATTATGGAACTTTTTGGTAAGCTTCTAAAGCAATTTTACATCTCAGCTAGGTTTGTTCTCCCTGCTGCCCAAGACAATATCTTCCAAGGCTGTGGCGCAGAAGCGGCTGAGAGGAAAGAGAAATTAAGACAATTTCCCAGCATTCTGTAAGCATTTGCATGTGAATGCGGGCTGCCCTGCTGTTTGATGAATCTGATGTGTAAGAAAACCCTGAGAATCAAAGTTCACATTCAGTTGGGCGCTTTATACATACGTTGCGAAGGTTGCTACAAAAATGTGATAATATCCTTCCAAGTATATGACTAATGAGAATCCGTATAGCACATCCGAGACAGCACAAATGCGTAATTATTGTGAGGATTTCACAGACACATAAATATAATGATCTTCAGCTAAGTAAATTGCTAGCTACCAATGAAATAAATAGGGTCCCTTCAGAATTTGAAATAATTTGGAATGGTAGGTGGTGGGAAATGATTCACCTTAGCTGTTATCTCTGGGACAGTAATCTAGAAATGTATCTGCCAACTCTGGGACATTTACACTGTTCTTCAAGTCCTGTGGAGTCTGTCAGAAGAGCTCTGGGCCCCGCCGTCTTCCCCCCTCTTATTCCGAGAGGCCGCGGCACAGCAGGGCTGGGTGCTGGGCGCTGGGCGCTGGGCGCGAGCAAGTGATACTGTTTACTCGGTTGCCATCCCAGCCATAATATTTTCCCAAGAAACACTGATGCGTTTAAAGGTCAGGTTGATACTGATTTGACGGAATAACATAAATTCCTCTTTCCAGGAGTAAAATGGTGTACATGACTTGGTTTAAAGGTTAAACTGTTTTTTGTGTGCTGGATGGGTCAGGGATATAAGACTTTAATACACAAAGTATAATTACCTGTTTGGACAGACAAGGAGATGTGACCCAGGCTTTAGATTTTCAGAGAGATGTTTGAAAACTCAGGAATCTACTGACATCTCATCATTGAATACATGTCATTGGGGGTGGGGGTGTCCTACAAGGGTGGTCAGTTAGAAGGACTCTCTCTTACTCCAGGTTAGAGGACTGTTTAGGATTTGAAAATTGAGTCTTAGCCCACTGAGTCTAAGAATGGTCTCAGATACACATTTCCCTCCGCCAATAAACTGAGTACAAAAACTGCACGGCAGGTACTAAATAAAAGGTTGGTAGATAAATGAATACATTTTTTTAAGGCACAAAGTTGGTTTTGATAGATAAGAAAGATGGAGAATAGTTGTTGTTGTTTTTGTAACTAGGATGTAAAAATAAACCCATCTTGGACCCAGAGAGTTTCTTTCATTTACTCCGTCATTCATCTGTTTGTTTTTTCACTCGACAAAAAATGTATTAAGCACTCACACGTCGCTGCCTTCTGCGGGCTACTGAGAGGAGCTGGGAAGACCTGGTCTCACCTAGGACGTAGTCTGGGAGAAAAGACAGTGAGAAGCGAGCGGCGGAGGGGAGGGAACACAGCCCGGCCTGGGCGAGGGTCCGGCCCGCCCACCTCCACCACCCCGGCCCGGGGTCCCGCGGGGCGGGAGGAGCCCGGGCTGCTGCCCCTCTTACCAACCGCGCCCCCCCGACCCTGGTCCCCAGGCGCTCTCTGCGCGCCATCAGACACCGGCCAGGGGCGGTGCTTCCCACCCGGGGCCCAGTTCTCACCACACCGCGCGCCCTGAGCCCCCCCACCCTGCGCCCCAGCAGCGCCCCCCTTTTCCGTCCACTCTTCCCGCAGGAGCCTGCTCTCCGGTGGTCTCCCAGGCTGGGCGGAGGGAGGGGACTGTGGTTTTCAACACTAGGATGTGGTGGAGAGCCCTAGATGCTCCGTTCTTTAAAGAGGAAGGAGGAGACGGAGGCCTGCCCCGCGGCCCAGAGGCCCGACCGCCCCCGCTGTGCGCCGAGGTCCGAGCAGGTGGCCCTGCGCCCCCGCCTCGGAAGCCGCCTCCGCAGCTGCTGAGCTCTAGTTGCGGCTTAGCGGCGGGTCCCCAGTTGGGCTGTGAACCCCGTGCCCATACTGTAGAGGCAAGAATGACCGCAGGCCCTCTTCGTGCAGTCTGCATCTTTAATGTATTTGGGGGCCTGTTAAAGGAGAAAAACAGTGCAGGGGCGCGCGGGGCTGAGGGCGGGAGGAGGAGTGGGGGAAACGCAGGCGGGAGCCAAGGGGGAGTATGAGCGCAGGGCTGGCGGGCTCGGCAGAGCCAGGAGCCAAGGAGGGGGAGCCCAGGGAGGGTGGAATGGGAGGCAGAGAAGAGGGGGGAGGGAAGGGCAGAGGATCAGGGGGTGGGGATGGATGGGGGAGACAGTAGGAGGGTGGGCCAGAGGTGGGGACACGTGAGGTTGAGGAGCCCCAGGGCCTTCCTGTGAGCCCTCCCGCCCTCACCGGCCAGTGGGGAAACGGGGCCTTGGATCCTTGGACTTTGGAGAAATCCAAGTGGAAACCATCTCTTCTCAGAGGGGAAGCAGTGGGGAGGGTGGGACGTTATATAAGTCCTCTTAGTTGGGGGAGAGGGAGCCTTAGAACCAAAGCACGCTAGGCTCTAGGCCTTACCCCTTCGTCGGTCCTTGAGGTTGGGAAGTTGTCCCAGGTCCCTTTCTGCCCATCTGGCCACATTTGGCCAAGAGAGCCTTGGGGGCTCCAAGCCGGGAGGGGGGACCTCTGCGCCCCCTTCCGCCCCCCTTGGCTCCGGGAGCTCCTCTGCACAGCAGACAAGCCTTCTATTTTTAACGGGTATTCCTAGGAAGATAACACAGGTGAATTTTTAAGGAAGGAATGAAATTCTACGTAGCCTGAAAATATAAGCCAGAATTTAAAAACTGGGTTGGAGAGATTCGGGGATGAGCACAGTCTTGTGCCTCCACCTCTCCGTGGGCGGTGCTCCCCACTCTCACACCAGTACTCCCCACCCCCACCCCCCACGGGCGCCCAGCTTCTCCTCCACTTCTCTGTCCCCCTGCGAGCACCTGCAGGCAGTGAGCAAGCACTCGGAGTGCCTTTAAGGAGTGAGTGAATGATTCAAATGGGAGTCAGAGCCACGTAAGGCCTATAAGGCCTAGCTGAGGAGCGCACAGGAGGACATAGGAATTCTGGGTGGAGGGTCTTGCAGAGATGAGCGCTTCCCTGGGGAGCTGACTCAGGCTGATTCCTGAAGGGGGGGGTGGCTTGTCCGTGCAGGGGCAGTGCTCTGGATTCCCGGTTGAGCCAGGGGCAATGGGACCACCTAGATGCAGTGAGGAGCATCTTTTTCCAGCATCTTCTAAACCAAGCAGGCAAGCTGGTGAGCACCATCATGCATAGGTAATAAGTCACCTGGACACAAGTGTCATGATTCACGTGTCAAGGCTAATGTCTAGCTAATATCCCTCAGCAGGGATGAGCAATTACAAATTCCTGAATTATCTTCCCTGTCTGTGCCTCAAACAAACAAGCAATCATCTGTTTCCTTAGCTCACTTTCCCTGGGTGGTGGCTGAAAGGCTGGGAGACAGCCTCCCGGATGGAGACCTGGCGTTGCCACTTGCTGGCTGGGCACCCTGGGCAGTTCCGGGTGGCTTACATCGGAGCACTGCCTTTATCTCACTTTAAGTTATTCAGAAAGAGATAGAAACCCAGCCGTAGTAAAGGAAGGTCCTCAGTAAGTACAACTGGGGATGGCTCAGGGATCGGGCTGCCAGGTAGAGCAGTTCTCACAGGAGTGGGGACAGTGGTGGGACAGCCCTGCCATTTTGCCTGGGAAATCTCGCCATCTCTTTCTGCATCTGCCAACACCTCGTGCTTCCCTCCCTCCGGTGCCCCGTCCGCACCATCCCCGGCCACGCATGGTCCCGCACAAACACCCGCGGCTCCTCTGCACACAGTCACCGTGGATTTCCACAGCTACCGTCTCCTAGGTTCTCACGCCAACCTCTGCAGAAAGGAGTTGACATTGACCCAGTTCGCCTTATCAAGCAGACAACGCAGGTGACCAACGAGCCTGTGGACATACTCCCCTTAGATGACTGCCGGCCTGTGGACCTGTCAACCGCGGTCCGGGGGAAAGAAGGGAGGGTGCCCTGTCTTTGGCAGGCCTGGGAGTGGGAGATACCCACTGGGTGGGCGAGTGATAGGAAACCCACCCAGAAAATAACAGACCACACCCGCCTTTAAGTCCTTTCTACCCACGCTTCCTGCTTCCTTTCCACATGCTGAAAGGTGTTGGCACTTAGGAAAGCCTGTTCCCCGCTCACTCCTAACCCCCCAGGTGGTGGGTTGATCCTGCTGCCCCTGAGGCCCGGGACGACAGGTGCACAGGGCCTGTGCCCTGCACTGTCCATCGGCAAACTTGCAGTGAGCAGAGGGCAGAGCCAGAGAAATGCCCTGAAGTGGCCGGGAAGCCCTGGAGGGTCAGAAAGCCAAGTGTGCTGTGAGCAGGGCTGTGGCTGTCCACCTGTCTTCCTCTCGGCTTTCCCTCTTTTCCCTCCCTTTCTTCCACTTTCTCTCCTGGCCTCCCTTTCCTTCCTCCCACAGACATTGACCAAGAATCTATTATATGCCAATTTTTATATTAGCTGGTGAAGATGCCGAGGTCTTCGTAATCCTCTTAAGCCTGTCAAGCTATGTATTTCAAACACATAAATAAGCAATCATGATGCAGCAGTGGCTCTCAAACAGTGGGTGAGCATCAGAACACCTGGAGGAGTGCTGGGCCCGACTTCCAGAGTTTCCAGTTGGGCAGTCCAGAGGGGACTTGAGAACCGACATTTCTAACACGCTCCCAGGTGCTGCTGCAGGCCTAGGGACCGGGGTCCTGAAAGTGCGTGGTGCAGGAGAAGCACTTGTCACACCTGCTAGAAAGTGGGGGCGGGGTCAGGACAGGCTGCTAATCGCCCCGCCCCCAACCCCGGCAGAGTCTCCACGGTGGGAGTGGGGCGGGGCAGAGGAGTGGGAGGAGCAGCAGGTGTAAAGGGCCTCCTG
Source organism: Spilogale gracilis (assembly GCA_004023965.1). Lineage (NCBI taxonomy): Eukaryota > Metazoa > Chordata > Mammalia > Carnivora > Mephitidae > Spilogale > Spilogale gracilis. Next base: position 73,215 of record PITA01000455.1, read on the forward strand.
GGAGGGAGAGTCTGGAGGAGGATGTGAAAATCCATGACCATGGCCAAAGCCGGAGTAGGGTGGGCGGCCAGGGAAGGGGCGATGCTCGACAGCTCAGCCAACTCCAGATCACAGAGGGACCCCTGAGCCTCTTGAAGGCGAACCACGGGCAGATCACAAGTCAGATTTATGCTTAGGACGATTGCTTTGGCTTGGGCATGGATAATACCGGAGAAACACAGTTCGGAAGCCATGCCGGAAGGCAGGGCTGGCGGCTGAAAGCAGGGCAGTGACGTTGCGTGGAGGGAACATGAGGTGATGGGATTTGGGTGCAGGGCGGTGAGAGGAGAGAAGAATTTGCAGTGATGCCTGGGACACTGAAGGGACTGTGGTGGGATAAGGGCCATCTTGGTGTTTAGGGCGGAAAGCAACAAACAAAATCTCATTCACTCCGGCTAGTCTGCCCAGGTGCCCAGGGAAGGGTTCCATCTTAGACATGCTGGGCAAGACGCCTGGCCTGAAGAGTGGAGTGAATGGAGAGGACATCAGGGAACCGAAGCCAGGGATGGGCTCGTTCCTAGGAAAAGTCCAGAACATGACACAGACGAAAGTGACTGCCTCTAACCCCCTTCAGCTTCCTTCTCTCTGCAGATCACATTGCTCTCTTCTCTCCCCACAGGGTGGGCTCTAGCTGCCCCACTGTCACACCTTATAGTTGTGCTGAGCTGTAGGTTCAAAGTCCTGCGACAGAATTTGATTGGTCTACCTTGGGTAGGGTGGCCAGATGTAGCAAATAGAAATAAAGCTCGCCTAAATAATTCATGGGGGCACTTATACTAAAGGATAATCCATGGTTTACCTGAAATTCAAACTTAGCTGGGCACCCAGTAGTTTTCTGGCAATCCTGACCTGGGCGACGTGTTCCCCCCAGCCTCCATCAGTCAGCGGAAGGACAGGACATGGTGGCCGCTGGGGGCACTGTCTCCATGGACGGAAGAGAAAGTTCAGAGAAGAGGGTCCAAGCAGAGGCTCCAAAGTGTGGGCGTGTTCCCAGCTTGGCCCTGCCCCATAGCCTGTGGGGTCCTCAGGATGCTGACCCCCCCCCCGCCCCAACTGCTGGGGCTCAGGAGGAGGGGGCAGACCAGAGTCAGGGAGGCTGGGAGGAATGAGTTCAGAGAAATCCTGGCCGTGTGCCCCCAGACCCAGCTCAGGACAGAACTCTTAAGATCTGAGGAAGAGGGGCTCAGTCGAGGGTCAGAGTGAGGGGTGGGATGGCTACTAGGTCCACAGGTGCAGGACAGGTCTAGGTCCAAGGCCAGGGACGCAGACAGGTGTGTTCTCTGGCCTGCGCACTGGTGGGCACGGGCCTGAGGACCGCGCTGTGCTGTTTTGTGCATCCCCTGGGGCTGCTGGGGGTAGAGTGAGTACCACTCCTCTGTGTATTCTGGCAAGGGGCCCAGCTCTAAGTGGTGGCTCATTTGTGTTTGCTGCCTAAATAAATTGGACCCATGCCTGGTTTCCTGAACTGGGCTAGGAACATCAGGACTGGATCAGCGACAAGTCCCAGACGAGGGGCTGAAGCTCTGTATGTCCCTTCTGCCTCAGGTAAGCACGGGTCCTGGAGTCCAGGGCCGGGAGGAACCAGGGATGGTGGGGAGAGGTCTCTCCATCACAGCTCCCTTATAGGAGGGCTGCAGGGGCCAGGGAGCCAGGGAAAGCCCCCCTGAGGGATCCTTAGAGACCTCCCAGATTTACAGATGGGGAAACTGAGGCTCCGATCTTTCATCACTTTTTTTTAAGATTTTATTTATTTATGGAGAGAGAGAGCACAGAGGGAGAGGGAGAAACAGGCTCCCTGCTGAGCTGAGAGCCTGAGGCAGGGCTTGATCCCAGGACCCTGAGAACATGACCTGACCTGAAGGCAGATGCTTAACCAACTGAGCCACCCAGATGCCCCAAACTTATGAAAAATCACAACTAGGACCTGCTGACACTTTCAGAGCCTCTGACCGGTCCCACTCCTGAATACTGGGCTCCAAAGTGGAGGAGATTTTATTGCACGTTGTCTAGCAATTACCTTGAAGTGGTGACATGTGATCCATTTCAGTTAGGGGCGTGGCCTGGGGAGCAGGCATCCCAGTGTCCTCACGGGCCGGCCTCCACTGAGCAGAGGACCACTGTGCAGTTGCTGCCTGTCTGTGTCCTCTTGAGTGTGTGGGACTTGAGACACATGCAGCAAAAGACGCAGCTCTTGATGAACTTGTCCTGGAAGAAAATGCAGAAACAAGGTCAAAACTGAAAATAAACAGGGATGAACAGGAACACGAGCAACACGGAGAGAGAAGACACACGCCTGTGCGCACACACACACGCACAACAGAAGGCTGCCCCCCTTCAAGGACCATGGGCTGGGAGTATGGGTGTGTTTTTGTTTTTGTTTTTCCTTTCTCCACTTACCAAACGTTCTTTTCTGTGGTTACATTTTATGATGAAATAGTTTTTCCCTTTATTATTATTATTTTTTAATTTAAGTAATCTCTACACCTAAGGTGGGGCTCAAACTCCTGACCCTGAGATCAAGAGTCACATGCTCTTCTGATGAAGCCAGCCAGGGGCCCCTTTTACTGATTTTTTAAGAAGAACTACCCAAGAAGAATATACCTTTCGGTGGGTTTCATGAGGGATTTTGGGGAGCAGCAAAGAGCGAATGCGTGGGAAGGGAGCAAGGTCTTGGTTTTAAAGATATGGAAACATGGCTGATCTGATCAGGTTCACCTTTAGCTTCACATTTACTGTGAACGGGTTAGTCATTAGGACCAAGGATATGATTTTGGACTAGGAGTTCTAACAATGTAGGAAAGTTTCAAGACCATTCAGTTTTAGTCTGCCTTTTCTTACAGGAAAGGTGTGATTTAATTCAGGTGCAGTAAGTTCTTGCTGGAACAATTCTGAGCCTAGCCAATGATGAAACAGAGCTGGGCTTCTCTCTGAATGGATTCGATTTCTTATAATCAATCAATCAATCAATCAATCTGCTGGGTCTTTAAAAACCTCCAAGTCAAAAATCAGTCAAATCTACTGATTCGTGAAATGCAGAGTTAAAAGAGGCCTTGAGAGGGCGCGTGGGTGGCTCAGTGGGTTAAATCCTCTGTCTTCGGCTCATGTCATGATCTCAGGGTCCTGGGATCGAGGCCCGCATCGGACTCTCTGCTCAGGGGGGAGCCTGCTTCCTCCTCTCTCTCTGCCTGCCTCTCTGCCTACTTGTGATCTCTCTCTCTGTCAAATAAATAAATAAAATCTTAAAAAAAAAAGAGGCCTGGAGAAGGGCAGGATTTACACTTTCTGGATTCTTTTTCCTTAGCACAAAGTAGGCCAGTTCTGCTGCTGGTGCTCAGCACTGGGCTCTGTTGGTTTGGGGAGAAGTGGCTTTGCCAGGGCCCAAAGCCTGGACTTTCCCAAGGACCCACTTCCTCTAGGTCAGGGGAAGTGGCAGCTGAGCTGAGCAAACCCCCTAAGGCCGGGGTGAAGGCAGAGAGAGTACGGGGCATCAGCCGGGTGACCGGGGCACAAGCTAAGCCCACGCGACCCGCGACCTAAACCTTCCTCCACCGTTGCCACGCTCCAGGTTGCCGTGAGTTCACAAAAATAAGGGCAGGGCTTTGGAAAACAGTGTGGAGATTCCTTAAAAAATTAAAAATAGAGCTACCCTATGACCCTGCAATTGCACTACTGGGCATTTACCCCAAAGATACAGATGTAGTGAAAAGAAGGGCCATATGTACCCCAATGTTCATTGCAGCAATGGCCACAATCGCCAAACTGTGGAAAGAGCCAAGGTGCCCTTCAACAGATGAATGGATAAAGAAGATGTGGCCCATATATACATGGAATACTATTCCTCCATCAGAAAGGATGAATATCCAACTTTTGTAGCAACATGGACTGGACTGGAAGAGATTATGCTGAGTGAAATAAGCCAAGAAGAGAAAGTCAAGTATCACATGGTTTCACTTACTTGCGGTGCATGAGGGGTAACCTGGAGGACAGTGGGAGAAGGAAAGTAAATGGGAAGTAAGGTAATCCAGGGAGAGAAATGAAACAACAGAGACTTTGGACACAGAAACAAACTGAGGGACTTGGAGGGAGAGGGGTGGAGGGATGGGAGAGCCTGGTGGTGGGTCCTGGGGACACCTAAAGCGTGGAGCACTGGGTGTGGGGAATGGGGAATGAATCTTGGAACACTGGGAAAAAAATTTTTAAGTAACAATAAAAAAAAAAGACCCAATCATAAAAAAAAAAATAAAAATAAAAAAAAATCAGGGTCAGGGCCCGCCCTGGACTGTGACCTCTGCCAATGCCCATTATTACGGTCATTGTTAGGTTATCACGGGCAGCAGGCTCTTCAAAGTGGGCTCGAGGACACGGCAAACAACTCCATGTGGGAGGGGCAGGAAATCCGTGGGTCCTGGGGACGCTGGACAAGAGGCTGGGGTCACACATCTGCAGGTGGCCCAAAGCCTCAGGAGATGTCTGGACTGGGGCAGGATGTCACTGATGGGACAGTGGATGGACTTCATGGGAAGGTCTGTCCACGCCTGAGGCCCAGATGACCACCCCCACTGGCTGGAGTATGGAGCTGGATGGCAAGGCGCTTGGCAGTTCTGGTGACCATGAGCCGGCGGTGTGATCTGGTCATCCCCCAACACCTGCAGGCACTGTCCTGGGGCAGGCGGTCATAGACCTGACATGCTTGAGCCCTCACTGGACGCAGGGCTTGCTCCAGCAGAATCGCATGGGCTGTGACCCCATGTGGTCCATGGTGGCTCTCTGAAGTAGGTACTGTTCTTTTATTATTATTATTATCATTATTATTATTTATTTGTCAGATGGGGAGAGGGCACAAACCAGGGGGAGAGGCAGAGGGAGAAGCAGGCTCCCACTGAGCAAGGATCCTTGCCCAATGGGGGACTCGATCCCAGGACCCTGGGATCATGACATGAGCTAAAGGCAGTCGCTTAACCAACTGAGTCACCCAAGCATCCCAGGTACTATTCTTTATACCCGAGGAGAATAATAGGAGGGAATTATAAGGCTTTGCCTTGCGGAAGTCCCATTCCCAAAGGGGAGAAAATGATAAACAAATATTTACTCTAGCAGGTATCTTTGCTCAGGGTGCCACACAAAATACCACAGACTGGGGGAAACCAGCAATACACATTTCCTTCCTCATCATTCTGGGACCTGGGAAGTCCCAGATCAAGACAGATCTGGTTCCTGATGAAAGTTCTCCTCCTGCCTTGCAGACAGCTATCTTCTCACTGTGTCCTCACAAGGCAAAGAGAGGCAGGGAGAACGAGAGCAAGCTCTGGGATGTCTCTTCTTACAAAGTTCCCTAGGATCTTTCTTACAAGGGGACTGCTCCCCATCATGAGGGCTTCAGTCTCGTGAGCTCATCTGAACCTAATGACCTTCCAAAGGCCTCATCTCCAAATACCATGACATTGGGGGGTAGGACTTCAGAAGGAATTTTGGGGGGCACTGGGGAGACACAGTATAGTCCATAGCACTAGACAATGCTATGCACACTGCAGGAAAGTAATCAGGGTTAAGGAAACCACTCTGGGCAGAGGCTGAATGAAGGTGTGGAGAGAGTCATGCGAATGCGGAGAGAAGAGTGGTCTCCGTGGAAAGAATAGTCAGTGCAAAGGCCGTGGGCCAGGAGTACTTGGTGTGCTTGAAGAACGGCAAGGGGCTGAGGTAGAGGACAAGGCAGAGTGGTGGCGAGGGCCAGAGTGGTAGGTGCTGGTATAATCTGACTTTTAAAGAGATCACTCAGGGCTGCAAGTAGAATAACCTCCATCAGGACAAGAAGAGTGGCAATGAGGGGGGCGCCTGGGTGGCTCAGTTGGTTAAGCGACTGCCTTCGGCTCAGGTCATGATCCCGGAGACCTGGGATCAAGCCCCACACCGGGCTCCCTGCTCGCCGGGAAGCCTGCTTCTCCCTCTCTCACTCCCCCTGCTTGTGTTCCCTCTCTGGCTGTGTTTCTCTCTGTCAAATAAATAAAACCTTTAAAAAAAAAAAAAAAAGAGTGGCAATGGGATTAGCCGGAAGCCACTGCAGAAGCTGGGCTGATACTTCTCCTTTTTCTAGCCTTTCTTGTCTGATTTTGATATTGACATGGTGCTAGTTAGCTTCATAAAATGAGTTTGGGGAATTTTTCCTGTATTTATTAATATACATATTTTTTGTAGGGGAGGGATGATTTATGTAAGTGAAAGATAATCTATTATTATTTGAAGGTTTGGTAAAACTCACCTGTCGGCAAGTTAGATGAGACTTTTGTGTGAGATTTTTGACTGATTCAATGTATTTAATGGATCTATTCAGATTTTGTTTTTTTCTAAATTCACAATAGTGTAAAACATATTTTGAGAAGATTACTTATTTTTACTTAAGTTTTCGAACATGGTAGTGTAAAGTTTCCATCAAATTCTTCTGCTGATTTTTAAAATTTGAATTTAACTTAATTGCATTCCCTTTTGCATACCTAGCTCTTTTGTGTGTTTTTCTTTCTCTTTTTCTCCTTCTGCCCTTTTTACAATCAACCTTGCCAGACATTTGTCTATTTAAACTAGTCTCTTGGAAAGTAATGTTGGTTTTGTGGACTCTCTCATTTCCTTCCTTCTGCTTTCTTTACAACCGTGCTGCTAACTTGTTAAGTTGGTTTATCAATTTTTAATCTTTCTTCCAGTGTATACACTGATGATTCTGACTTTCTCTCTAAGTAATGATGTCACAAAACATACAGATTTTTATATTTTGTTTTGAATTGTGCCTTAATTTTCTAAAAATTTGGGTTTGGGGGCTATTTGATTTTTTTGTCTATTTGATCAATTTTTGTCTATTTGATCAGTTTCAGGGAGTGGTGTGTTAAAACACGCGTATGTGGGCTTCTCGATTGCATCTGATCTATTTATGTATGTATGTATTTATTTATTATTTATCCACCCAACGTGGAGCCCCAGGTGGGGTTTGAATTTTCAACCCTGAGATCAAGACCTGAGCTGAGATCAAGGGTCAGATGTTCAACTGACTGAGTCACTAGATGCCCGCTATTTGATGTTTTGAAATGCCTTACAGAGTTTGACATGATGGTGTCAAGCGTAGATAACCTTAAGCTTAAACTTTTCATCAATATCAAATACCCGTGTTGCCTCCTTTAGTGATTTTCACTGTGAATTCAATTTTCTCTGGTATTCATTTTCCTTCATCTGCTTTCTTTTTTCCTTACTTAGCTGGGACCTCTTTCTTCCATACCTTTACTTTTTTTTTTTTTTGACATATAATATATTATTTGTTTCAGGGGTACAGGTCTGTGAATCATCAGGCTTACACAATTCACAGCACCCACCATAGCACATACCCTCCCCAGTGCCCATCACCCAGCCGCCCCGTCCCTCCCACCCCACTCCACTCCAGCAACCCTCAGTTTGTTTCCTGAGATTAAGAGTTTCTTATGGTTTGTCTCCTTCTCTGGTTTTGTCTCATTTCATTTTTCCCTCCCTTTCCCTATGATCCTCTATCTTGTTTCTCAAATTCCTCATATCAGTGAGATCATATGGTAATTGTCTTTCTCTGATTGACTTATTTCGCTTGGTGTAATACCCTCTTGTTCTGTCCTCGTCATTGCAGATGGCAAGGTTTTGTTTTTTGATGGATGCATAATATTGCATTGTGTATATATATCACATCTTCTTTTTCCATTCGTCTGTTGATGGACATCTGGACTCTTTCCACAGTTTGGCTATTGTGGACATCGCTACTATAAATGTTGGGGTGCAGGTGCCCCTTCGGATCACCACATTTGTATTTTGGGGATCAATACCCAGTAGTGCAATTGCTGGATCGTAGGGTAGCTCTATTTTCAACATTTTGAGGACCCTCCACACTGTTTTCCAAAGTGGCTGCACCAGCTTGCATTCCCACCAACAGTGTAGGAGGGCTCCCCTTTCCCCGCATCCTTGCCAACATCTGTCACTTCCTGACTAATTTTAGCCAGGTGGAATCTCACTGTGGTCTTGATTCGTCCATACCTTTACTTTCAATCTCTTCTGGTTGAAATGGGTATCGGTAAACAGTCTATTGCTCTACTTATTTGAGAAGACAGTTGGCTACTGGCTGCTGGGAACTGGAAGTGAAAAATTTAAGTTCCTGTGGGCTATAGTGAGCGAGGTGACCATCCCCTTGCCCCCCCAACCCAGCTGGCAGCTGGTACCTCCTACTCCTGCCCCCTCCCCAGACTGCCTCTACTCTGCGGTCCTCTGTTGCCACGTGCTCGTGTGATATCCACCGGAAAGATCACAGGTTTGTTTTTATTTTAAATTCAGGTGAAATACACCTAACGTAAAATGAATGATTTTAATAAGAGAGTGATTCTGTGGCATTTAGTGCATTTCCGGTGCTGTGCAACCACCACATCTTTGTAGCCCCAGGTTACTTCCATCACCCAAGCTAAAGCCCCCACCCATCAGCCAGTCACTTGTCCATCCCCCTCCCTGATACCCCGCAAGCTGCTCTCTATGGATTTCTGTCCTCGGGGTATTTTACATAAACGACATCACACAGTGTGTACCATTTTAACTGTTTTTAAGTGTACAGTTCAGTGCCATTAAGTACATTTGTACTGTTTTGCAACGATTCCCACCACCCATCCCCAGACCCCTTCCATCCTCCCTTTCTGTCCCCATCAAACACTAACTTCCCATTCCCGCCACACACACACCCCCATAACTTCTCTTCTACTTCCCTTTCTGCGAATTTGCCGACTGTAGGTGCTGCACGTGAGTGCAATCCTACAGCATTTGTCCTTTTCTACATCTCATTGTCTAAATTTTATTTTCTGTTTCATCATCTCTTTCATAATGGGAGCTAAGCCCACATGATACCTTTAAGGGTTATAACTTACATTTGTGCGATGCTTTGTACTTTCTAAGAATTTTCTAACCTATTTGTGTGTTTGAGTCTCCCAGCAGTTTGCAGAGGTAAGCACAGGGTTTATTACCCTCATAGGACAGAAGTCCAGCGAAGCTAATTATGTCACGTAAGGTCACACAGCAAGTGGCTGAATTATGACAAGAAGCCTGGGTTTGCAGGCTCGATCATCTTTTCTAGAGTCTGACAACTGGTCAGAAGGCAGGGATGATTTCTTTCCTCTGGAATCTAAGCCTAAAGTTGGGGAAACTACATTTTGCTGAAGCAAAGAAAGCCTCGGTTGCATTTGTGAGCATGTAGTTCGGGGAAAGCCGCCGAGTCGGGGGCTGAGCCCACTGGTGGAGAGCCGATGTGGGGGAGCGGGTCTCATGCGTGTTTGTCTTTGTGGGAAAGGTCTCCACCTACTGCCTCCAGCTCCGTGCTCTTCAGGCCCACCGTCTCCATCCGGGTTTCCTCCCCGCGGGAGGGTTTAGGATGCACAAGATAGCTCTTCCAAAAAGGTTGGGCATTTCTCCAGGAGCCAGAAAAGTCGCCCAGTGCCCAAACAGGTTGGAAGACAAGTTTGTTTTTCCAAACTCTGAAATAACCAAGATCTCACTGCGTACATGTTTGCCAGCAAGAGGGAGACAATAAGCTCATTCAACACGTGGAGTTTTACTTGCAGTTCTGTCGTGCAGGATGCTTGCTTGTGAGGACTTGATCTGCTTCTGTCACTTCGTGAAAAAGCCAGTGAGCCCGGGGTCCTGCTCAGAAGTGACAGCCTGGGAGCCGTGACGGGCCAGGGTGCGTCCTCCCCAGGCACGAATGGTTCCCCTGATGGCGGGGAGGTCAGAATGTTTATTTATTTATCTATCTGTATTTTAAGTAAGTCCTCCATCCAGCGTGGGGCTTAAACTCACGGCCCCGCGATCAAGAGTTGCACGCTCGCTTGTTGGTAGGTTTAAACAAAGAAAAACTGACCCGAGCTGAGGGGCCAGACCATGGAGAAGTCATCTGTTCACCGATCCCCTGAGCTGGAGGGGTTTTCCACTTGAACGGGACAGCTCCGTGTACACGCGCGAGTATTCTAATCACACTTTTAAGATTAAGACTCAGATTTGCCTCGTAATAGCAATGCTGAGGTTCTGTTGACTTCAGTAACTGGGAGTGGAGCGGGGAGAACCTTGGATGACGTCAGGGATGTCTCCCAAACTGCGACTGCACACAGAGCCACCGACTGCGTCTTGGAGGAGAGGTCTTCTCCATAACGCTGTGCAGGGTGGGGCCTCCCTCCTGGTCACCACAGGTAGGGCTAGATGGCCAGGCTGTTGGGGACTTGGGGACTGACCTGTGACAAAAGCCAGCTGTATACAGTTTTTCCAACTTCCATCACCCACAACCTGACTTGGTTCCTGCTGAGCATGTGCTGTGTAGTCATAAAAGTGACATGAATGACCGCACACTCTCTTCGCGTGTGGCCCTGGGTGTGGGGGAGGGGGGCAGGCACAATTCCAAACATTCCACCTGCAGTGAGTCATTTTTAAGTTCTCATCCTTCCAAGTGAGGCGGTTTCTAGCATTGTTATTCACGGTTTATAGGTACGAATGCAAAGACAAGATACTCGCTTGCCCTGAGTCTGCATGGAGAGGTGGCGGAGATGATGCTCAGACTCCAGCCCCCACCCGGGCTACCCTGCTGAGACTGCCTCCCTCTGGGTGGGCTGTGGGGAGAGGGAAGGGAGAGTAATGACATTGAAATCACTAATGTGAACAAAATTGCAGAGACACAGTGAACGAGGCACTAGAAACCTGAACTTGAGCGTTTGTGCAGTGCACCTCCTGATCGCCAGTATTTCTATCTATTAAATCTCTGTCCTGTGCTACAGTGTCTTCCTGCAAACCGCATTGTTTAAAAGATGGGCGCGATGTGAATCATTTCTTGATCAGAAAGTGTTTGACATCGTACACAGCACTTGTTTCCCGTGGACCCGCAAACGTCTTATCTGAGCATTTGGCAAGCACTTTTTGAGCAAGTAGGTTATGGACATGGACTTCTGTCAGATGGGGCTGGTTTTCAGGAAAGGTGTCTGATCTGGTACATTCGGAGCCCTTACTTGTGACATTGTGCTAACGCCTCTTACGAACACAATTTCATTTAATCCTTACAAAATGCTGCCACCAGGAGAGAGCACTGTCATTAACCCTTCCCCCTTTTTAAATGAAAGAGGAGAATGGGATAGAGAGATAGGGGCAACTCCCCCAAGGTCATGTGATGCCAATAGGTGGATTCTCTGCCAACATTCTGTGGATGGGGGTGGTAGTCGTGAGAAAAGAGATGTAACTTATGTGGGTTTGAAAAAGCAAAATGTTTCTTGGAGCTGAAGCTTGATCAAGAATCACCTAACAGATCGTGATACTCAGACTTTACTAAGGCATCAGAAAGAAAACCAGACAGTAATTTCTCATATGAATATATGTAAGAAATGCTGAAATCCTTTATTTTTATTTTTTATTTTTTTAAAGATTTTATTTAGGTATTTTTCAGAGAGAGAGAGAGAGAGAGAGAGAGAGAGAGGGAGGGAGAGGGAGAGAGAGAGAGAGAAAGAGAGAGGGAGAGAGAGAGAGAGAGAGAGAGAGAGAGAGACCGCACAAGCAGGCAAAGGGAGAAGCAGGCTCCCCACTGAGCAGGGAGCCCAATGTGGGACTTGATCCCAGAACCCTGGGACCATGACCTGAGCCAAAGGCAGATGCTTAACCAACTGAGCCCCAAGTGTCCTGAGATGTCAAAATCCTAAATAAAATATAAGTGATTGAGTCTTGCACTGTATCAAGGAAAACACATCATTCTGGGAATGCGAGGATATTTGGGATTAAGAATCTATTAATACAATGTATCGTAAGATGAAGATAAAAAATTACGATTATCTATGTATATTTGGAAGGTATGTTTAATACAATTTAATATCTGATCTTGATTAAATTTTTCAAATTAATGGCCTCTCAGTAAAGTGGGAGTAGAGGGAGCACTGCTTTAAAATGGTAAAGAATGTCTGCCTGAAACTGCCGGCCAGTATCTCACGACCAACTAATGAAGTTCTAGAACCCTTCACATGAAAGTAAGGCAGAAGACAGGAATCAGTTAGCACTGTCCTGGAAACTGTAAGTCTCAATACAAAAATACAAAAACACATATAGAAAAAGACGGGAATATTAGATGGGACTTTAAAAAGGAGAAGACAAAAGTGGCTGTTGAAGGGAAAGAGGTTGAGCCTCACTCATAATCGGAGAAATCACATGAAAACCTTGCTGAGACTTTGCTCTTCACCTATCGGACTGGCAAAGACTGAGAAGTTTAAAACCACTCTGTGATGGAGGTGAGGGACTCTCTTATTCTTCCTGTTGGGATGGAGACCGATGCCACCTTTATGAAGAGCGAGCTAGCCTCCTCTAGCCATATTCCAGATGTCCATACCCTTCACCCTCCCAATCCATCCCATATTTGGAATTGATCCCATAGATAGGCTCACATGTGGGTGAAATGATATGTTTACAAAGTTCTTTCCTGCTGCGTTTTTTTGGAAACAGCAAAAGATTAGCAACATTTCAAGTGCCAATCAACAGGGGATTGGTTAAATACGTTATGGTGTCCATACTATGATGGAGAATCTAGTCAAAAAGGAGGGTCTTTTGCTTTAATTACTAACATGGAGTAATTTTCAAGTTACATGTGAAATGAATCAAAGCAAGGCACAGAGCATTGTTACAACATCACAAGGAGAAGACCCACCTGTTTGTTTGCATCTGTATGAAAGGCCTCCGAATGCCCGGATGAGGAACGGACACTGTTTCTAGGGGTGAGGATCTAGGTGGGAGACTTTTCACAACGTTAAGCCTTTGAGCCGCGTGAATGTTACACTATTTCAAAATTAAACCAAAAGATGATTATACAAAAATAAAAATCTTTTTGATGAACCATCATACTCATCAACTAGATAGAGGACACATTGGAATAAGGTCCTGTTCACAAGGGTCACAAATACAAAATAAAATCTGTAATGAGAAATGCACAGGGCCCCAAACTACAGAATATAAAATAGTGGCTATCTGGGTGACAATACTGGTCAAAATCCTCAATATTGTATATAAATGTTGGCCCAGCAGTTTCACTTCTAGGGGTTTGTGCCAAGGAAATGGTCCCAGATGAAAACAAGGGTTAACTGGCAAGGATGTTTGGCACAACCCAGCTTGTAAAGTAGGACCCTGGGAATAAGCTGTACGTAGAATGTTGGGAGTGAAACATGGGGTTAAATAAATCACTCTAGATACACACGCATTGGACACAAAGCCTGTGCCTTCTCAGAGTCCCTAGACAGCCTGCTCATCTCTGTCTGGGCTTCACATCTCCCCCCAGTCACCCTCTACTCCCCAACTTAGGGGTAGAGTTCCTTAGTGGGAGAGTTAGCTCTTGATGGGGGCGACCCTCGACCTATTGGAAATCAGGCAGATGCACCCCATCTTGCTTCTCTCCTCGGGGAACTGTGTGGCGATAAGGTCCCTCCTGGCATCTGGGGGAAGCTCCTGAAGCCGAGGGCCACGTGTTGAGTGACCGGTGACTCTCCCGGGAGCTCGTCCTGAAATCGCTGCTGACATCGTGACGGGTCGCAGAGCACAGCTTTCTGTTTTTCCTCCGATCTTTCCTTTCTTTTCCTTACTGTCTAGGCCCTGGGCCCGCACTTCCCAAATCAAGTCTCAGCCCTTCAATTCTTGCCTCAGGCTGTTTTTTCTAGAAGACTTGTGTGAAGACATACACTAAGCCATTATTTAAAATGAGGTTGAAGACTCTACTGTTTATGTTTTTCATCTTCTCTATATTAGGATAGGTTTTGACATCTTAAGAACATTTCTGGCTGGGGAGAGACTGCCCCTCCCAGAGCTAGCAAATTCTTAGAGAGAGAGCAAAGGCTCAGCGGGAGTATACCCTTCGCATGCAAGCCAAGTAGTCCAGAGCCTGGCCTCCTCTTTCCATCCTGCAGACCCCAGGAGGCAACTCCTCTGCTCTAATTATCCCGGGGCGAGGTACAGACAGCCAGAGGACACCCCTGGAGCCCAGAACCTGACAAAATTACTCAAACTAGCTGATCTCAGTTGCTCGTCTTGTCCTCTCTTCCCAAGGAGAATCCGCATGGCATGCACAGCGTCCCGATTCCAGGACCTGGTGGGACAATGAACTTGGCTTTCCTGAGCCTCTCCCTGTGTCCCCTCTTGTGACTATACCTGACTGACCCTCACCCAAGGACTGTTTTGTGACACACAAAAACATTCACGTTGGCTGTGTAAAAAAAATCACATTTCTAAAACAATACATTTACATGCTTGTAAAAAAAATACAAGAAAACAGCCGGAAGAAAAGTATCAACATATTAATGGTAGCTAACATTGGAGGTAAGATTGTGGAGATGTTTTCCTTTTTGTATTTTTATTTCTGAATGTTCTACAGTTATTAAAAAATTGGCCCCCATTATCTATTGCTGCATTAAAAATGACCCCCAAACTTAGTGGGCTCACACAGCTATTTGGCGACAATTCTGTGGGTCAGCAGTTTGGGCTGTGCTCGGCTGGGGTAGTTATCCTGCTCTTGCCTGAGCCCTCTGGTGCCTTTCTGGGCCTGCACGGCCCACAGGAGCCTAGCATGTCTGGCCGCTGGCGCTGACCATGTGCTGGGCCCCCCCCAAGGGGTCTTTATCAGGAGGCCGCCAGCTGGGGCTTCGTTCCATGACAGCCGCATTCCCACAGGGTAGATCTGGAAGCGGCGAGGCCTCCTGAGGCCCACGCTCTAAGCTCAGCCAATGCCCCATGTGCTCTGCCCCAATCTCTTGCTCAAAACAAGCCACAAAGCCTACGGAGATTCCAGGGTGGGGGAACAGGCCCCTCCGGTGGCCGGCAGAAGACGTGACGTGCCCTGGGAAAGAGGCTGGCAGACAGGGATGGAGGGAATGGTCAGACTCTCCTTGTGAACGTTGACAAAAACGCAACATTTTCAAAGTTTCTTCTTGTCTTCGTACTTGTTTTGAGATAATGATCATGGTAACACTTTCATATCGATCATTTTGTGCAGGGCTGAAGATTCTAATGGGACTTGAAAGGCAGATTTAAAAAGTATTAAGTGAGTCCTGGAGTGGATATGTGTATATTTTTTCCCAACACACATGGGCTCTTCCTCTCCATTGGTTTGAATTACTGAGATTTACAGGGATCGCATGAGGGAAAGAAAACTTCTTTAATTCAGTTCCTGGCTGCCGGACCAATTGTCAGATTTGTGCTAGTGATTAAAAAATGGATTTCTCACAATTCTGCAATTAAAACACTATCCCCTTTCCATTCCTGATTGTGTGGTAGGATAGGAGACTTCTCTGAGTGGCTTAATATTATTAGATCAGCAAGAAGATGTCTAACATGACTCAGTATTGTTCTTGAGAAATAATTAGCTACTTAAGTGGAATAGACCTCCATGGAATACAAGTCTATCTCTTTTATAACATTTAAATTTGGAGGCTTAATTATCCAGTGAAAAATAGTCACTTTAGCACTTTAGTCCACTTGGCTATATATTGACATTATTAAAATGCTTTCCTGGTCTTTATGCAAATTGCTTTTTTTAAAAAAACCAATTTATCTCCTAGCAACCCAAAGTGAAATAAGCGCTGAAAAATGACATCTCAAGAAGACTTTGGGCTCTTAATCCAAACAAATTCCTTGGGCTTATCTGTTGATTGTCTAAATGAACAAATGAATCTGTGCCCACAGGTGTGTATGAGGCTGAGTCACTTCTTTCAACTCAACTTTGAAGCGACTAATTCAGTTGTCAAGTTCACACAAATAGTAAAATCTGCATTTGGTCACGAATTCCAATCTGTAAGTCTGCACTCAGCTGAATGGGAGAACTGAACGTGAAGTTACTTAGGTGCACTTAAGACTTGACCATGCCCCGGGATATCGGAAAGTTTCTTTTCTTTCTAGAGATGCACCTTGTCCTTGGGGAGCGGGCAGCCACCCCTCCTCCCAGAGCTTTAGCTTCCTTCTCTATGGAATGTGCACCAGTGGGGCGCCTGGGTGTCTCAGTCGGTTAAGCATCTGCCTTAGGCTCTGGCCATGATCCCAGGGTCCTGAGATAGAGCCCTATTCAGCAGGAAGCCTGCTTCTCCCTCTGCCCCTGCCCTCCTCCTGCTCATGCTCTTTCATTCAAATAAATACACAACATCTTTTTAAAAAAATGGGCACCAAGTCTGTGTTCCAGGCTCATGGCTGAGAAGGTAGAGCTAGACAAGCATGAAAGTGTTTCAGAGATGGCACAGAGGGGCCAGCATGGTTTTTCTCTGACACGATGCAGTGGTCAGGATGGAGGCTATAGGCCCAGCAGTGACCCGGAGGGTACCACCCCCTTCCCGTCCGCCCACCTCGCTGGCCCAAGGTTGTGTCCCTTTGCTTCCTGATTCAGTTGCCTTGCCATCAGAGTGCACGCAGACTTGCTTCCTCCTGCTGGTGGACCCTCCACTCCAGCCCTGAACTGCAGCGCTGGGTTCCCAGTGTGCGGAGACCCCTGCTCACTCTGTAGCGTGTGTCATCACAGCCTTGGGATTGGGGCTCGGGGGCTCCCCTTCTGCTGCTGTGGCTGCAGGCTCTCCCTGATGGGAGGACAGAGGGTACCCCTGACGCCCGGAGTCTGTGCCCAGCCAGTGGCATGTCCCCGTGGCTGATTTTCAGACACACTCACTTCCAGGAAAAGGAATGAATGAGCCTGGACAAGGTCAGAAGCCCTCCACCCCACAGCCCCGGAGGCAACAACTTCACTCACAGCCTGATGTGCACAGTGACTTGCCCCCCTGTTCTTTTCCAGGACCCTTTGAGCGTGAGAGAAGCCGCATTCAATCGCACAAGTTTAGGCAAAAGATTTTTAGGTTTAGGCAAGCTCGCCTGTGTTTTGGGTCGTGCCAGCTGGAGAAAGAAGCAAGCTGCAGGGGCTTGAGGCCAGAAGCAGACCCCAGCTGCAGCAGCTAGGGAATCCAGGGGGACCCTGTGCTACAGCGTGGGCCCCGGTGCTTTCTACTCTGGGCTGAGATTGTCCTGGGGACTCTGTCTCCTCTGTATGCCTCTGCTGGTTGTTTCACTCTGACAGCAAGGGGGTTCTTCAAGGAACCCGATCCCTCCAGGCCGATGTCCACTCAGATCTGTACCAAGGCCCAAAGCCACAGGGAAGGGCTTTGATTGGCCTGGCTGGATCATGTGGCATCCCTGGACCAAAAACGGTAGTGTAGGTGCTGAAGGGTTATGACTGGCCTGGGATGGGCCACGTGCCTCGGCCTTGGGTGCTTTGCTCATCAGATGTTGGCCGGGAGCAACCCAAGCAGCTGGATGTCTTCAGACAATTTGAACCCCAGGCAAGGAGGGTTTGGGATCTTAATTTTTCTTCTCAGAAGGCTGCTGGACTCTAAATTTAAATTTTCACCTTTCTCCCTCCCTGTCAGTCTTCTAGCTCTAGATATCAATGCTTTCTCTCCTCCTCCCCCTCTGCTTTTACTTCCAGTTCACCAGGCACTGTGAGTTAGGAGGGCACTTATACCTCCCAAGCTCCATCTAGGTGGGTGTGTTTTATGGTGCTCTAGGAAAACTCTCTTCTTCCATTCCTCGGGCATGACTATAATAGGGAGAAGAGGTTTTGACAAAGGATACCTACCACCAAAGAGCAAATGGAGAATTTTAGAATATTTTTCACACCTTAGGGCAATTGACATTTTAGATTCATGCTTTTGCTCTCCCTTACTAGAAATAAGACTTTCACTTGCCTGACCTTAATGAATGTTAAGGGAATTCTTTCATCGCCCAAAGACAAGTGCAATATGTAGGAAGCTAGTGGTAAAAACCAGGGGGACATTGACTGGTGTGAAACGGACATGCTGACAGATTATCATCTATGTCTAATAAAAAACATGTCTTTTCGGAATCAGATGTTCATTATTTCATTCAACTAATATTAATAAGTACCCAGAAGGGACTACTAAGTAGTATTCACTAAGAGCAAAAACATTCCTGCTTTGAAGGAACTTACTTGGAGTTGAGGAGATAGCAGATGGGAATGCATGAATGAAAAAACAAGATCCTTTCAAGAATGAATGTGGTAGAAATACGATGAAGCAGAAAGTAGCCAGGGGAGTCTCACTGAGCAAGATCTTGACTTTGAGTCAAGAACTGCATGGTTGGGAGCCCCTGGTGTGATGAGCCGGGGGAAGCAGCTCAGGAAGAGGCAGGAACCAATTAGTGGTATTGGGAGACTAGAAGGGAGGCCTCTGGGGCTGAGGTGCCATGTGTGGTCCAAAGGACAGATGGGGTGGGTCAGAAAGGGATTCTATTTGTAGGGCCATGGGCCATGGTTCAGTGCAACAGGAAGCTGTGAGCAGGGGAATGATGCTTGAGGTCTCAGTCACTGAAAGATCCTCCTTGCTTTTACGAGGCTCACCTGCAGGAGTGCACATGCGAGCTGAGCGTGTTCCAGCAGGGGAGCATCTAGAGGTAGAACAGGCACTTCGTGTTGATAGAGAGGATAAACAGGATACAGAATGGAAGGAGATGGAGGACATGGCACCCCTGCTTCCCTCGGTTCTGCTCAAGGAAAACTGAGCCCGCTGGCCGCCGAGTAAGCCCAGGGCCACACTTGGCGGTCTTCCGAGTCACTGACAGTACCTGGGTCCTGTCTTGGGGGCAAAAAGCCGAGTCGGAGAATGACATAAAATTTGGTTTGGTTACATGAAGACAATTTAATTCCAGTTCAAATGTTGTTTCTGTGCCAGCAAAGAAGCCCCACTCCATCACCACCCTTGTGTGACCCGGGGATTTATTGTCGCCCTCCGTAGGAGTCAAGTTGAGCTAAACCAGAATTTGGTTTGGATGTGAATTTCAATTAAGCCCGTGGATTTGGATGCACACCTTATCAGCAGCTTTCAGAACAGCATCCCGTCCTCACCTGAAGCTGGAAGCGCCTTGAAAAAAAACCGCATTACCACTCACGACTCACAAAAACTGTATGGATTCCCTGGGAAAGCTCTCCTTGCCCTGCAAGACCCTGCGGCAGGAGAGCATAACCCTCCACGGGCACTGGACCTGTCCTACAAACTTTGATCACTGAAGACATTAGGGGGAAATTGCCTTTGGTGGTAAAGGACTACAACTGACAGATATCCTGGGTCATCGGTCCGTTCAGCGGCTCTGCAAGCGTCTCAGAGGCCCTTTGCCTTTTGTCCCTCTTTCTCCTCTCTTTGCTCAAATTCCCCTAAATCAAAACAGCCCACACTCCTTCCAGTTAACTTGTACAGGATACACATTCTTCTGCCAAAGAGCTGGAGTGGGAAAGGAAGTGGATTTGTGCAGGGCACGGAGTCAAAGGAAATAACATGAGACAATCCTTCTGTTATAATTTCAAGTAAAAAAAGCAGGATGCAAAATTGTCTATACGATAGAGTAGGACTATATTCAACATGTATTTGTGCCCAGAAAAAAAGAACTTGGAGGAAATAGTCCACAGTCTTAACTAGAGTTGACAGGATGATGGGTGATGTTTTTACTCTGAATTTTTGACATTTTCCATGATTTAAAATAATGAATATTTGTAGTAGGTATATCTCATTTTGTCTATTCAGAAGAAACTAGAAAACTTCTTCCTCTGCTTCAGCCCTGTGCCTCTGCTGTGGCCTGCCCATTACTGCATCCCAGCCTTCTGAGTTGAAGGGATGGAGACATATATGACCCAGACAGACCCAGAAATTCTACCCCATTCCCTGACTCCAGGTCAGGAATGGCCGTAGGGCTTGAGCCAGGTTATACGATGTCCTAGTAAATGGAAGAGAAAGGCAGGCAAAAAAGTCAGAGTTATGCCACGTGAGGGAGATACAACACAACATCGCTGGCTTTGAAGATGGAAGAGACACAAAACAAGGTATGCAGGCAGCTTCCAGAAGTCTGGGAAGTCAAGAAAATAGATTCACTGAAGAGCCTCCAACACCTCGACTTTAGCTCAGGGACGTCTCCGCCCCAGAACTATAAGATGATACACTTGTGTTGTTTTCAGGCACTGTTTGTGGTCATTTGTTGCAACAAGCAGTAAGAAACTCATACGGAAGGAGAGAGGCCAGCTCTAGATGTGAGGTGTCTGAGCTTGGTCAAGACCTTAAGGTAGAGCTGCAAGCTGGCTACAGAATCCACCTCGAGGAAATTTGGGGGGGAGCCCTCCATTCCCACTGTAGCCAATGCATGCCTTTGGCTATGCTGCGCCAAACACACATCTCAGCTCTGTGGGTGCTCATGGGGCCCCTGGGATTACTGAAGGGAACTGGGCGGGGGGGGGGAGTTCCTCTGCCATGGCACAAGTGGGCCATTTTTCAACCACGGCTTGTGGGAACAGGGCATCTGGGGGTGCAGAAGGGGCTGGCTGTGTGGGATCATCAGAGCACAGGAGGCCAGCTGAAGGGTAGGGGCAGGTACAAGGCACCCCACTGACAGCTTGGGCCCCAGGGGTCTTTGGGAAAGGCCAGTGCTAAGTTGTCCTCCCACCCCAGTCAAGGAGAGGGGCGCCTGGGGGGGCCCAGTCAGTTGTTGAGCATGTGACTTTTGATTTCAGCTTAGGTGGTGATCTCGGGGTTGTGGGATCGAGTCCCATGTTGGGTATAGAGATTACTTAAAAATAAAATCTTTATAGGGTGCCAGCGTGGCTCAGTCAGTTAAGTGTCTGACTCTTGATTTTGGCTCAAGTCATGTTCTCAGGGTCATGAGATGGAGTGCTGTATCGGGCTCCGTGCTCCACAGGGAGTCTGCCCATCGCTTTTCCTCTGCTTCTCCCTCCACCTATGGGTGCTCGTTCTCTTGCTCACTCTCCCTCAAATAAAAATAAGTAAATGAAATAAAACAAAAATAAAATCTTTAAAACAGAAAAACCAAAAGAGAGCAATCTCACAAGCTCTTAAATAAAATATATCCCATCCTTCTCACTTGAGACCTATACCTTCTTCATAAGAACAAGTTAAAAATGTTTAAATATGTAAAATATGTCGATGTATGTTAAATATTAACATATTAAAGTAAATATACTATATTAAAATATGTTTGACTGTAGTTTTTAATGTGACAGAAAATTGGCCAAAATAACAAAGGTGGTCAAATTTAATTATTATTGTGTATGTCTATACATATTTTACTGATGGTGAAATCCCTAATTTGTAAATTATATACTTATTCCATAAAATTTATATTTCTTCAACTTCAGCAAAATCGCTAATTATACTGTTATAATAAAGATTCTCACATACTCTTATGTATCCTACAGAATAATGTCAAATTAGACATTTCTTGAGTAATTGGAATTCCTAGTTTCTTTCTTTTTTTTTTTTTTGGCATTCCTAGTTTCTATTAATTTCCCATTAGAGATACTTTGCTCTATGAACAAGTAACTACTGAAGTATTCAATATACTTATTCAAGCAAAACTTCGATTTCAAAATGGACTATGATTGTACATATCATGCTCGTGGCTTGTAATGGAATCACATACAATAAATTATTTTAGAAAATATTATAAAATATAATTTTGCCATATAAACCACTATCACTTATTTAGCAATTTTATCACCTCTTAAAACAATGTCTAGATTAAGCTAATATTTTGTAATTTTGTCTTTCCAAATTTTCAGTGCTGGGATATTACAAAGAGAATTGATAATAACAGTAAAATTTCAATTTTTTCATGTCTTAACTGGGAGTATTCCTTGATCTGTAATGACCAGAAATATTCTCTCTAATAACTAATTTTTTATGAAGAACTTCATAGTTATCCAATCAGTTCCGTTCCTTTGTTCTAATTTCTTTTTACATATTAATGGAATGCCACATATTTTGCATTTATTTTCCTTTGGTAAAGAAAACTCATTTTCTTTAAAACTTCCCAAAATGCTTTTTAATAATTAAAAAAGAAGTAGCAGGGCTCCTGGGTGACTCAGTCAGTTAAATGTCTGCCTTTGGCTCCAGGCATGATCTCAGGGTCCTGGGATCTGGCTCCTGGCTCAGCAGGGAGTCTGCTTCTCTCTCTCCCTCCACCTCCTCTCCCCCCCTCCCGACTTGTGCTCTCTGTTGCTGTCTTTCTCAAATGAATAAATAAAACGTGCATTTATTTACTTATTTACTTGACACAGAGAGCACAAGCCGGCAGAGGGAGAGGGAGAAGCAGACTCCCCACTGAACAGGAACCTGACATAAGGCTTGATCCCAGAACCTGGAGATCATGACCTGAGCAAAAGGCAGATGCTTAACTGATTGAGCCCCCAGATGCTCCTAAATAAAACCTTTAAAAAGAATGAAGTACCTACACTTAAATTATTTTTTTCTTTTGGAAGCTTCTGATAATATTATTAAAAGCAAGCAACAATATATACTTGACCATAACAGATAATGCAAATCCAAAATTGATTTCATTTTCCATCCATTCACTTTTTTGGTGGATCTTCTGTTCTTTTGCCTAATTCTTCTCATGTCTTGTTTAAGTTAAATGTAATTGCTTGAGGGGCATTTACTTGGCATTCCCATTTTAAGTCTTAGAGCGATTGTAGGTCAGATTTGATATATATTTGATCAAGCTGTTCCCTTTTGGGGCAGATCTAGAAAATACCCTTTATATGCTTGCTTAATTATTCTGAAGAATGCACCACTAGCTAACTCGACACCATGTGTCTTAGTAACAAAGTCAAATTATGAGCTATACATGCGATGCTTCTGACTTTCTGGCCAAAAAATTCTGGGTTATACACTTTTTTTTTTAAATTTTTTCCCCCCATAACCCAGCAACCCTATCCCTCTCCCCTACTCCCCAGAAACCCTCAGTTAGTTTCCTGAGATTAAGAGCCTCTTATGGTTTGTCTCCCTCCCCGGTCCCATCTTGTTTCATCTTTTTCCCTTTCTACCCCCCACGACCCCCTGCCCTGCCTCTCAAATTCCTCATAGCAGAGAGATCATATGATAAGTGTCTTTCTCTGATTCATTTATTTCTCTCAGCATGATCCCCTCCAGTTCCCATCCACAACATTGCTATACACTTGTTTATTATGTTTGATGCCATTTTCTTTCTTTTCTTTTCTCTTTTCTTTTCTTTCTTTTCTTTTCATTTATTTGACAGAAACACGGGGAGAGAGGGAACACAAACAGGGGGAGTGAGAGAGGGAGAAGAGGCTTCCCACTGAGCAAGGCTGATGCGGGGCTCAATCCCAGGACTCTGGGATCATGACCTGAGCCAAAGGCAGATGCTGAACGACTGAGCCACCCAGGTGCCCCGATGCCAAATCCATAGACTTATTCTTAACAAGTTTTTAACATTTTTAAACGTAATCTCTATACCAATGTGGGGTTCGAACTCATGACCCTGATATCAAGTGTCACATGCTTTACCCACTGAACCAGCAAAGTGCCCCTCAGCAAGCTTTTAAATCAGTGCCACAAATTGAGAGTTATTTTTCCAGTTCTTAAATAAAAAAGTACTAGATATAAAAACAAGGCCATATGTTCTTGTTTTCTTCTTCAACAATACATATAATCAATGTTTGCTGTTCAGTCTGACTTTTGCTGGTAGAACCATCTAGTTGCATTGAGTAATGCTTACTTTTGTGGTTTTATTGTATGTAGGATTGATTCGCTCACTTTCTTACGTACTGAATTAATCATCTCATTTTGCATTATTCCATCCTGAATAGTGATTGTTTGCTTTATAACTTTTATCCATCTTACATTTTTGGCCATCCTGGCCTAAAAATTGGGATTATTTCTATTAAACCTGGAACATTTTTATTGATTTCTGTAAATATTGGGGTTTCAGTACTGTAGAAAGCACCATAGCTCTTGGATAAATATTGAGCCCAGAATATATCATTTCAGAACATCACAATAGTGTTGCAGCCTGACATTTGTCATTGTTGAAGGCTGTTAGTGGCTTGCTCTTTATTCACCCCATTCTTAAATTTTTAGCACTTGCATGTGTGTAATTTTTTCCTACATGTGCAAACGACATTTTATATTATTTCGATAAAAAATCCAAACGTTTCTGGCTACAAATAACATCTTTGGCCAAAGCTGACCTCGAAAGACGGCTGTGAATTACATAACACATGTAACAAAATAGTTTCTCGTTCACTTTGGAATACAAAAGCTGGCTTTTAGAGGTTCTTTCTCCCTTTGAAAGAAAGTTGATATAAAGTGAAATACTTCTTACTTCTGCCATGCTCACGCTCATCCAAATGAAAATTTGGATTCGCTAATTTGAATCGGATTGTGTTTTGCTAGAAACATTCTCATGCTGTCAAAAAAGGTTTGACGCCATTTTTAGGATCGTCCTACCATAAATGAGTGAAACTCCAGAGATTTCTCTTTCTCATCCAATTTGCTAATTTCATGAATGGATTTTTCCTCATCTTCCAACGGACAGGCCAGGGTCGCACTTGCTGCTTCCGAGTGTGAATTTGTGATGAACAATTCTCTTTTTCATTCTCGCCGCTTTGATCGGTAATTAAATCTTCATGTCGTGGGGAATATAAGGTCCCAGGGATTTCCTCTGACCTCTTGAAGTTGTGAATTTGATTAGAATAATTTTCTCCCTCATTTTCATTGTTTTGATCAGTAATTAAAACTTTATTAAATATAGAATTTCTAATGTCTTACTAGCAAATTTTATGTGGGTCGTGCCTGACATAGACTTCTGACTTCAATTGTTTCTAGCTTTAAAAATTTTATGTAGATCACTTATTTGAAGGTATTCTGTTCTTTTTTCTTTTCTTTTTTTCTTTTTTGAGTTCTACATTCTATTTTTTATTCCTGTCATGATCTTGCCTTCTATTTACTCTCAGTGACTTAAAGATTTAGAATAGAATATAGTTCTGTCTGAAGTAAATACAATTTAAATATTTTTATATCAAAAAATAAATGAAAGCAAATGTGACCCTCCCCCCCAAAAAAATCAACATTGTTTTTCACGTTTTTAAAAGTTACTTTCTTTTAAAATATTAATATCCATGAAATTTAAAAGGAAAAAGAATATATCATTAACGGATATAAAAAGTGAAACCATTTTTTAAGGGACGAATTTCTCTGTAATTTTGGAAGTCTGGCTAATCCCATTAAGTAGTTTACGAAACAGGATTACTTCCGATTCTAGTGCTCAGAGCCCATCCATTGCAGCCACGGGAGTTGATACCATGCTTCATGCCTGTTGCATCTAGATCCACATACATGATCATTTAAGAGCAATATAAATTATTTAACTACTGCTAAGTAGTCTTTAATACGTCCAGGCCACAAATTAGAATACAAAGAGAAACAAGAATAGTTCACTATGCGGGCATCTCTTGTTTCATTCTCTCTGGGAGGATGGATTTGACAGGGGAATTAATTAGTCCTTTATCTTATCTAAGCACTTCTGCTGCTCAGATCCTCCCTTATTTTGAAGCTGTGTCTATTTCTGATATCCAGAGGCACAATCCACAAGCCTTCAGAGCATTTGGGCTCAGGTACTTTCTGTTTCGAGGACATAAGGCTAGAGCCGTAGAGAAGGGTTTTCCTAGAGCCTGAGCTGTTTTCAACTGAGCAAATGTTTGGGGCTGGAGGGATGCTCTACCGACATCACCCGTCAGACACCCCCAACCCCAGGACAGCAGCACCTGTGTGTTCTCTGAAACATCACTGTGTGTGTGATGTGCAGAGCCTTCTGAAATCCAGAACCCAGAACTAAGATCTTCTTTCCATTGATCCAAACTACATTTTTTTAAAAAAAGATTTAATTTCTAACTAATCTCTGTACCCATGGTGGGAATTGAACCTACAACCCCCAAATCAAGAATCTCACACTCTACCTGCCACCCCCAAACTAAACTCCTTTTTGAGTAGCTCCCATGTTCCAGGTTCTGTGCCAGGTGCTGGAGTCACAGACTAGGGGCATTGAGAGTCCTCGGTGGGGAAGAAAACTGGGAAGGTGTACGGATGGGGCACCAGTGAGGGAGCTCTTAGGGAGCGAGAGAGCACCAGAGAAAGAAGAGGGAGAAAGACCATTTAGAGGATACAGTCTGTGCACACATGGACAAAGGGCTGTGATGTCTGGGTGTTGACACGGCTGGAGGACGGGGCTCCAGGGAGTCAGGGACACACAATCCCTCTGAAGAGGTCTGACGCCTAGTTTTAAGGGGCCTTGTTGCCTCTGAAGGAGTTGATCTGATAGCCATCACCCTGACTTGATCAAGTGTGCCTTGTGGGTGAGGGAAACCTCTCTTCTGCCTTCTCAGTGCAGAGCTGGGGACCTTCAAATTAACCTGACAAGAGACAGACTAGCAAAAGAAGAAACCAGATTAAGTTATACAATAGCATGGGAGTTCTTGAGGAATGTGAGTCAGGAAGTGGTCAGAAGCTGGGACTTCTGTCCCATCCAATAGTGGATGGGGAGGGCAGGTGCAGCACTTCTGGGAGAACAAATGTCTTCTCAGAAGACGGGGGAGAGGGCACTGATGGAAAAGCCAGTGACATCTTAGAAAGGGAAATGGCCCCTTAAGAGGATACATGGGAGATGTGATATTCAGGTGCCAAGGTCTATTGGGGTCTGAGAAGATTAGAGGTGAGCTGGGGAGGGGTGTATGCTCACTGAGTTCATTTGGGAGGCTCTGATTTCAGACAGAGAAGAGATTTCAGCAACACAAATGCCTTCAGCTCAAGATGATTTTACAGTGACCTATTCTGAACCCCTTCAGTAGTGTTGGAGATGGCCTCGGAATGAGGGAGACCGGAGAAAAGAAGCCTCCTGGGACACCGTGGAGGCATCTGGGCAAGAGGACCAGCGATCCTTACAGTTTAACATGCACACTACACACCTGGGAGTCTGGTTAAAATGCGGGATCTAGTTCAGAAGCTCTGGCTTGGGGCCTGGGACTCTGCATTTCTCCTGAGCTCCCAGATGCTGCCATTGCTCTCCTGGAGGCGGGAGGGCTTTGACAGAAGCAGGAGGTGGAGCTGAGAAGACAGGGAACGTTCTTGACTTTGGCTGCACAATACCATCATCTGCCTGTACCCAGAGCCCTCACCCTGGAGTCCTTGGAGGTCCAACTCTGAGCTCAGAGTCTTGTAAAACTCCCCAGGTGATTGGAACTGCAGGCAAGGTGGGGTGGCAGGTCTCGGAGCCCAGTGGCTGAACTCAGTGCTTCCTAAAGCCGAGTCATTGCAGCTCCCAATCCGCATGTCTGAGCTGACCCAGGCGCCGTGGCTCGGAATGGCTCTGGGGAGCTAAAGGACAAGCAGGAGATACACCTGGCAGGACAGAAATGATGACCATTTTCCTCCCCATCTTCTTTGTTGTTTTCCATTGTGCTGTCTTCCTTGGAAACGGTCTTCATAGCTCTCGTTTCTTCAGAGTCAGAAAGCAAAAGAGACAATCCGCTGTTGTAAACAGCCTTGAACCCTGGGCCACGACTGCTATCCACGGAAAACGGAGCGAGGCAAAAAAGGAGCATGAAAAACGCCCATTGTTTTCTTTTGTTTTAAAGAACATCTATTGCTTTTTCTAATTACAAAAATTACACAGGGCTCCTTGGAAAAACTTTCAAACATGATGATAGGTGAAACCAGAAAGGGCCGGGTGCCAGCATCAAGTTGTTTTATCTTAATTTCCATTACAAAAAAAAGCCCACAGCCTGAGAGCACAGCCCCAGAGCTTGCACACAGTTGGAAAGCAGCCTTCTCCTCCAACCCTGCCTGCATCAGCCATTTGCTTTTCGATTTCCAAACTTAGGAAATGTGAAGCTGCTCTCCTCTCCTCACCTGGAGTGATCACTACTTAATGGTAGTGATTAACCCTCCCGCTCAGAAGGCAGCTAGTTATTAAATAAAAAGCTCCTGCCACGTTATCCTTCTCCGAAACAATGCGCTTCCAAACCCCAGTGGTCTCCCTCCAGCCGGGCCCTGGCTGCGGGGCAGTGGCACCAACAGTCCCCCCAGGGGCGGTGGGCACCAGACCTCACCACCAGCTTCTCTCACTTGGCGCTGAAGGATAATTGTTGCAACAAAAGCATTTCCAGCGATTCAACTCGCTTTTTCTGATTCAAAGCCCACAAGTTTGTGCTAATGATGACTTGTGAAGTCATAAATCTGTGGATGGAATTAATGAAATAAAATATAGATTATTTTTAAAACATTGTATTGGCACCACCATGGGACATCTGGGGAAGTTACTAAAATTCTGTGAATTCTTGAAGGTGCCAGAGGAAGGGAGGGAGGGGCGGGCAAGACTGTAGAACGAGGCGAAAGGCTTCTTTCCCCAGAGACGGAGAGATGGATGGGGGAGCACAGTCCACGCGGGGCTGGGGCACACACACCTGTACGAGGGCCTTGTCCATCCCATCAGAACTAAGAAGGAGATGGACCCTTCTGGAAGTATCTGCCTCCAAGGGCTTGCAATGAATGGATGAAGGGAGGAAGGAATGAGGCCTGGATGATAATTTATCAAGAGGAAGGTAATCTGTTGGGGCTATGGTGAACATTACCACAGAGGCCTAGAGATGGAATATTCTAGCTGGAAAGAAATCTTCCCATTTCCTCACCTTGTTTGACTTCCCTCCACAAGGTCAGGAGGAAAATTTCACCAATTGAGATAATTTAAAGTTAATCCTTTTTCTTACTCAGTAACCCTCCCTATACCCAATTGCTCCCTCTGATGCAGTTCATTCCGTCCTCCTTCACCGTCTGTCCTGAGCTCTCTCACTGATAAGTAAGATCTCTGCTCAAGAAGAGCCTACATGCGGTGACCAGGTGAATTTTCAAGTTCAGCCCAATTTCCCACAACCACGCCACTCTTGCAAGGGGCCCTCTTTCCCTTTTGGTTCATGGTGCCATTTTGCTTGGAGGAGCTGAGCTCTGATTCAGGGCCTGTCAGAACTTGCATTCTGGTGAATGGCTTTCACCGTTGAGGTGTTCCTCATTTACTCCTCAGAGTGTTCCGTGGGAGCTCCCACATGGCCATTTCTCGTCTTCCTGAGCCCCTGCCTCCCATCTGAAGTGTCAGCGAATCAGTTCCAGCAACCATCCACAAATGCTGATTTTTAAAATAAGTTGGGATCACAATATGATAGAGTATGTCCCTGATGGGAAACGGGAAAGGGCCGCGTATTTTTAGACCCACTCTAATCAACCACAGTTGCCTGGATGATTCAGATAGAAATGGGGTCTCCTGCCACCCTGAGGGGCGAGGTGACTCAGGCGGTGAAGACACTGACTGTGCATGACTCACACACTCATCATCAAGTAATAACAAAATGTGTTGCAAAAATTACTCCCATCAGAGGTCTTGATCTCTTAGTGTTTGTGATGCTTAGAAACTCATCACAAAAGCTCTCCAGATATGTTGTTAAGTGAAAAATACAAGGTTCAGAACAATGTATATGCTACCATCTGTGATTAAGGTAGGGGGAGAAGGTATATTTGTATTAGCCTATAAGTGCTTTAAAGTCTCTGCACAGAAAAAGAAAATGAAAACACAAACAAAAATCCAGTAATCCTGATCCCCTGTTGGGAGAGACAGGGAAATTAACATCATTTTGGTATTTCTCAGTGTTTGAGCCATATGAATGAATAACCTGGCAAAAAAAAAAATCAAATAATTATTTAATTAAAAGACCGTCATACTATGGATTGGGGATTAGGGGCTAATCCAAGGAAGGCTATGTTTAGATACCCCACTGGCTTCTCTCTAATATTTGTCCTTTAACTGGAGGGAATACTTCAGGCAGAAATAAGGGCTGTGCTTGCCATCTCTCATGAGCAACTCAAGGAGAGCACTTGACTACCCAGCCCGAAGTAACGGAAGAAACCCGATCACTTGGAAGATTGCTGGCCCGTCAGTGGACTGCATAGCACAAGGCCCCAGTATGCACTTAAAAATGGTTAAATTAGGGGTGCCTGGGTGGCTCAGTTGGTTAAGTGACTGCCTTCAGCTCTGATCATGATCCCTGAGTACCAGAATTGAATCCTGAATGGGGCTCCCTTCTCAGTGGGGAGTCTGCTTCTCGCTCTGCCCCTCACCCTACTCATATTCTCTCTCTGAAATAAACAAATACAATCTCTTTTTTAAAAATGATTAAATTAGCAAATTTCATGTTGCGTAGATCTTACCATAATCTCAAAAATGAATATTTTTGAGTTGAATTTTATGTTGTATGTCTGAATGGAGGTATACCTCAGCAAAGCTGATATCAGACAAAAATCTGCCTCTCTCTGACTTGTTGTAAGCTCTTTGGAAGCAGAGGCCCAGGCCTTTTACACACTCAGATCCCGTATTTAGGAAGGCTACCTTAGACCGGCGCCAGGACATGTTTGATGGCTGTGAAATGAATGATGACTCACATTAGTCGTGCGGAGAGTTCAACGTAACCCACTAACACTGTCTGCCTTGTATTAGAAACTACCTCCGTACAGTTATCCGCATCTTCATTTTCGTAGTCTAGTCACGTTTTCTTTTACAGTTTTTATGATTAAAAACAAAACATGAAACCTTCTTTTATGTCTCAGCTTAGGAAGAAATCACAACTGAGCAACAACAAAAAAAATCAAACAACTCAATTAAAAAAAAATGGGCACAGGACCTGACTAGACAATCTTCCAAAGATGATGTACAAATGGCTAAGAGGCACATGAGAATCAGCTCAACGTCCCTCCTCATCAGGGAAATGCGAATCAAAACCACAATGGGATATCACCCCACACTCATCACTATGGCCACCGTCAAAAACCCAAAGAACAAAATAACAAGTGTTGGTGGGGATGTAAAGGATATTAGAACCTCTGTGCACCGTTGACGCGATGGTAGACATGACGGGACTGCTGGGGAGATGCCGCAAAAAGTCAAATACAGAACTGCCACGTGGTCCAGCGATGCCACTTCTGGGGTTAGAGGCAAAAGAATTGACATCAGGATCTTGGGCCCCCAGGGATCTGGGCATCCCCGTTCGCGTTCACGGCAGCACTCCTCACAATCGCCAAAAGGTGGAAGCAACCCAAATGTTCATCCACAGATGAATGGATAAACAAAATGTGTTCCATCCACACAATGGAATATTACTCAGGCTCGAAAGTGATGGAAATCCTGTCACATGCTGCAGAATGGGCTAAGCCTTGAGAACGTTATGCTAAATGAAATAAGCTAGTCATGGAAGGACAAATACTGTATGATATATTCCATTAACATGAGGTACATAAAGTAGTAAGATTCAGGGGCTCCCGGGTGGCTTATTCAGGTAAGCGTCTGCCTTGGGCTCAGGCCATGATCCCCAGGTCTGGGATCGAGTCCCACATCGGGCTCCCTGCTCAGTAAGGAGCCTGCTTCTCCCTCTGCCCACCTCTCCCTCTGCTCCTGCACTCTCTCTCTGACAAATAAATAAAATCTTTAACTAATAAATATAGTAGTAAAAGTCAAAGACAGAAAATGAAATGATGGTTTCTAGGGGAAAGGGAAGTTGTTCGGTGGGTATAAGGCTTCAGCTTTACAAGATGAAAAATTTCGGAAAATCTGTTTTACAACAATGTGAATATACTTCCCACTGAACTGCACACTTGAAAAGAGGAAAGATGGTAAATTTTACGTTACGTGGGTTTTTTAAATTTTGGTTTTTTTTGTTTGTTTGTTTTTTTGTTTTTTACCACAATAGAAAAAATCAGCTGTAAGATTGGTGAAAGGTTGCCAATAATGAAAGCTGATGGGTACGCTGGGATTCATCCTGCTGCCCACTTTAGTAAATGCTTGAAATTTCCTGTGATATAAAGTAACTAAGATCAGAGCGCAGCTCTTTTAGCACAAACCACAGTGAGGAAGACCCACGGGGCATCTGGATTTCTAAAACATCCAGAGGGATTTAGGATGCATGAGTTTGGGCGGAGACACCATTTTGCACACGGGGTATTTCCGGCATCCAAGAGGGAGAAGATGGCTCAGGGCTGCCCGTCAGACTCTGGACCACATCTGCTAGGAACTTAGCGACAGGAGGTGGCACGTTTTGACTTCTCAGGTTCCTCTAACACACTACAGTAATGTGAGGGTTATCCTGATGTGTGTAATTCTCAGCTTGACAGATGCAAATAATACTGGTTATAGGACAGGTATTTCTGGTCTATTTTATTTACATTGTCAGTTACCTGCCTGATACCTGATTAAACTTCTTTGCCTACCTTCCTGGAATCAGCAGTATCAACACTTGTAATGTTTTATTAAGCTTCTCAAACACACCATCGATCCCCCAGCCAGAATATGCTGTTTTGTTACCATGGCTTTAGTCCCAATGCAGCTTTTCAGGGATATTTGCCAAAATATTCTTGGATTCATTTGTAATCCATTTACTAACTTACATTTGAAGGATAATTATTTGCGTAAAATATTAACCGCATTATTATGCCTGTGGCTGGCTACCTGTATGAATTGGGAGATTATGCAAAAATAACAATAAAGAACAATATAATGATAACCAAATGTGGAAAATGGAAAGAATAGGCTAGCCCTCCTCCAAGAAATCTCTGCATCGTGCCAAAGTTCCAGATGAAAACGGAAGGGGTCACACAGCCGGATGTTTTATTTCCAGGCTGTCAGATACCTACACATCTGGACAGATGAGGGAGAATTTCCAGCACTGAGGGTACGGATGTAACCACAGCAACTCAAGGAAGACCGACTTCAAAGGTGATAGAGATGATGTTGAAGAGTGAGCTGGAGAGAGTAAAGTCTCGGGGATGTGGATATATTATGAGAGGATGAAATGCCAGGAAGAAATCACGATGGACTATATGTGACACGTGCCCACAGAGTCACATAATACCCAGCTCAGAGGAAGCAGTGTTCTGGGACATCAGAGAGTTCTAACATATAATCTATGGAGGCCTCGTAACACCTTCTTCATTAGGGAGAGGTGGGCTGAGAAGGCAGGAGAATGAGTTCCAAGTGCAATATATCCCTCCCCGTTCAGCCAGCTGACTGACCTCTTCTGACACTGGCTCGTAAGTCTCCAAACTTTGAGTTGTGGGTCTAAAATATAAGTTACCCCCCCAAATAATAATAAAAATAAAGGGTGAGCCATTCTTTGTGGTATTTCACTTCCAAGGCTAGCCTTTGATCTCTGCAGCATATTGAGAAATCACGTCACTAGGTGTTTTTTTTGCACTTCAACCATTTGCCAACAGATGCCATAAAAATCTGGGTTGTCCTTCTTGATCTTTATCAGAGATCGAAGTTTTCTTTGATCTCCTCTGCATATGACATTTGTACATGGTTTCACTGCTTAATTGTCTGACTTTTAGTTGCTGTTTTAGATTAAAAGTTCACAGTTTTGTTTTTTAACCCCTCCTATCCTCAAGTGAGCCCTCTGGGTGAAGTATTCAATCTCCCAGGGCAGCTCCTCGGATTAGGGAGTGTGACTCAGCTCAGCTCTCCCCAGACGCCACCTTTCCGCATCGAGGAGGAGCAATACCCAGAGAGGCTCCTGACGTCACGTCGTCACGACTCCTCGATTGCTGGTGTCTGTGCAGAAGGCATCCGGCTGGTGTGCAAAGAGCAAACCTCATTTTCCTACAGCGGGGCCCAGTCTCCAGGTCAGCCAAGTTCCTCAGTTTACCCCCCACTCCCTTCCTTTCAGGTGACAAGCAGGAAGCAGGAAGCAAACAGGTGACTCACTCTGTCTGCCCTCCCCACATTGTCCCTCCCTGCTCCATAGTGGAGATCTGCACAGACCCCCCCCCCAGTGGGGGCTTCCAGAGCCCGTCCCCTCGAATGCTGAGGCTTTTTGCATAGTTTCCACTCTTGTTCATACCCGTGCTGGGTTTACAAAACCTACGCTTTTTTTAAAAGATTTTTTTAAAATTTATTTGAGAGAGAGAATGAGAGGGAGAGAGCATGAGAGGGGAGAGGTCAGAGGGAGAAGCAGACACCCCCCCCCCAGCTGAGCAGGGAGACCAACGTGGGACTTGATCCTGGGACTCCACGTTCATGACCTGAGCCAAAGGCAGTCACTTAATTAACTGAGCCACCCAGGCGCCCACCCTTTTTTTTTTTTTTTTTAAGGAAGAGAGAGACATGCGTGAGCAGGGGTGTGGGGGAGAGACAGAGGGAGAGAGAGAATGTCAAGCAGGCTCCACGCTCACAACCCTGAGATCAAGAGTTGGATGCTCAACAGACTGGCCCCCGCCCAGGCAACCCCAAAACTGGGACTTCTAAATATATCAGGGAAAGTGGATGGACATTTATTGGGGCAAATGGTGTGAGCCATGCTTTGGAAATCTCTCTGTGCTACGGCTACCCCACATGACACAGGGGAAGACAGGGGCACAGGGGCTGAGGATGTTAGTTGATCAATTTCTTCTGTTTGTTTCACTCTTTTAGTGCCTGTTAAGACTCACAGTTTTTCTGTGTTCTATCGTAGTGCAGGTGCCTTTGGGCTCTCACAGCTCAGGACACACACTTGAGTTGAGCTTCACCCTGTGGATGCAAACGGTGAGTGAGCGAGCGCCGGGAGGAGGCAGCGGTCCTGTGCGGAAGGGAAGGTTGAAAAAATGTGCTCATGCTTCATTTGAAAGCAAAACACTTGAGAACACACTTGAGGCCGCTTGAAACACTTCAATGTGCCAGCTCACAGGCTTGAGCCTCCTCCCCAGGGGAAGGACCACGACCCAGTGGTTTCCCCATCTCAGTGCCTGAGGAGTGCAAAAAGACTGGAAAGCCATGTCCACCCATCAGGAGAAGCCCGCCTGCCATCCTCAGGGGCGGGGATGTTCTCGAAAGCAGACTGTTTTTCCAGGAGCAGCAGCAGTGAGTGCCCATCGGTGCCCGGGGGTCCTTACCAGGAAGCGAGCACCCAGGACACGTGTTGATGGATGGCACACTTAATTTGTGCCATGCGTGGCCATCGTGATGATGACGTTTGGTAGGCATTAGCTCAGTGTGTGTTTCCCTGTGTGTGTGGCTTCAGATGTCTTGCAAGCTGTGGTCTCATTAACCACAAGACCCCTCGTTCTAGAGCCTGGTAGGTAGAAGGTGCTCGATGAGAAGTTGTTGAGTGAGTGAACAAGGCGTGTACTCAGAGTAGTGCTTATGTCAGGGGGAGATAAGAAAGATCCTTGGTGGAGGCCGAAGGGAAGCAAAGGCCCCACATGGAGAGGAGGCGTTGAGGTGGGGAGAGGCACCTTCTTATCAGGGCAGTGGGGAGGTTAGAAGTGGCGGCTTGATGGGGGCAGGAGAAAGGACACCAGGCAGGAATGGGGTTCAGGCCGGAGGCTGGGAAGGGGCCTGGGAAAGGGTGTGCGGGCAGCCACAGGTCCAAGGGAAGGGGCTGTGCAGGGCAGAGCCAGATCCTAACTTCCTAGTGGGAAGCCATCAGGGACGGGAAGGGGATAAAAGAGGGACAACAAGGAAGGGGACTCAGGGGAAGGAAAGGAGGGAGTGAGGGAGGGAGGGAAGAGAAGGTAAAAGTAAAGGAAAAATGTCCCCTTCTCCTATTGGGTAGCAAAAGCACGAAGGCCAGGCAGACGTGATTATTCTACAAAACATCACCGAAGGTGAGAGAAGACAGACAGCGGGGGAGCTGGAGCCGCTAATGTGTGCAGCAGGCAGGAGAAGAGGCTCCTGGATCCATAATGAGAGGGCGAGATTGACAGGGAGAAGATGGGCCAGGCAGGAGAGGATAAATAGTAGCCCGGCTTGTTTGTAACTTTCATTTTTAGGTAAGGATGATTGGCACCTGGATGGCTTGGATGAAGGGAGCCCCCTGATCTTTAACTTGCAGGTCACATGGAGAAAACTTTGAGGAAACGCTCCGACATGGAGATGTCAACTTGAGTGACAGCCCCGCGTGAGGGGCCCTGCACTGGCTGCCTCCCTTACACGCATCACTTCACAGGAATGATGACTGCTATTGGAACAGAAGAACATCCTTCCCGACCGGGGTCAGGAAACTGACAGGGCCCACCCATTAATAGAAATAACTGTCACTTAAAATAAAATGCTTGGTGGAAAACTTCAGAAATCTATTAGATAACATGGGGCCTGTGATCAGGGCCCCATGAATCACTGGTGCTCCTATGGGGCGCCCTGCGTGTGGGAGACGATTCCATCCAGAGCGGCCACCTTCCCCTGCCATGTGACTTTTTCATGCCCCACATGTGGGCTCCAGCTCCCTGTTTACAGGCCACCTGTGTCTCAGTCAGGAGCTCTCCCTGTGGGACAGCACGGAAGGGATCTGAAGGAAAAGATGGATGGCAACATACTTTCTGATTTGACAACTTATGGCAAAATCCCTTCTGGGGAACTTTCATGGGATCTTGGTTTTTGTTTTTTAGTTTTTGGTGTTTGAAGTGAATAAAGTGTTGCATTGAGACATTTGGTTCCTTAAAAGGACAATGTAACATCTAGGCAATTTTTCTTAAGCAGTGGATAGATTTCTCAATGAGAGGGGCCTGCGCTAACCCAGAAATGACAGGGCTTGATGACGGGCTTGCAGGGAAATCGCCCTTCAAGGCCTGTTCCTGGGTGTGTGATGTGTTGGCTGGTGCTCAGGCTGGTGGTGCAGCTAGGAGGGGTCGCTGTTGTGCCCCTGCATCCACTATCTGCTCTCATATGATCTTTACAACAATGAGATGGTAACTATTAACGAGGCCCTTTTAACAAGGAAACAGCTGAGGTGCAGAATGATCGAGGCATCTCCCAAGAGCAGCCCCCTACCCAGACTCCAGTGCATGAGTCTGAAAGATAGACATTCTATCCATTGCTTTGTTGATCAGGAAACTGAGGCTCAGGGGTCATGCAACTGAGAAGAGCAGGAAGGAATTCAGCCACAGTCCACAGTGCTCCAAAATCTGCTGCAAAGAGCTTTCAAAGAACACTGTCTCAGTCTTCTATTGCCGTGTAACGAATGAACACAAACACAGTGACTGCAAACAATGGCCTTTCTCCCATGGTTCCACAGGTGGAAGTCCACTGGGTGTGGCTGGCCTCGGTGTAGGGTCTGAAATCAAGTTGTCAGCTGGCTGGGCTCTTCTCTGGAGAGAATCTGTGCCCTCGGGCTGTTGGCAGACCTGTGGGGGTAGGATGAGGGCCCACGGCCTGGCTGACTGTTGGCTACAGTCCCCTTCGGCTCCTCCATGCCACTCTCCAGACCTTGCATGTGGTCCTCTCCACCTTCAAATTCAACAGTGATGCCCTGAATCCTTTTTCTGCTGCAAACGCCTCTGATTTCTCTTTCTGCCACCAGTCAAATTCTCTGATGATGTCAGGCCCGGGGTGATATGTTTGTCTTACGATCAACTGATCAGTTGCCTTAGCCACAGCCGCAAAGCCCCACTGCCGCATCCTGTCCCACGGCTGCAGGAGTGGCGGCTCGTCATGCACACGGGGAGGGGCTACTGGCAAGCGGGAGTCATCTTAGAATTCTGCCCATCATAGACCGTGGGCCAGGAGCCACGGGCCCTCGGGTGCACACCCGTGCACTCGCGGCTTGCGGGAACCCACTGACTCCTTTCTCCCAGGACGGGGGTAGGGAGACAGCCCATCAGCCAGTCCGCAGGCACAGCCCCCGCAGAGCCTCTGCTCTTCACCACTCAGCCAACAAGCCGAGTTTTCCTCAGGACCCCTTTCCCCACTCCAGGGGTTTCTGGGTCTCTCAAGAATGCTTTCTTCCCATGAATATGACTAAAGTACAGTTTATTACCTCGTGTCTCCTCCCTTATGTCGCTCTCATTGTCTGG
Organism: Spilogale gracilis; assembly: GCA_004023965.1. Lineage (NCBI taxonomy): Eukaryota > Metazoa > Chordata > Mammalia > Carnivora > Mephitidae > Spilogale > Spilogale gracilis. Next base: position 110,984 of record PITA01000455.1, read on the forward strand.
GCTGCTGGAACTCATCTTCTACATGCCAAGTGTGGACACAGGCCCTTCCCTTATATCTGTATGACCATGGAGGCTTGGGGATGACATCAGGGGCTGTAATGGAAAGTAGGACGCTTTTTTGTTTTCTTTCTTTCTTTCTTTCTTTCTTTCTTTCTTTCTTTCTCTCTCTCTCTCTTTCTTTCTATCTTTCTTTCTTTCTTTCTTTCTTTCAAGAGGGGGAGAGAGAGCATGTGTGTTCATGTGCAAGGTGGGAGAAGAGGGGGAGGGAGCAGGAAAGGGAAGGAATTTCAAGCAAAATCCATACTGAACATGGAGCCCAACGCAGGGTTTGATCCCAAGACGAGATCATGTCTTTAGCCGAAACCAAGAGTTGGACACCCACCTGACTGAGTCACTCAGGCTCCCCGAAATGAGGAAACTTTTAAAATAGATTCCAGAATTTCCATCTCCTAGAGTCCACTGGCCATGCCCTTCACAGAGTTCCCTTCTGGCTCTCGCTCTTCTTAGGTGTCCATCCCAGAGGGCCACTCTCAATAGGACCAGCCAGCTCCTGCCAGGAGTGAGGGGACAGCTTTCATTTCATCCCTCTGGCCAGAGCTGATTTAAAGCCATGCTTCCCCTAAGCCCAGAGGGGGAAAGAAACCCCTTCTCCCTGTCTGGTTTCCTGGACAAGATGGAACTCCTTGCCTTGGAGAGATGGCCTTGAACATCAGCGCACAGTGTTTGATCATCCTGTGGCCTCAACCTCTCCAGATTAGAGCCCTTGGGGCTCTACCCTGCATGACTATAAGGACACTGAAATGTCCTTCCCACCCACAAACAAATAGACCTACAGTCTTTTCTCAGGGACAAAGTTGGCATCCATCTCGAGCTAAGGAGGAAACTATGAGCAACTTTAAATCTCTAACTTCATTTTTAGCCATCAAGATTAAAAAAAAATATATCATGGTGAATTCAGCCTCAGAGCACTCAGTTAGAAAACAAAAGAAGACACAGGGTGCCATAGAGTGTCTCAATTCAGATTCCCCAGAGCAGACTCCGAGAGGGAGAGCTACACGCCGAGGCAGGGGAGGGTTACTGGGAGGTGAGTCTGGAAGGAAGGAAGCCGTGAGCAGAAGGGGCCCACAATGCAAGTGCCACACACAGGCATGGGCCCAGCTGATGCTGCGAGAGGTCAGAAGTCAAGACGTGCCCAAATCTCGAGAAATGGGCTGGGCTCGGTGTCCCTGCCTTAGCCAGTCGCTGACTGCAGCGCCAACCCCCATGGGTGTAACCTTGGGCAAGAAAGTCTATTCCCTGCGGCCAAGGGCAATTACCAGGGAGGGCTGCAGCTGTGAGGAATGGGGGGATCAATGCCTTCATCCTAGAGACGGAATCGGGGCGGAATACCCCAACACCCACCAGAAAGAGGCACTAAGGCAAGGCTTCTTATAGGAGAAGCAGAACTCTGTCCTAGGAAGGCTTTCTGGAGAAGTGACACGTGAGCAACCTCTGGAGGACTGGGAGGACTGGGAGGAGGGAGCATCACGTCACCAACAACGTGGGGCCGGGGTCTGTGCCCAGCTGACTGCCCGCTGCAATTGTGGAGCTTGCCTGGCTCTGGAAAGAAGGAGGCGTGGGATCTGGGAGTGCCTGGATGCCCACGGCTCTAACCGAGTTTGACCCTGGGGCCTTCTATCCATCAGAAAAATGCACGAGGAAATAAAAATAATGGAGAGGTTAATTAATGGTGCCTGCAGACTTCTTTTTAACCTCCTCCACTTCACTATGTCAATAATAACTCAAGAGTAGACTTTCCCCAGGATATTCCAAAGCGTGACTTAATTGCAATAACACCGAACACATTTCCCCCTCCGTGTCTGCTCCAATTTGGAAAATGATTTTGCCCTTTTCCAGATAACTGACGTGAAATGGGTAAAGCATTTGAGGCTATTTGCATAGTAAAAGCTCAGATGCTAAGACCTGGGCACACTTAGCAAATCGCAGGCACTTCCTCAGAAACCAGGCCCAGCAAATAGGCTGACAGGGGGGTGCCCTGCGGTGGACATGAGCGCAGGGACCTACAGACTCCCCCACTTCTGCTTATAACAATGCGTTTGGAGAACGAATCTCCCAAATCACATGGGCACGGTTTCTTCTTCTGAAGGTAAATTTTGCTACTAAGAGATTCACCTCATGGTGATCCCAAAGATCCCAAAGATTCCCAAAGGTCATGAAATACATTTATTTGTTAATTTTTATTTAATGCCCCAGACATGAGGCTTTGAGATAGATATGAGCAGAGAGTCTGGCAAGGACAGGAAGTTTACGGGGCCACTGTGGGAAGTGATCTGCGTGTCCGGAACACATCGGGGGCACAGACGACTGCAGTCTATGCTTTACCACATGCCTATAAGTCCCGCAAAAGGAAGTGTGCCATGTGGTCGCTGTGTGCCCTGAGCCAGGGCCTTGTGGCAGGCGGCAAGAATGGGCTTCTTTTATTTTACTTGCTCTCCTACCCCTTTGCATCATCTCCACCCACACTGGCTCTGGGTCGGCCTTGGGTCTTTCTCTGGCTCCTGGGACATTAGCAAACACGCCACAAAGGCAAAACATGTGCCTGAACATTGGGGCTTTCTCGTTTGCTGCCCTCAGATGCAGGATATCCAGATATGAACAAACCTAGGCCAGGCGGCTGGGTGAGGGGGGATACACGGCCCAGGATCCCTGTCACCCAGTCGCTGGCCAGCCAACCATCACACAGGTGGGTGAGGCCATTTCAAAGCCCTGCCAGCCTCTAGCCCACTTGCCAGCCGACCACAGAGGCCTTGTGGTCTCAGCTGAGTTTGCCTCCAC
>PITA01000455.1:113918-276410 GCA_004023965.1 Spilogale gracilis
TTAAGATTTTTTTTATTTATTTGACAGAGAGAAACACAGCCAGAGAGCCAGCAGGGGGAGTGAGAGAGGGAGAAGCAGGCTTCCCAAAGAGCAGGGAGCCTGACGCGGGACTCGATCCTCGGTCTACGGGATCATGACCCGAGCGGAAGGCAGTCGCCCAACCAACTGAGCCACCCAGGCGACCCGGTTCATGGGGTTTCTTGAAGCTGAAACATGTCCTAGTCTAGAAGAGGTACTCGGAATCTGTTTGTTCCATCCTTTTCTGCAAAAGATGAGATGTTGTGAGTTGGCCCTAGTTCTTTATCATCTCTCCCAACACGTTTGCCACAGCCTTTCTGAGGGAGTGCTGGCTTTGGGCTTGGCTGTGTGACTTCCTCTGGGGGGATACGTGGACAGAAGTGGCAGTGACTAGGTTCTGAGCCTAGGCTTTGAGAGACCTGGAGGGCTCCCTGTGGCCCTCTGGGGCCCCTGAACTTGCCATCCCCGGGGCAGGCCCCTGGGCAGGAGGAGGATGAGAGAGGGGTCCTCACAAAGCTACCCCCTGAATACCCCAACCAGATGGTCTGAAGCAGAGCTCGGCCTGGACTGTCAACACCAGCTGACCTTCACGTTGGTGAGAATGAATCATTGTCGTCTTAAGCCACAGAGCTTTAGGTAGTTTGTGGCACGGCGGTATTGTGGCAGTGGCTAACTCACACAGGCGGGAGACTCGCTCACTGACCACATTTGAAAGTCTGTGTTCTGGAAAGTTCTCAAGAGGATCTGGAAGCAAGGCCAAGGGCGAGAAACTACGAGCAAGGGCTGGCCCCTCACTCCTGCCACATAGTTGTTGACCATTGCTGAGCCCTCTGTGGAGAGCAGCAGAATTGAGAATAAGCTCTTCCCCAACTGATGGACAGTGTGGCCGGCGTTGGGAGCCATGTTAAACTCTTTGCACACATCTGCCTTCCTCCTCAAGGCAGTGCTAGGACATAGGTGCTGTAGTCATACCGGCCCCCTGAGTCGGGAAACAGCAGCAGGGCAAGACTGAGGAACATGGCCAAGGGCGCAAGAGTTGAGAGTTGAAGTCTGAGGTCCAACCCGCGGCAGGGTCTCCCACTTGGCCACCACTCTGCAGCCTAACTCCACGGGGGAAGGCCCAGATCTCCCAAGTTCTAGCTGTTGACAGCCTCAGCCAGTGCTGTGTGGTTATTGCAGAGGTCAGCAGCACTGGCCTTGAAATATATTTCAGTTTATGAACTGAAGAAGGCCTTGGTGCAGAAAACCAGTTCCTCACACCCGGAGTTGGCCTTCATGATGGGCTGGGGGGGTGTCACAAATTACATTTCTCTCTCTTTTTTTTTTGAGAGCCCTCTGTTGCAAATGTGCGGCAGTGTCCTGATTTCGTGAACATGTCTGAGGCTCACACCTGAGTTGGCCGCACCTTCTTGGAGAGCAGGGCTGGCTAGGTAGGAAGGAGCTTCGGCCACCGCTATGGACGGACGGACCCGTGCAGCGACGGAAGCATCGGCCTGGAGCTCAGGGGCTCCCCTCACGCTTGGTCCTGCACAGGTGATGCTCCCGGGAGGGGATCCTGCCACTGGTCTGCTGAACAGGGGTACCTGGAGCAGGGCATTGGGGCTGGGCCAACAGGTGTCCCCTGGGACCGTTCTGGGAAAACCAGGGGGCGTGTTGCCTCTTCCTGTCCGGGAACGACAGAAAAAGAACAAAAGTTTACCTTTGTGAAGGACTGTCTTTTACGGACCCCCTTCGCTCTCCTCCGAAGCATTATCAGAGGACCACTTGCCAGGTGGGGAACCCGAGACCCGGAGCGTGAAAGGTGTGTGACAAAGCCTGTGCGTGGCACAGCAGGGACTTGAATCTCGGCGTTTCTAACTCCAGATCCGATTCCTTCTTCCACAGGATGTCGGTGGGCCCTGAAAATCGTTTTCTGTGACCTGAGCATAGAAGTCACCTGATAGATCCTTGTTGAGTGAACGGGTGACTGTACCAGGCAGAAAAATAACGAGGGACCGAGCAGTGCCGTCTCTCCAGAGCTCGTCACGGACCAGAGGTTGAGTTGTGGGAGAAGGGCTCTGTTCTGTTGGAACTTCTCTGAAATTTCCTAATACCTCTAGTTGCTCCTTAATATGAACGGATTCTGCCATTATCCCCTTCTTCTGTTCCGGGGTTGCTAGAAATGAGTACTTTGTTCTTTCCGGCGTGGGAGGATTTGGTGGAGCTCTATAATCAGCAAAGTGGGAATAATGTCTTTTTTCATGTGTTCTCTGCCCCACTCCACCCTCCAGCGATCCTTTCCTCTTTCCCTCCCTTTGAGATGCTCTTTTATGTGTGTTGCCCCCTTCCTCCGGTGTCAGAGGGGCTGCTGCTGCCTTCTGCAAAGGCTTTGAAAGGCTCCCCCTTTCCCTCCAAAGTTTCCACTGACGCTGTGTTGCTGGAAACACTTAGGAAATTAGTTAAGTGGTGTGATTCCCCCAGCACTTCTAACATTAGCCTTCATGTTTCTGGAGAAAATGCTTTCATTCCCATGAACCGGAGACAGCAGGGAGTGAGGTGCTCGCTGTGTGTCCTACGCAAATATCGTGGTCGTGGCATCCACGAATATAGCTTTTAATGATGTTTTTTAAAGTGATGATTCTAGAAATAAACTCAAGACAAGGAAGGAAGGTGTGCTCTGATCTCTCTGTGTTCAGCCCTGAGGCCCCAGTGACTACCTTCTCATTCGTAATCGCCACCTGTTTGCCAGATAGCTGAGGACATGCTCTGATCTTCGGGAAGAACATTGTCTTCCTTCTTAGATGAACAGAACCACCCCTGCTCACCCTTAACACAACAGGAAAAAGCCCTTAACAAAGAAATTGAGGACATAAGTACAGCCCATCTTAGAACTGGACCAGGGAGCCCACGTCTGGTTCTGTCCATATCTGTGGCATCAACCTTCAATGTCCAGCTGGAGAGAGTGATTGCAGGGCAGTCCCTGGATGATCACGGCCCTTGGCATCTGTCAGTTAGGCATAGACTTCACAGTCAAATAGAAATAAGACCCTGCCCCATCCCCATGGTGCTTGGGAAGTCCTGTCCCCAGAAGGCGTAGCTGTTTCTCCCAGACCTCCAGCTTCCTGGCCCATCCCTGCATCAGGGCTCCTTTGGAGACCCATCTGTGGGCTACTGGGACCCAAAGAGGTCCTGTTTGAGGTCCTGTTCCCCTGGATCTGCTTTGAGGTTTTGTGTTAGAGTCCTCAGAGAAACAGAACCAGGTATACATACAGATCCAGATACGAGGTGATCTATGCTAGGAATTGGCTCATGTGGTTATGAAGACCAAGAAGTGACCCGATGTCCTGGAAGATCCAGGGAAGCTGGTGGCGGATTCTGGTCTGAGTGCAAAGGCCGGATGGGGAGCTGATGGTGTAAGTCCTCATCCAAGTATGGAAGCCCAAGAACCTGGAGTCCTCATATCTGAGAGCAGGAGATGATGCCCCATGTCATACGCAGACAGAATTCGTCCTTCTGCTACCTTTTTGTTCTACACTGGCACTCAGCAAGTTGGGTGATGCCCACCTGCTTTGGGGAGGGCAGACATCTCTTACTCAGTTGATTGATTGGAATGTCAATCTCTTCTGGAGACACCCGCATGGACACACCCTGGAATCACGTTTTGTCAGCTTTCTGGGATCCCTTCATGCGGTGAAGTGGACACAGATCATAAGGCATCGCAGGTCTAACTCAGGCTGCAGAACTTTCCATGGGACCAGGCTGGGACTGGGATTGCTCCGGAAGTTACTGCTACTCGCCCTGTGTGTCCAGGAGCACTGCTTTCAGAGTCACTCACACACGCACGCTTGTCCTGGAGGAGCCTGCCCTGAGACTCCAGCTTGCAAGAAGAGAGCCCATGAGCAGGAAGCAAGTATTAACACAGAAATTCCTTTTGTTTCTCTGTCATAGTGTTTGCCCTGGGAACTCCAGACTACAAATCACTTCATCAACACATCTGCCCAACGGGATCATCGGCAAGCTCTTACTGACACGACTGTATGAAGGTGGCCCCTTGGGCAATGGCATCTCCCAGACTTGCACCAAAACTTCGGGGCAAGTGCATGTGTTCACCCACCCACTGCCTCGTGTGTTCACAGAGGGCACAGGACTATATGTACTGGAAACTGTGCCCAGATGATAGAAACACCTTCCCAGGACTCCAGGGTGCACAGTGGGGACACAGGCAAGTAGGCAATGACAGTGGAGTGTGATGGCCCTGGAAGAAGAGAACTCAGGCGCTGTCCTGTGTCCCCGACCTCACTGCTCAGGGAAGGGGACTGTAAGCTTCCTGAAGGCCAAGGCCATGACTTGTTTGTCTTTGTGTCCTGGGTGCCCACACATGGCCAACACACGGGAGGCAGCCAACAGGGGTCTGCTGAATGAGAATCATTACACAGAAGGGGCTCTCCCCACCCAGACCATGCCGGACAAGGGCGGTCAGAAGGGCTTCCCAGAGGAGCTGACGCTGAGCCAAGTCAGCCATGGCTGGATGAAAACAGGGGAGGGAACAGTGTTGTACTCAGAGGAAACAGCATGGGACAGGGGCAGGGTGCTTGTGACACCCCAGAGATCATGAGAAGGAGCAGCACAGACCCAACGAAGCCAGGGAGCCTTTGGGTTAAAGATGGATGCTACTGAAAGGCTGCTAGCAGGGGAGGGTCCTGATGCAGAGACTGGGGTGCGGAGAAATGGGGAAATAGAAACCATCCAGCAGGACCCTTGCAGGCCATGCCTACACACGTCACACTAGGAGAGATGGGGGACACCAGCTCTCACTCCTTGTCTTGTCTGCATTCCATCATCATGCTTTTCCCACCAGCACGTGCTAGGGAGCTTCACTGGTCCACAGGCACGTGCAGTGAGAGTGAGATACTCGTGCACAGTGTCCCCATCCTGTCCCCTGCCCCCTCCCCATCTCTCAGGCTCTACCTCTCTTCCTCCTCTGTTCTTGAAGGAGATAGCTTCCGTTCCCCACGTGCTGCCAGACGGTGAGATACAGACCTAGGAAAATGATTAGAGGGGCACAGCGCTGCAGGGGGAAGAGAGGAGGGGGATCAACAGAAGGAGAGACTTAACAGCCCCTGTGCAGAAGCAGAATTTTGAGAGTGAAATGTCTCAAGTCTGAGAGTTCCTACAGGAACTGTGTAAGAACCAGAGGAGAAAAGAAAGAAGGAAAACGAGTTTTCAGAAGTGTTTCTAGGTATTATAATTTGGGTTTCCTCTGACATTCTTCTAAGGCAACTGGAATCTGTCATCCAGCCCCTGGGATGTACTCGGGTCCTCCACGGTTGTCTGGGAAAGGTGGGGGAGGAACCTCCAGGCTTCCTGCGGTTCCTTTGCTCCCCGGTGTGTGAGGAGCTGTATACCAAGTACCAGGGAACACTCGAATTCGAGGGGTCGCACTGTAAACCGCCACCCCCCTCTTGCTTTGTCTCCACCCTCAGAGACCAGGCTGGCCCTTCTGAGCTCTGCGCCCGCTCGCCTTACCTGCAGACCGCCATCTGCTCAAGAAATCGCCAACGTCAAGTATGCCTCGTTCACCTCTGAGATATTTCCAGGATCCCTAGGGAAGGAAGAAGAAGTGAAAGATAAGAGAGATGTTAAGGAAAGAAGGAAGAAAACGTGTCCACCTCCTCCGGGCCAGGCACCAAGCCTGATGCTCTGCACTCTTAGCGTGATGTAACTGCCCGCCGGCCACACACCGCACGATTCACTGTCCCCAGTCTCTGAGGCAACCGAGACACAGAGAGATGGAGTGACTTACTCAGCCAGGAAGCAGAGAGGTTAAAACCCAGTCATCGCTGACTGACGAGTCTGGTCTCTTCGCAGCAGGGCATTTCCAAGATCTATGTCCTACTGCCCGACAGAGTAGCTCCGAATGACCCAGTCCTCCCCATCAGTCCTCCCCATCCAGCGTTCCACGGACTGAGAAAGATGAAGGATGGGTGTCCCTGAGCTTCTCCAGGTGAGCGACCAGTCCCAGCTCACTGCAGCCTGGCTGGAACTGACCCACTGGGGTACGAAAACAGGGCCCTGGAAACATCCAGTAACCTTGCTCGGCCTGAAGACAAGGTGGTCGGCTGGGAATCGTGGAGGGTGGGCGACCTGGGCTCTACTCTAGGACCTGGAGAGTCGAACTCAATGCACCTTAGTTTTCTACTCTACGAAGCAGAGTAGTATTTATTAAAGGAAGAGCAGTATTTATTAATCCCTTCCAAAGCTGTTAGAGAAAGAAATCTATAGTAGACTGAAGGTCCTTTTAAAGAACAAGAAAGAAAGAATGTATGTGTTTGATCCAGTTGTGCTTACATGGCATGTGGTAATAAGGTTTTTGTTTGTGTGGTTTCACGTTCTTGAGAAGTAGGCAGGGCAGGCCTTTTATTCTCATTTAGCAGAGGTGGAAACTGAGACTCTGGAAGCCTATGTCGTGCGGTTGGTCAGTGATGGGGCAGCCCTTGCCTTCTCAGTCCTCCTCACCGCCTCTCCCTCCCTGCTGCACCCCATGCCTGCCTGTCTTCCCTCCGGGCCCATCACCCACCTAAAACATCCCGACGTGCTCATGGCTGGCAAGGCCATGGTTTGGCCTACTCATGGTCTAGAATGTCACCCGAGAGGCTACCAGCATGACCAGGCACTACTGGGCTGAAACCAGGAACGGAGTGTAAGCCCGACAGGACACAACCCATCATCACTAACAGGGATGAAAAGCCCCTGAAAGCCCGGTGCCGCTGGTGGCCGGGCCCTGAGTGTCACCTTCAGACAAAGGGGAAGTGACAAATGTGAGGACCCCTCAGTCAGTGCTCAGCAAATGAATTTGCTACCTCCAGTCTCAAAGAGCAGGTCTCGTTTCCATGGCATAACATTTATTTCAGTTTGATGGATGAGACATAAATCAACTTCTCTGTATTTGCTGGGTGTACTATACTGTTTCTTTAAAGTAAAAAAAAAAGTTTGGAAGGTGATTCTTCCCAGAGCTGCATTGATGACTGCACGTCTCCTATTAGCAGGGTTTGTAAGGCCGGGATTGACAGCTGTTTCAGTGTTCCCTGGCTGGGAACAGTTTGTTTAACAAACACGGCAAGACACATACACGTTCCCCTGGCTGCCTGTTCTCATTCCCATCTCGTAGATGGCACTGTGCCCACTCACAAGCCGTCAGCTCCCTGCCCTTGGGCAGAGGTGCCAGGGAATTAGGGCTGTGAACGGGCACCATGCAGCACACAGAGGGTGCCTGGCTTCGCCTCTGTCTGAAGTCACTCAGGACCCCAGCAACACTGCATCTTTCCATCTGCACGTCCTCAATCTGGCACCTGAGTGTTACGACAAGACTCTGAACGATTAGCAATAGCTGCTAGCGTGTACTGAGTGTTTGTCACAGGTCAGGCATCATGTCAAACTTTCTAGATTCTTCCTCTCCTTGAAAATCCCAGCAACTCCCACAGGTGCTCAGCTGGATAACGTTATCACCCCCATTCTTCAGATGAAGAAGTAGAGGCTTGGAGAGCTTACGAAGCCCACCCACCACATGGAGGTTGGACATGGCAAAGACCCAAGGGCAGGAGCGAACAACTCACAGGTGGGAAAATTCAAGGGGCAATAATTATATGAAAAAGTTGAGGACTTTTTGGAATGAATAAATTATAAGGAAAGCAATTTCTTATCTGTATCTTTTCATTTGTATTGGCAAGCAGATAAATATTTCTTACAATAATACTCAATGTTCTTACAGTAAATTAGAAGTGTCTACAAATGTTTGACATTCCTTCTGCCCCCTCCCTGGAGGCTGGGTGGGCTCTGCGACTGCTTTGACAACAGAACACAGTGACTTCAGAGATAAGCAGCTTCCACTTCCTTCCTCTGAGAACACTGGCTGCCTTGTGCACCCTGAACCACCCCGTGACAAGTCTGACGAGCCTGCCAGAGAGACCAGGTGAGGAGGTCCTGGGACCACCTGGAGAGGGCAGGGATTTGATGCAGCCAGGATGAAGTCATCCTGGACCTTCCGGGCCAGACCAGCTGATAGCATAACTCCTCCAAGAACCCCCATCAGTGCCCTCCGGGGCAGAAGAACCAGCCAGCTGAGCCCTGCCTGAACACCTGGCCCACAAAATTATGAGAGAGAATGAAATGCCTGTAAGTTTAAGCTGCTCACTTTGGGGAGAGTTTGTTCTGCCACAGTCCATCACGAGAAGAGCTGGTGAACAGGAGCGTGGACAGCGTCAAACTCTCTGGGAGCAGGGCACACCCAGGCCAACTTTCTAGAAAGCCATTTGGTAATATTTATCTAATTAGGATCCTTCAAATGTTTGTTCCCACTGATTCCATAATTTCCTTTTAAGGAACCTATTCTAAGCAAGTAAACCAAAATGTGGGCCACACTTTATCAAGATTTCATTTCAGCTTTATTTCTATTAATGTCGAATTGGAACAAGTCACACATCAAACACAATGAAAATTTAAGTCACATCACGAGCAACAGTGTGTCATGCCATAGTGCTTTAGAAAACTGTTGAAGAGTTTTGCTGTCAGTGGAAAGTACTCTGAACTGTGTTTTTAAGAGTGCTTATCAATGTTAAACACACATATATATAAATGTTGTAAAGCAATATGCCAAAAATAACAACCATGGTTGCCTTTAGGTCATGGGATTGTCGATGATTTCCCCCCTAATTCTTCAAACTTATCTCTACTTTCCAAGTTGTTTATGAGATGGTATTGCTCTTTTCTTATGAGAAAATAGAGCAAAAACAAGCAAACAGAAAATAACACAGGAGAAAAGTCTTGGAAACTAATAGAGAACACGGAATGCAAGTGGGCAGTTGGGTAAAGTATGCCTTTCACCCAAATACAAGTTGTAAGCTATGCAGGTTAACATTCTAATATCTCTTCCATGAATTTACTTACACTCAATCTGGACAGGTTTGAACAAAGATGTCTTGTGAAGTTCTACAGATGAGCAGGAGCTGCTGGGTCCAAACATTTCCTTGTTTAGGAAGCCCCAGTCCACTGACCCACCCCAAGCAGGAAGTGATCCATCCCCCAATCCCAACCCAGCTCCAAATTTCCAAACTGTTTGATGCTTATTATTCATTTAACCACGAGAAGTGAACGTTGACTCCCCCAGACCCTGTGCTTGGTGTAGAGATACAAAAGAGCAGGTTCTTGCCTTCAGGGCATTTACAATTGAGCATCAGGGACCTTGGTACCATCTAGGTTGTACTAGATGGTGTGCCTATGGCTTATGTCTTCCATCCACCACAAGGTACAGGAGGGCAGCAGCCTCCATGTCAGACCCTCTTCTGTGTTCCCAGGGCACCCAGGCTGTGGTCAGGCACAGAGCAGGCACCTGTTGGGAATCTGTGGAAGGAAAGATGCATACAATATCCTGCCCATTTCTCTGTATTGTTAGAGTAAACTGTGCTAACGTCCGGGAAGTTGTGTGTGAGTAGCAATCCAACATAGAAGCAGGAAGTATTAGAATTATTAATTACATAGAATGAAAATCACTGAGCATTTTCACAGAAGGGGGAAAGTATTCCCTCATCTGCTTTTGTCTGAGAAGCAATTCTGCCTTCTAAATCAGATTTACTTGTCCCAGGAAGTGGGAGCAGTCTCCAAGATGTCAGTTCCCCCCGTGTAGGCTGATCGGAGGCGCACGGGGCGCACCTTGATTGTTCTGCCGTGACAACCTTCAGCACAGCCTGCGTGGAAGGGGTTGGGGCTGCACGCAAACGGCAAGGATCAATGACATTCACAAGCATTACTGAATGCCAAAGAGAACACTTAGTTTTCCTTCCTGTCTGTGAATGTTTTCAAAGGCATGATCCCTTTTATAGTTTTAAATCTAATTGTTTATAAGGAGATCCCTGAATCATACACATGAACAGAAGGACAGATGTGGAGCCTTGGTCCTCCTGCTGCCTTGTGCCCAGCTTTCAACCCTAGCAGCCGTTGGCACTGCAGACCCCAGACCCCAGCCGATGAGCCTTACCCAGCAGGCCCAGGGAGGGTGGAGGGCGGGCCTGAGATTTCCACGCAGGTGGCCCGGGACCGTAGGCTGAAGAACTGTGATGCGGGGTGGAGGGGCTCTGACTGGGGGATCTCCAGAGGCAAGCTGTAGAGGGATGGGGAACAGAGTACAGAGAAATAAGCTGAGTTCTTCTTAGAAGATTTTACATATTCATTTGTTTGTTTACATATTTTACACAAACATTTCTTTAAAGTCAATCATGTGCCAAGACAATGACTGAAGCAACACAGCGAGATCGCTGGCAAGCTGAGGGGCCTTCCTACGGGGTGATGGGGCAGGAAGGAGCTCACCATGAGTTGTGTAAGTGGAAGGTGTGGAGACGGAGCCTGTGTGTGCTGGCGGCTTTGGTTTTGAACTAGAGGATAGGAAAGAGGGCGAGAGAATGAAGGGGTGTGGGAAAGAGGAGGGGAGAGGAAGAGAAAAAGGGCGAAAGGGAGAAGACAGAAGGCGACAGAAGAGGGATCCAGGACTTCTTAAAGATGGGCTGATGGGTGTGTTTCATTGCTGATAGGAAAGGACCAATAAGACAGCAGAGGCTGATGATCCAGGTGGGCAGGGAGGGTTGTTAGAATGAACCCCTGAGAAGGCGGGAGCTGATGGGACCCCGAGGCTGCAGAGGAACTGGCTGGAGATGAGCAGCCTAACTCCATCTTAGCGCAGCGGCTAAACAGGGGCCACATCCCGGCTCTGACACAGATTACGCGAGTGGCCCCCTGCACGCGTGTTAGCCTGTCCGTACCTCAGCTTCTTCATCTCTAGAATGGGGATGAAACTCACGGGGGTGTTACGAGGATGAAGTAGGGGGCACAGGTAGAGACTCCATGGTAAACACGGCATAAGCATGATCTGTGGTTGCCATAATTATTAAAAGGAGAATGAGGAGAGGATGGGCGAGGTCCGGTGAGTTTACAGGGTCGCCATGGTCTTGCCTGAGGGCCTCAGTTTTCTCTGTGGACTGCGGAGCAAGGTCATCTGCTGAGAGGAGGGGCTGCTGTGGGAGAGCCGGGCAGATTTTGAGGAGGGACAGAGATTCTAAACGATCTTCTTCGGGAGGAGCTGGAGATGGCCATGTCAAGGCTCTGGGGTACGGGCTCAGGACAACGCAGGGACATGGCAGGCAGCGGGGTCCATCCAGGGTAGGGCCGCGGGCCTGAGGGACAGGCAACTCCCTGGGCTTCACCTCTGTCTCTTGGCCGGCTCCGGCCTGCAGGGACATCTGTTGACCCCCAGGCAGCAAACCCACCAGCGGGCCCCTCAGACTAGGCATGCAGATGGTTCCGGCTGAAGCCTGGATCCTGTCAGGCAAACAACTCATGTGCTCAGCCCGCGGTCCCTGTTGGTAGCATTACGCCGAAGGCTCGAGAAAATGTCCACAAAGTGAGTCAACAATCATGCCACGGTGCCAAAATGAAGCTCTCATTCTCCTACTGGAGGTCAGTCCAGACAGTAGTCCCATTGCTTTAAGTGAAATCTTTTATTTAATTTCTCTTCCCGGGGAGCCCTTGCTGTCCGTGCGTGCGGACGCCCCTATGCCAACAGCACCCCCAGGAAATGTTTAGTCCCAGCGAGCCCTCCGACTCTTCTCTGCTGTTGAGAGCACAGGACACTGGCTCGGAGTGACAGCATGCACTGACAGCTTCAGAGCCGAGGAACAAGCCTCACTTTGTATACATGACTCCTGAGGGCCGGGATGAAAGCTTTGTCTCCTCCAACATCCAAGCTCTAACATCTGCTTGACAAAAACATCTGATTGGATGATTCTTACGGAACAAAGTCTAGGATATCAAGCTCCGTTTCAAAAGAGCTTTTTCACTGCTCACCACTTAACATCAGCCTAATAACATTCAGTATCTGTACGGTTCATTTATGTTTTCAAAACACACAGAAATATTTAATTAAGCAGTAAGTATCTATCTTTTCGTTTCAAAAAAAGCTCAAAGTAAGGTCCGTCAAAACATGATTTTAATTTGATCACCTGCTTTTTGAAGTCAAATCTCCCCGACTGTAGCAAAGTATGGGGTGGAGGCAATTATCTAAATTATTCAGGAAGTAGAATTTTGGCCTAAATCATCACATTCCTAGAGAACAAAGGATATCTGTCAGTTCAGCCGAAAAAGCAGAAAAAGGTAACACTTTGCTCTTTTTCTACATGAAATAGCATATACGTTGCCTTACTTTCTCTGAGCTACTTGGCTAATGAATTCTATTTGACCCTGTCTAAAGATGGAGAAAAATCCTGAGAAGGTGAACCCTAGACGTTCAAGATTCCTCCTCTTTACACAAGTCAGAGAGAAGAGGTCTGTATTTACTAAAGTTTTTCTGCAGTAAGTTTTGGTGCCGAATTGGAGCTTCCTGAGGAACGGCGCTCTAGCTTTTCACCTGAAAAGATTCCGTAAAGATTCCGTAATGAACTGTAAAGAATGGTTTTAGTCAAGTTTATATTCTTTACAAGTGATGTGGCCTCTGAGAGGTGATTCCTGGAGCTAACACTAAAGTTTACCGAATTATCCTGCTTCAACGGTGACAGCACAACTTGGGAGGAAAACCAGCTTTGTGTAAAAAGCCACTGACCCTGGAAATGGTGAGTGAGGGCCAGAAGCACGGGATATCCTATTCTGTTCATTAAAACAGAATTTTTTCCTCCTGAGATGGAAATGAGCTTGATTTTTGAATAAAATCAAATAAACTCAAGTTGATTTTGTAGAAGGGGAAGTTCGGGGTGGATCATGCTTTTCGTTTTCCTTCCAAATGCAACAAATCACCAATTAATTAGGATCTGAAAGAACAGAAGTCACCTTGGGATTTCTAATTTTGAAATTCTCAAAGCGTAAGTCCTTTTCAACTCACTAAGCTTATACAGTAACCCAGTATGTTTGGAATAAAGTCTGGGTGGAGTCTGGGTCTCCATCCTGGAGTTCATCTGAAGGAAGGAGCCGGAAGGTGCCATTATGCGCCAACTGGAACCACGGGGACTTGGTCAACGCCTCCTGCAGATGATGAGCCATCAGCTGATTCATCTTGATTTCAATGCTGCTGACACCTGCTCTGAGAGCCCAGTCCTGTTTCCATGGCAACCAAGGGAAAGCATCCTTGTCCACATACTTTGGGAACCTCATTAAATCAGGCAGCAGGACAGCAGCTGCGTTCTCCATGCCTTACTCTGACAGCCATGGACTAATTTTACGATGCTCAGGTGATTCTGGGCCCTTTCAAGGCCAGACTGTTGAGAACGTGCAGATAGTGAGACAGATGGCAGAATAAATAAATATTGCCAAAGTGTTTAATGCACACAAATTTTCTGAAAGGTGCGAACCAACAACGGTAATTTTATTGACTGAGGTAATTTGAAGCCAAAATAATAAATATGAAGGGGATGAGAAGCTCTTAGAAAATGTTAACTTGAGACAGTCTTCTGACGATAATAATCTCTTGGAAAAACAAGGCTTTTCGGTGTCACTAATGTGGTTCTAAGGCAGTGTGACTGTGAACTCCAGAACTTTCTCCTCTCCACCATCTTATTATTTGCTGGATTCTGGAAAACCTAAAGGACGTTCCCTTTACACACAATGGGATATAGATGTTTGATAAAACCAAAAAGTCAGTTCAAAGCCCAATTTATACCACAATTCATACCACAGTGACATGCAGATTTAAAAAAACACCGAGGCAATAGCCATTATTCCCACTGCTGTTTTCCCTCAAGGGTGCTTGAAGATACGTGTTCTGTCAAAAGGAGTCTGGGATAGCTTGCCTGACCCAGAACAAATTGGTCTTGCTGATTCCCAAAGATAATCCAAAAACCTCTTCAAGCTGAGGACAGTAGAGCAAGCGCCAAAGTCATCAATTTTAATGGAGATGACCAACAGCCAAGAGGAGAGTCCCAAGAGCTTCTGTCGTTCTCATGTAGCGCATAGTGGCTTCTTCCTCCGATCGAGAGCTTATTCCTTAGGGTCCAAGCTCAGCCCTGCTGCTGCCAAGAGCAGCGCCTTGGGCAAGTTGTCTCACCTACCAGGGCTCTTGCTTCGTCTCTAAACTGAAGATAATAATGGTGCCTACCTCCTGGGGTCAAACAGAGAATATAATGAATTCATTCATACCTGGCAAGTGCTTAGAACAGGGCCTGGTGCATATTAAGTGCTGCTTAGGGAAGGGCCAATTGGGGGTTTTCTTTCTATTGTCGTCATGTTGTATGAGTTTTGTCTATTTCATATGCTAATTCTAGTTTTCCTATGAAACTGTTACAGATAAGTGGTTTGACTTCAGAGAGAGTGAGACCTGTGCTTGGAACCCCAGGTTGTTTTTTTTCTTCATACTTATTAGCTGTGCCATCCTATAGAGTGGCTTCGCTGCTCTGAGCCTCGGCTCCTGCACCTAGTGAGTGACCGTCCCCTGGTGTCTGGCTGAGGAAGGAGC
Organism: Spilogale gracilis; assembly: GCA_004023965.1. Lineage (NCBI taxonomy): Eukaryota > Metazoa > Chordata > Mammalia > Carnivora > Mephitidae > Spilogale > Spilogale gracilis. The sequence continues at coordinate 128,398 of PITA01000455.1, forward strand.
TCAGGCCAGGAAAGCTATTAGGATCATGTTGCTCTTGGTATTCAGAAGTCACTGTTAATGCTGGGTTAAAATCTTAGGAAAGCTAGGCTTTATTTTATCTGACAGAGAATTTAAAAATCATATAGAGGTAGTGGCCAAATAGATTCTGGATTGTACATGATTTCTGAAAGTAGGAAAGAGACTCCTCCATTCCTCCTTGAAAAATATGCTCTTGACTTTGCGTGTGTGTGTATTCAGCTCTTATAGGAGATTCTATATCTTTAGCCTTCAAAAATTGCATAGCAAAATGTCCTCTGTATTGGAAGAGGTCAAGAATTATGTAAACTGTAGTGTAATTAATTAGAATCAGAATACCATTAATAAATATGTCAAGAATTGGAGCTGCCACTAGTTACCTCAATTCTCTATCTCTGTTAATGAATAAAGATGTCTCTTAATAGTTGATTGTCAAATATACAGAATTTTATCGTTACTCTGAAATTAGATAACAGTCACATATAATCAATTAAATTATATTTTGCAAAACAGAAAATCCCTGCTTTGAATGGGAGAGCCCAAAGTCCATGAATAAACAAATTTGGAGGGAGAGAGTCGAGAATGGCCTCAGTGACTGTATAGAGCGTGTTGTTCCTCTAGCACGTGCTCTTCCTGGAGCCATAGAATTCTTCTGCTTCCTTCTCCACTTTTTCATGCTGAGCAGGACTGATTTGGGGGCACGTAAGAAAATGCACCACTTATATTACTTTAGAATATGAAAGAACATTTTTTTGACATGAGTCATCCCTAAAGCCCTGTGCTAATTACCAGAAGGAACTCAGAGGTCCGTCAGACACTATCCTCCTTGGAGAAGCCTAAGGTCCAAAGAGAAAGAGTCATCTATAGTTACTAAAAGGATGGGATGGAAAAGGAGTAGCGTAGACGGGGATGGAGTACAGCCTGTTTTGCTAAGTTAGAACCTGGTGTTGGTGTGTACAAGAGGCTGCCCACACTTAAATCCACACTAAGGATACGGTCCATCCTGAGAAGCCCTACCATGGGCAGGAGGTAAAGAATATTGCACAGAGGCCCTGGCAGCCACCCCCTTCTGCTAGCCAGTTTTCCCTCTGCCAACAAACTTTCACTTCCATGGAAGAAATTCGGAGTTTCTATTATTTTGATATTACCATTTTCCCCAATAAGGAAGCAATCCATGGTTGTGGAAACATGGGGGGGACGGGGGGGAATCCCAACCATCCAAGATGACTATTTGAAATTTTATTTGATTTAATCCTAATCATTTTCTTTGTTTTCAGTTCTTTATTTGGTCTTAATGTATGTATGATGACATAGTATATTTTTATCCTGATTTTTCACTTAACATTAAAAGAATGCATTTTTGTGCCTTTGTAAAATCTTTGTGCACAGCAGTTTCTGACTGCATGATGTTCCCGTCTCCCATAATTTACCTAAACATCCCTCTCTTATTTCAGTAGTTCTCTAATCTTTGCTGTTATAAATAATTTGCAGGAAACAGCTTTGTGCTTACAGCAGCATTTCCAAAGCTGATATTTCTTTAAAGATATCGTGTAGAATGTTTTAATAGGTAAGCTTAAAAGAATGAAATGTCTGTGCACAAGTTAGTTTGGAAAGCCCGGATTGAGGAAATAAGCGTCCTCCCAGTAGGAATTTCTAAAGCCTTTGCACCTGGTGTACTGTGAATCTCTAACAGAGGGATATGATCCCCAGACCTGTTGCACCATGGAATCCTTTCTTTTTAAGAGCTGGCTAGCATGACTGACACTTCTCAATAGAATTAAGATGTAATTCGTATTTTTTTTTTTTTTGCAAAAACACATTTGGTACGTCTTTCAGACCCATTTTAAATGACTAACATATTACTGATATCAAAATCAGACAAGCGCCGCTGAAGATAGGAAAACTAAAGGTTATTTGCTCATGAACATAAATGCAAAACTGAAAGAAAACATTAGCAAATAAATTACAACAGGGTATAAAATAGATTAAGAATGCAAAGGCCATTCACTTTTAAGAAATCTATTAGTGTAAATCATTACAGTAGAAGATTAAGAGAAAGTCCTGTGATCATCTCGGGAGACATTAAGGCATCCTACAAAATATCAGATTTATCCTAGGCTTAAATAAAAAGAAACAACCCTTAGGAAATTTGTATAAAACAAAGCTTAAAAAATGATATAGGATATATGTTAAAATATAAAAATTAATATTTAAAGATGTTTAAATAAAGATATTTGAGCTAAAGTTAGGGTTAAGACAAGAATGTCTTCTCTAAGAACCACTATTCTACTCTGTGTGGGACCGCTAGCTAGTGCAATAGAACAAGAAAAGGGAAATGAAAGAAACAAGTATTGGAAATCACCAGTATTAATAGGTTATATGATTGTTTATCTAGAACATCCAAGGAACCAAATGAATAACTATTATAATCAGCTTTAAAATTTAGTACACTGGCAATTTTCTAAATAGACACAAGATGAATATATAAAATTCAATTGCTCTCCTTTATTAAAATGGTAATCAGCTAGAAAATATAATGGGAACAGAGATCCCATTCACAATAGCAATGAAAAGTACAAAATTTGGAAAACGGAATATGTAAAACCTTGGTATAAAAAATTAACAAAGCTTTTCTGAAGGATATTATATCCTAATTAATGAGACAGATCATGTTTTCAGATAAGGAAAGTGAATGTCTAAAGATGCCACTACTCGTCAAAATCTATTTAATGCAGTTTCTACCCCAATCCCAATTTCCTTTTTAGTTCTGAGCTTCTAAAATTTAATAAATCAATTCTAAAATTTGCCAAAATAAAATGTCAAGGATAACCGAGAACATCTTGAAAATGGTTTGACCTTACAAGGATAGGGTAAAAAGAAAGGGAAAAAGAAAACAGTACATCCTGGTGAGGGGAAATACTTAGTATCTTGACTGAAAATTAAAACTTAGAAATATGTTTTTGTGTAAGATATCTTGGGAAAGTCCAATAACTATTTATTGAAGAGAAATGCTCAGTTAAAATTCTACATTAGCTAGGGGAAAATAAAATGGATGGCAACTTGACTAAACAAGAAAATTTTTTAAAGGAGAGAGAGGAAAGAATAATGGAAAATCAAAAGTAAGCATGGACACAGAATGACAGAAGAAAAAAATGTTCAACATCACTCAGCATCAGGGAACACAACTCAAAACCATGAGATACCACCTCATATTGGTCAGAATGGCTAAAATGAATAATTCAGAAAACAACAGATGTTGGTGAGGATGCAGAGAAAGGGGAACTCTCTTACACTGTAGGTGGGAACACAAACTAGTGTGGCCATTCTGGAAAACAGTATGGAGCTTCCTCAAAAAGTTAAAAATAGAACTACCCTACGACCTAGCAATTGCACTCCGAGGTATTTAAAACCCAAAAGGATACAAAAATAGTGATTTAAAGGACACACACACACCCAATGTTTATAGCAGCAATGTCCACAATAGACAAACTATGGAAAGAGTCCAAATGTCCATTAACAGATAAATGGATAAAGAAGACATGGTGTATAAATATGATGGAATATTACTCTGCCATCAGAAAGAATGAAATCTTGCCATTTGCAATGACATGAATGGAACTAGAGGGTATTATGCTAAGCAAAATAAGTCAGTCAGAGAAAGACAAATACCATATAATTTCACTCATATGTGGAATATAAGAAACAAAACAGATGAACATAGGGGATGGGAAAAAAATAAAACAAGATAAAAACAGAGAGGGAGGCAAACCATAGGAGACTCTTAACTATAGGAAACAAACAGGTTTGCTGGAAGGGAGATGGGTGGGGGATGGGCATGTGATATAATGAGCACTGGGTGTTACAGGCAACTGATGAATCACTAAACTCTACCCCTGAAAGTAAACAAAACAAAACAAAACAAAACAACAACAACAAATCAATTAGAGTACAATAAATAAGCAAACAAAAAAACAAACATAGACACAGAAGGATAAAAAAATAGATATGTAAAGGTCATATTATTATATCAAAATTAAAAAGGAATTAAATAAACTGATCAAAAATCCTGTGAATTAAGAATCATAGTCCTAGTTAATCATCAGGTCAAATAAAAAAAAATTAAAGGGAAGAAACAAGGCAAAAGAATGAAATCAGGCTACTATCTTACACCATACACTAAGATTAACTCAAAATGGATTACAGATTTGAATGTAAGACCTAAACTATAAAACTCCTAGAAGAAAACATAGGCAGTTAGCTCTTCAACAGCTGTCTCAGTGATGTATTTGTGGATATGACTCCAGCGGCAAGGGAAACCAAAGAAAAAATAAACAAGTGAGACTATATCAAACTAAAAAGCTTTTGCACAGAAAACAAAACTATCATCAAAATGAAAAGGCATCTACTGAATGAGAGAAAACACTTGCAAATCATATATCTGATAAGTGGTTAATATTCAAAATATATAAAGAACTTATATAACTCCACAATAAAAAACAAATCCAACTTAAAAATAATCAGAGGATCTGAATAGACATTTTTTTTTCAAAGAATACATAGAGATGGCCAACAGGAACTGGAAAAGATGTTCAAAATTACTAATTATTAGGGAAATGCAAATTAAAACCATAATGAGATATCACCTCCCATCTGTCAGAATGGCTAGAATCAAAAAAAAACAGGAAATAAAAAGTACTGGAGAAGATGTGGAGAAAAGGAAACTTCATGCACTGTTGAGGGAATGCAAACTAGTACAGCCACTGTGGAAGACAATATGAATGTTCTTCAAAACATTGAGAATGGATCTACCATATGATCTAGCAATTCCACTTCTGAGTATTTATCCAAAGAATATAAAAACACTAATTTGAACAGATATATGCATCACTATATTCACTACAGCATTATTTACAATAGCCAAGGAATGGACAGAACCTAAATGTCCATCGATAGAGGCATGGACAAAAAGGATGTGGCATGTATACCCAATGGAATACTGCTCAACCATAAGAAGAATGAATTCTTGCCATTTGTGACAACATTGATGGACCTGGAAGGTATTACTCAAGTGAAATAAGTCAGATGGAGAAAGACAAATTCCATATGATTTCACTGACATGTGGGATCTAAGAACACACAACTGACAAACAAAAAATACAAAACAAACTCATAGATACAGAGAGTGGACTGATGGTTACTAGAGAAGAAGGAGGTTGGAAGGTGGGCAAATTGGATGAAGGGGGTTCAACAGGATGGTGATGGATGGTAACTAGACTTTTGAGGGGGATTACTTTGTAGTGCACACAGATGTCGAATTATCATGTTGTACACTTGAAATTTACATCACGTAATATAAAATTTTACCCCAATTAAGAAAAATAAAATCACTAAACCATGAATACACACACACAAAGAAAATTAAAGGGAAATAGTAAACCACTTAGAAAATAATGAAGAGGAGGCTCAGCCAGTGGCTCAGTCAGTTAAATGGCTGACTCTTGATTTCAGCTCAGGTCATGATCTTGGGGTTGTGGGAGAGGGTGGAGTCTGCTTGGGATTCTCTCTCCCTCTCCCTCTGCCCCTCCCTCTGTCATTCATGCTCTCTCTCTCCAAAACAAATAAATAAAATCTTTAAAAAAAGAAAGAAAGAAAGAAAAGAATGAAGAGAACATTTGATTCTAAAAACCTAGGGCACACACCTAAAAATTTTATGACATCTATATAGATTTAAGTAGTCATCAAAAAATAAGGAAAAAATAAAAATTTTAAAGTATAAAATATTAAAAAAATAAAATAAATAAAATAGATAAAATATTAAAAATAAAGGAACCAGAAATTGGAAATGAACCATAAAATAAATAAAAGGCTGAAAAGTGGACATTTATTCATTTAAAAGAGAAAAGTAATGAAATAGAAAACCATAGCAACAAAGATAGTAGAAGGATAAATTAATCCTGTTTCTTTGGAGATACTACTTAAAAAGATAAATTCCTTTCAAGTTTGATAAAGGAAAAGAGCACAAGGTCAAAAATATGCAAGATTAAGAATGAGAAAAAAAATTGCAGATAAAAGAGAACTTAGAAAAAAACATGATGGAGTATCACATGTAATACTATGCCAAACAGTTCGAACATGTAGAAGGAAAAACCCCAAATTAACTCTAAATTACCTAAATTGACCCAATAAAAAGTGGAAACATTGAATAGACCAGTTACCGAAGAAATTGTAAGCTGCCTAAAGATGTGTCATTAAGAAACATAGAACAAGGTGAGTTCACAGCTGAAATTTATTTAACTTTTAAAGATCAGATAAATAATCTCAGTTATGTAAACCGTTGTAGGCCAGAGCTTAAGAAAGAAATCTTCCCAATTAAATTTATGAAGTTTGCATATATGTAGTATCAAAACCTGAAAAACAGTTGCCAAAAGAACTATAGTCTAATTTAACTTACAAAAATCAACGTAGGGGTACCTGGATGGCTCAGTCAGTTAAGTGCCTGCCTTTGGCTCAGATCATGATCCCAGACTCCTGGGATCAAGCCCCAGGTTGGGCTCCCTGCTCAGTGGAGTGCCTGCTTCTCCCTCTCCCTGCCACACCCCCTGCTTGTACTCTCTCTCTCTGTGTCAAATAAATAAATAAAATCTTTTAAAAAATTGATGTAAAAATTCTAAATAAATACTAGCAAATAGAACCCATCAATATGTCAAATAATAATAAATTTTTACCAAAAAGAGTTTTTTACAGGAAGGCAAGAGTGATCCAACAATTATACAATTATCAACATAATCCATTACATCAATAAACTAAAAGAGTAAAATTTTATCAAATCAACAGATGCGAAAAGACCATTGATAGAAATATAGTGGTAATCTTATTCCTAATGAAAATTTTTATTAAACAGAAAAAAAGAAAATAAGTTAATAATTTGATAGCTATGTTATGTGTTTACTAAACTATTTTTGACTAAGTTATTTATAGATTATTTATCAAAACTCAGCAGGAAATATATCCTATAAGGGGAAAATTTAAAATAACTTCAACTAAATTAGAAATTAGACAGTGATGCTTGCCATAGCTGTTATTAACAAGTATCGTCTTAAAGGTGACAAGACAGGTGTTGTGGGTTGAATTGTTGAATTGTGTGCCCTGGCCTCCCTGTCCCCTGCCAAAGATGTCTTAACAGACCTTATTTGGAAATAGGGTCTTTGCAGATGATCACGTTAAAATGAGATCATGAGGGTGGGCTCTAATCCAATATGACAGATGTCTCTATAAAAGGAGGAAGGCATAGGGAGAATGCCCTGGGAAAGTGAAGGCTGGGGTCGGGGTGACTCATCTGTTAGTCAAGGAATGCACCAAAGATGGCCAGCAAGCCTCCAGAAGCTGGGGGAGAGGCATCGAACAGACCCTCCTTCAGTCTGCAGGAAGAACCAGCCCTGATGCCTCCTTGATCTTGGACTTCTAGCTCCCAGAATTGGGGGACAATACATTTCAGCCACTTAAGCCTGTGGATTTATGTTACTTCGTTGTGGCAACAGCTGCAAACCAATACAATAGGAAGATGAAATGACAGAGATAAACGCTGAAAGGGAAGAGAAGATAATCGCCTGCTTTAAAAAAATGATATCATGGTACAATCAGAAAACCCAAAGGGATTTGATTTTTTTTAAGTTACTAGAATTAATAAAATAATATGTAAAGTGGCTGAATACAAGCAAATTCCCAAAAACTCAATAGCTTTCCTCTGTTCTAAATTTGAACATGGTACTGGACAGACTCTGCTTTCCTGTTCTTCCCTTCTGGCCCCTCTCCGCCCTCTGGCTTCCAGCTGGGCTCAGCCAGGGCGGCGGCACTGGCAGGAGGTGGGAGAGGCAGGGCGTCTCCCTTTCTGCTGCACAGAGTATGAGGATGGGCCCTGGCTGCCTCCTGTACCCAAGGCTCCTTTCCAGCTGTCCTTCCCAGCCGCTGCAGCTCTCTCTCCAAGTCTGTAAAGTGCTCCCTGCCCACACTCACTGTTCTGCCGGGTCTGCCCTGATATGCTTCTCCATCACTGTAGGCTTCCTTAACTCATGTCCACACCTTTACAAATACTCTTTTAAAATTCTTCTCAGTACCCCGTTTGCATATATCATGTGTCCCCTGCCGGGACACTGGCACAAGCACCTTGATGTAAAAACTGCCATTCACAATGGCAACAAAAGCCACAAAAGTCAGACATTTAACCAGGAAGTGTAGTCGCTAAAAGAAGCTAAACCAAAGACCCTAACTGAATGTATAAAACCAGATCCGAACAGATATCCTTCTTAGATTAGAAGACATACCATAAAAAAGTCAATTCTCCCAAATTAATATGTAAAAGTAATCTAAGTCTTATTAAAATCTCAAAGAGTTTTTCCAAATTGGAAGAAATGATATTGAAACTTGAAGAATAAGTGGGCTTAGAATAGCTAAGAAACTTATGAAAAAGAACCGTGGGTGTCCTTGCCTTACAAAATAACAGGTCTTCAGATTCAGGAAGAAACAAATGGATTAGCGAAATTGAATAGAGAATCCTAAATAAGATCCCAGTAAATACAAAAGTATAATAAATGACAAAGTTTCATTTCAGTGGGGAAACGATTATTTAATCCATGGTGTCAGTACAAAGGCTATCTGAAAGAAAATATAATTGGATCCTTATTTATACCACACTGAACAATATAATCTACATGGACTGAAGATATAAAAATGAAAAAAAGAGAATTTAAAAATCTTGAGAAAATCTAGGGGTGTAAGCACACCATCTGGAGGCGGAAAAGGCCCTAATCACCACTGGGAAACCTAGGCGTTATAAGTAAGAGAGAGACGTAGATGACTAGATGTGGTTTTTAAACGCTTAAAAGACAAAGTGGGCTCTGTACAGGTCAATAGACACATGATAAATTTGGAAAAAAATATGTGTAATGAAGAATTTTGGAAAAAATAATTTTAAAACTATAATGCAAAATATTACAAAAACTATTGTAAGACAATTTGTTATGTAATTAGGCACCAGTTTTGCCAATAGAGGCGCTGGGGCAAAACTGGGGCAGAAAGGGGTCTTTCTTCTTTTACAGTGTGTTGCCAGCATGCTCCTGCTGTCAATGCCCAGGACACCCAGCGGTGCCACCCCCAGTGAGTCCCAGGGGCACTACTTCTGACGCTGGCGTCCATGGAGCTCGGAGGTGTAGAGGTGGAGATCCCCGCCAGCTCCACCGGCCCTTTGATGTTCCTCCTGAAAACCAAGCCAAACATGCACCAGTCTTAGGGCCTTCACTGGCTGTCCCCTCCTCCTGTGACCAATTCCATACTTCTTCAAGCCTCTGCTCTGGTCTCACCTCTGAGATGTCTTTCCTGAACACCTTATCTCAAATAGCACTGCCTGCTTCACTGCCTCTGTCCGTCTTGTCCCATTCTCTCCAGGCCCCCTCTGACTCTCAAAGTATTTGTTATCCATTTACCTCCCTAGATGGAAGCTCCAGGAGCACAGGGACTAGACCTGCTCTGTTCACAGCTGTATACAGCTGCCGGCAGCAGCATCTGCTATGTAAAAGGTGCTCAATATGTTTGTCAGATGAGCGAGTGAATCATCGCCTCTGACCTAGAAACAAGTTTAAAAAACTCAGTATCAATTCTTAGTATTGTTAGGAATGAGCATAAAAGGGCAGGCATACATTGTAAATTATTACAGCCTTTTCTAAGATGCCATGTGCTCATTCCTAGGAATCCAGTCCACAGAAATAAAAGCAGAAAGATATAGGACATACAAACATGATGTTTATGTTTGCATTATTTGCACAAAAAAGGGAAATTAAATTAAGCCTTATCAGTAGGAGGATGACTGAACAGATTATGGCACATACACATTATGAAATATTATACAGCACTTTAAATTTAATTAACATTATACTAGTTGTTTTGGAGGGATTTCCATGAGGTTTATTCAGGTTTTAAAAGCAAGATTCAGAAATATGTGTATAATATGATCCTTTGTATGTATATTTAAATACCTTAGTAAAATGAAATTATTAGCATTAAAAATATTAAGTTAGCTAACATAAAGGGAGTACATACAATGCACCGAGGAATAATGCAAACATACCAGAGAAATAAAAGTAATTGTCTCACTTGAAAGGTGTTACATCATTAATTATGTAGACAACTACACTGTTTACTTTCTTATAGAGTAACAAAATGATTATATAACACAACGGGAGTGTGGAAAAATTCCAACGTGGTGGAGGGGGGTGGTGGCTCAGTGAATCAAAGATTTTCTTGAGGGTATAAGCTATAACATAGTTTTAAGAGAGAATTGATAGTTCGGATCAAAAAGAAGATAGTAAATAGCAGGGTGCCTGGGTGGCTCAGTTGTTTAAGTATCTGACTTCAGTTCAGATCATGATCTCAGAGTCCTGGGATTGAACCCTGTGTTGGACTCTGCTCATTGGGAATCTGCTTCTCCTTCTGCCCCTCCCCCACTCATTTTTTTTTTCTCTCTCTCTCTCTCAAATAAATGAATAAATCTTAAAAAATAAAAGAAGATAGTAAGTGGCTAGCAAATCTGCTTGACAAAAAGTTTTTACTCATTGGGCACACTAGGCTTGAAGGCTCATGTACATAATAAGTTCCATGAGCCAGGAGAATTTATACGAGAAGTCCGATAAATCAAGATGATAGGCCCATTCATAATGGTGTAATGAAATCATTCGCATCATCAGTATATCATTTTTCAGAAAAGATCATGTTGATACATCTACTGAAGAATTATATTCAGTGTCATATGACATATTCATTTGGATGTGATCGCTAGCTTGAAAACTTATGCAGTATAGTCATCCCTAATAAACAGAGAGAATATAAGATTAATAAAGGAAATCAAGGGCAGATAGTCCAAGGTGGTGGAGGAGTAGGAGACCTTAGTTTTGTCTGGTCCCTGGAATTGAGCTAGATAGCTATCGAATCATTCTGAACATCTGAGAATTCAAACAAAGATCTAAGAATAGCTGCAACTCTACAAATAGAAAAGCAACCACTTTTTAAAAATATTTTATTTATTTCTTTGAGAGACAGAGAGAGAGAGAGAGAGAGAGAGAGAATGTGTGCATGAGTGAGATGGACAGAGGGAGAGGGAGAACAGTTTCCCTGATAAGCAGGGAGCTCAATGCAGGGCTCAATCCTGGGACCCTGAGGTTATGACCTGAGCCAAAGGCAGACACTTAACTGACTGAGCCACCCGGGTGCCCCCAAAAGTGACCACTTTCTGCAAGAATGAAAATATGGGAAAACGCACCTCAAAAAAGAGAACAAGAGGCAATATTGACTGCCAGGGACCTAATCGGTATGGATATAAGATGTTGGAACTAGAGTTCAGAATAATGATTATAAAGACACAAGCTGGGCTTGAAAAAAGCATAGACGATACTAAAGAATCCCTTTCTGGAGAAATTAAAGAACTAAAATCTGACCAAGTCAAAATCAAAAAGGCTATTAATGAGATGTAGTGAAAAATGGAGGCTCTAACTGGTAGGATAAATGAAGCAGAAAAGAGAATTAGTGACATAGAAGACAAAATGATGGAGAATAAAGAAGCTGAGAAAAGGAGAGATAAACAACTACTGGATCACAAGGGGATAATTCAAGAGATAAGTGATACTATAAAGCAAAACTATATAGAGTAATTGGGATCCCAGAAGAAGAGGAAAGACAGAGAGGGGCAGAAAGCATATCAGAGTAAATTATAGTGGAGAACTTCCTAATCTTGGGAAGGAAACAGGCATTCAAGTCCAGGAGGCACAGAGAACCCCCTCAGAATCAATAAAAATAGGTCAACACTCCAACATATTATAGTGAAATTTGTAAATCTCAGGGACAAAGAGAAAATCCTGAAAGCAGCTCAGGACAAGAGGTCTGTAAACCTATATTAGACTGGCAGCAGACTTATCAACATAGATCTAACTCTACACCTAAAGGAGCTGGAGAAAGAACAGCAAATAAAACCTAAACCCAGCAGGAGAAGAGAACTGATAAAGAGTAGAGCAGAAATCAATGAAATAGAAACCAAAAGAACAGTAGAACAGATCAATGAAACTAGGAGTTGTCAATGAAACTAGGAGCTGACTCTCTGAAAGAATTAATAAGATTGATAAACCTCTGGCCAGACTTATCAAAAACAGCAGAGAAAGGATCCAAATAAATAAAATTATGAATGAAAGAGGAGAGATCATGACCAAATACAAGTAATTAAAAGAACATATTATGAGCAATTATATGCCAAAAAATTAAGCAATCTGGAAGAAATAGATGTATTCCTAAAGATATATAAACTGCCAAAACTGAACCAGGAAGAAATAGAAAACCTCAACAGACCCAAAACCAGTAAGGAGATTGAAGCAATCATCAAAAATCTTCCAACAAACAAGAGTTCAGGGCTGATGGCTTCCCAGGGGAAATCTACCAAACATTTAAAGAATTAATACCTATTCTTCTGAAGCTGTTTCAAAAAAATAGAAATGGAAGGAAAACTTCCAAATTCTATGAGGCCAGCATTACCTGGATCCCAAAACCAGAAAAGAATTACACACCAATGTCCCTGATGAACATGGGTGCCAAAATTCTTACCAAGTTACTAGCCAATAGGATCCAATAGTACCATAAAAGGATTATTCACCACAACAAACTGGGATTTATTCCTGGGCTGCAAGTGTAGTTTAGCATCCACAAATCAATCAGTGTGATACACTACATTAACAAAAGAAAGGACAAGAACCATATAATGCAGTCAATAGATGCAGAAAAAGCATTTGACAAAGTACCACATCCTTTCTTGATTAAAACTCTTCACAGTCTAGGGATAGAGGGAACATACCTCAATATCATAGAAGCTTTATACAAAAATTCCACAGCAAACATCATTCTCAATGGGGAAAAACTGAGAGCTTTTTCCCAAAGGCCAGGAACACAGCAAGGATGTCCACTATCACAATTGTTGTTCAACGTGGTACTAGAATCCTAACCTCGGCAATCAGACAACAAAAAGAAATAAAAGGCATCTGAATCAAAAAAGAAGTCAAACTCTCACTCTTCACAGATGGCATGGTACTCGATGTGGAAAACCCAAAAGACTCCATCCCAAAATTGCTAAAACTCATATAGGAATTCAGCAAAGTGGCAGGATATAAAATAAATGCTCAGAAATCAGTTGAATTCCTATGCACCAACAATGAGATAGAAGAAAGAGAAGAAATCACACATTTCTCCAAAGAAGATATACAAATGGCCAACAGACACATGAAAAACTGCTCAACATCACTCAGCATCAGGAATATATAAATCAAAACCATGATGAGATACCACCTCACACCAGTCAGAATGGCTAAAATTAACAAGTCAGGAAACAACAGGTTTTGGCAAGGATGTGGGGAAAGGGGAATCCTCTTACTTGGTGGTGGGAATGAAAGCTAGTGCACCCACTCTAGAAAATAGTAAGGAGGTTCCTCAAAAAGTTGAAAATAGAGCTACTCTATAACCTAACAATTACACTACTTGGAATAAACCCCAAAGATACAAATGTAGTGATCTGAACGGGTACCTGCACCCCAATATCTATCGCAGCAATGTCCACAATAGCCAAACTATGGAAAGAGAGCAGATGGACAGATGAATGGATAAAGAAGATGTGGTATATCAGTACAATGGAATACTAGTCAACCATCAGAAAAATGAAATCTTGCCTTTTATAACGATGTGAATGGAACTAGAGGGTATTATGCTAAATGAAATAAGTCAACTAAAGAAAGACAATTATCATATGATCTCATATGTGAAATTTAAGAAAAAAAACAGGATCATGGAGGAGAGGAAAAAATAAAACAAGACATAAACAGACAGGAAGACAAACCATAAGAGATTCTTAATCATAGGAAACAAACTTAAGGGTCGCTGGAGGGAAGGATGTGGAGGGATGGGCTAACTGGTGATGAGCACTGTGGAGGGCATGAGATATAATCAGTGCTGGGTGTTATATAAGACTGATGAACGGCTGGCCTCTACCTCTGAAACTAATAGTACATTATATGTTAATTAGCTACATTAAAAAAAATAAAAATAAAGGATTTTACACCTCCCTGGAAGGAACCCTCCACCCTTATCCACATGATAGGTAGCTGACAAAAACCTGATTGGGTGACAGGTGCATGGAGGGTTAATCAGATTAAAACAGAGCCAGCAAGCCCCTAAAACCTCCAGACTTAGAAATGCTACTGACAACCCTTTAGGGACCCCTCCATCTTTGGGAGCTTTGTACTAATGCTCAATAAACTTTACTTTACGGCCCATCAAAAATACCAAACAAACAAACAAAAACAAAATAAAGTATCTGTAGTAATAAGAAACTGAATTGTTTGATCAATTATTCCTAATGTTTCCATACTCCATTTTTTTCCTGAACATGTGTATTTGAGAATGTTGGACTGTGCAAATCCTGACAAGGCTAACCATGCCGACTGCATCATGAGAGTCAACATCCACTGATGAGAGAAGTAATTAACTGCTTTAAAAAACAAACTCAAACTACTGCAGCTATGTTTTATGAAACATTTCAGAGAAAGTTGCCTATGATGCCCCAACAGTCCCAAATATTTAGTATATATTGTACAATCCTACAAACAAGGATGTTCTCCAGCATAAATAAAATTCAACCAAAAAATGAGGAAAATATTGATATACTAGAACTATATGACCCTCTACCAGCATTTAAGATTTTGTAATTGTCCCAGTAATGTTTGGGTTTTTTTTTTTTTTAAGATTTTATGTATTTCACAGAGAGAAACACAGTCAGAGAGGGAACACAAGCAGCTGGAGGGAGGGAGAAAGAGAGAGAAGCAGGCTTCCCACCGAGCAGACAGCCTGATTCAGGGCTGGATCCTGGGACTCCGGGATCATGACCTGAGCTGAAGGCAGAGGCTTAACCACTGAGCCCCCCAGGCGCCCCTGTCCCAGTAATGTTTTTACAGCAAAAGGATCCAGTTGAGAATCACAAGTTGAACTTAGTTGTCATTTCTCTTTAATCTCTTCACTCTTTTCTAATCATCGTGACCTTGACACTTCAAAGATTACAGGCCAGTTATTTTGTGAAATTTCCCTCCAAATCAGGGTTGGCTATCTCCTTGTGATGAGATTCACGCTATGTGTCTGGGATAGAAGTATCACAGACATGACGTGTTCTTCAGATGGCATACAACCTCAGTCTGCCCCCTTACCGATAAGTACTAAGTACTAAGGTGGAATCTGTCAGGCTTCTCCACCGTATCAGCTCCCTTTTTCTATTTCTCTTTTGTGGGGAGATAGCTTGAGAATATGTAAACATTCTAATCCTCATCATATTTTCAACTTACTCATTCATTTGTATCAGTGTGGACTTCATGGTTTCCTATTTTATTCAATGGGTTATAATTCATTACATAAACTATTTAGTTTGATGCTCAAATTGTACCCAGTTCGCCCACTAAGAGCCCCTTCACTGTGGTCCCTGTGTCCCGGGTTTTGTAAGATGGCGGAAGGCCAGGTGACCACATTTCGGGGAGGCCCCTGAAGTGAACTCAATTCCTGGTTCCTGTGTCCCTTTCACATGTCCTCATTCTTTAAGCACTCTACTTTGGCGCACAGAAACAAATTTCAAATTCATTTCGTTCTCCCTCTCTCCCAGCCATAGAATCAGGCATTTCTCCAAGGATCCCTGGTTTCTTTTAGTAAAGAAAGGTATTTAGGAAGCAGTATCTGTGTGGTAATGTGCTCAGTGCAATTGAGGTGTTCCTGCTTCCGGGTCCAGTATATATACATAACCATGTGTTCACACCACTGCTCAGAGAGGTTTAGTTTCTTCTATTCCGTAATTGTAACTTCTTTCTCAGACAATGAGACTCTTAGCTCCCATATCCTTAACATTAACTACTTATTTAATCAGAGTCCAATTTCAACGCCCTCCTCATTCACACAGGCTGACTTTCCTCAGCCCCCTCAACTTCCCCCCAGTTTCCCCACCATGAAGATGCCCTTCTTTCCCCACCCCAAAATCCTGCACTGGGCAGCTGCCTTCCCCAAAGCATGGGCACCCCAGTCACCCCAGTCAGGGGCAAACTCTGGGCCACAGCGGCTCCACCTGTTCCTTGACAGACACCTGTGTCGCTCAAGCCCACTGACCAGCTCTTGCACGGGATTTCCACCAACCTCCTTGCCAGTTCATACTGCCATAGTTAAGATACTGTGATCCGAATGGACTTTCTGGGGGCTCAGAGTTCTCAGAAAGTGGGGGGGTTGTAAGTCCAGGGGAGCCTCCTAATACAGCCTGCAGGGACAGTCCACTCCCCTGCTGTACCTGGCCTGCCCTAGGGAGAGCTGTCACCCAGCTACAGACACAGTGTAAATATGGGGAAGGGGAATTGGCTGCTTCCATGCACTGGGAAGTCTGCACTACGGCTTTTGCAACCTTTAAAACCCTCTCTGTTGTAAACCCTGACTTTCCCTAAGCCCTTATTTCTAAAGTTTGGCTCAAGACAGAAATTCCAAAGTGTAGCGGTCATTTGTGGCACAAAAATGGAACCGTCTTCTCTGCCCACCACCACCCTGTCTGCTGTCTTACTGTGTACCATTCAGAGACTAGGGAACAGAGAAGGAAAGTCCTCCATGGAAGAATCCACTGGACTATAGATCTAATATTTCAAATGTGGCTAAAGATAGCATGGTCTTTTGCCATTAAATGCCTGAAGGTGAAACTAAGTGAACTTAATGTATCTAGGAGAATAATTATTAGACAATTTTGATTGCCAGATCATTCCATCTAAATTAGAAACTGTTAAAAGCAGAGTCATGCTCATAAACATGTAACATTTTAGACTAATTTTTATTTTATGCCTGTAATAAAAATGATTTAACTGTGTTGTCTTCTATTTGAAAGCTTTGGAAATGCCTGCACTTGGGCTATTACATTTTTGGCTCTCTGACACTTATTCAAAAGGATGTCATTTCTCAGTTTGCTTTTTCTTACGTTTCAACAATAATGATATGGTTAGGAGAAAAACTTGCCACACTCTGGGAGCTTAAATAACTGTGAGAACATTCCAGTCACAGGTTTGGATTTGTTCAGAAGAGGTGTAAGTTGTCACAGCCTTTGCAGGTTTCTGTTTCTCGGGAATCATCTTTTATTTTGATAACAGTCACACAAACTCCATCTCCAGAGGCTTCCAGGGAGGAGTTCTAGTCTTCCTGTTGTGTCTGAGATCTCTCAGATATACAGAACATTCTAGCAATTCCAACGCGGGCCCAGAGTTCATGTAGGTGTGATTGAGAACCTGGCCCAAATTATCTACTGATACCAACAGAGCATTTCCCTCTTTGTTTAACAATTTTTTTTTAAGTTCCTCAAATCCAGATCATGTAAATTTTTTGTTTTCTTTATGTCTATTTGTGTCAGCTGTAAAACTTTTTTGACCTGGCTGGCTTTGGGGGAGCAAGTGCCTGTAGCACAGCCACCAGCCATGCTGAAGCATTTTCCAGCTCCCCTCGGAACCGACCTGACTAGAGGAAGTAAGAGAAAATGATTCTTGATGTTTCCTCAGCTCAAGTTGGGATGTTGCCCTCAACCACCGCATATCTCTTTTTAAGATTTTATTTATTTGTTTGACAGAGAGAGAGATCACAAGTAGGCAGAGAGGCAGGCAGATGTGGGCCTTGATCCCAGGACCCTCAGATCATGCCCTGAGCCAAAGGCAGAGGCTTTAACCCACTGAGCCACCCAGGCGCCCTCCACTGCATATCTCAACTCAAAGGGCCTTCAAAGGTCTGCATGGGGGCAGGTTCCTCCTTGAAGACATCTCTGATCACTAGAGCCAGAAGCAACCCTCCCCTCTTCTGAAAAACTGCTGTCCTTCTGGTGCCTTCTGAGTGACCCTCACCAATTAGAACAAATCATGGTGACGACCCCTGTGCTTTGTGCAATCTTCTGATCTCTCTGGGCAATTCTAAGCTATTTGAAGTCAGGTACTGTATGGGATTCAGTCCCAGATCTCTTGCATCAGTAGCACATAAACAGTGAATGAATGAAGGAGAGAATCCAGTGTTGTAGAGAGAAAAACCTATGTACAATGGAGTTACTGCATGGGCAACTGACTCACATCCTTCGTATCTTCAGAGTGAGAAGCCTAACTAATGGAGAGGAGAATGTCTAGGCAGGCAAGGATATTCTTATATTTTCCTGAAAGGATATTCTTATATTTCCCTTTAGCTTGAAGATGCCTGTGAAAAATTAGAGAGATATTCCCTGCTTCACAATCTGGACTCAGGACTGGGCTGTGAGATGCTCAGAAAAAAGCCACGTTTGTTTACTGAAGAGAGAAGCAGGATGAGATGCAACAGAATGACAACAGAGGAGGGCCCCGGGGCCACGCGCTGACCTGTACAACGTCAGTAATGCACACACCCAACAAGTGGCTCGGTCACTCAGGCTGTGCCCGCCCTCCTGAACCTGCTCTGTCGCGGTCTGACTCACTGTGGTCATGGGTCTCCTTTGTCTTTCTCCCAGTTGTGCGAAGTGCTTCTCTGGCCTCCATTTCGCAGAGCAGGCTTTGGATGCTCTCCAGCAACTCTGCTCCCTGCTTACAAAGAACTGGGCTGAGAGGGCAAATTGGGACCAGAGAAGTTTTTCTGGAACTTCTTTTGGCGACAAGCCTAAAAGGCCATTAAACCTAAAAGCCATGTAATTTTTCTGCTGGGCAGAGAATGGAGTGAGGGTCTGGTTCTACTTACAAAGTTAGATTCCTGCTTTTGTGGGAAGTTTGTGGTAGAGACAACCCATTCTGTGTTTTTAGTTTAAAAATGATTTCCTCGGCTCTACTAGGTGAATAAATAATTGTGCTCCATTATGACGGAAATAGTCATTTTGTTCACATAAGAAAGCCTCTGGCATCTTGGAAACGACAGACAATAAAGCATCCGTGCTGAGTATCAATAAGTCTTAACTTTTCCAAGTGTGTATCTCTGAAAAATGTTAAAGAATAAAGACATCTGGTAAAGGTCAGATTCATGTTCTTATTTAAGGCCTCTGTTCATTTGACATTTTAGTTGAGGAAAGAGTTTCTCTGCTACTCAGAGAGGAAGTAAAAGTTGTCTAATGGCAGATGTAGTGCTGCTGTTAAACAAAACCCTAATATTAATTTCCTCTCTGTTCTAAATCACTGGGGGTCGATGGGACGGCTTAGTCTTTGCCAGATGAAGGAAGACAAACAGTAAAGAAAATAAAACATTTCCTTATCTCTGAAAAGACAAACACAAAAACCATACTCAATGAAACATTTTTGACAGATGTCTTTAAGTTTAACACACATACAGAAATACACAACCTGAAAAATGGGGTTGGAGAAAAAAGGAAACAAAATGTTGGCACAACATCCTACGGATCTCGAGTTTTGTGCTGACTTGGAGGAAGAGAGTGTCCGACAGAGACACTCATGAGTTTGGACAGCTTGACTTAATTGCTGCAACACAGCGGCAGTCACTTAGACTAGCTGGAGACCTTAGAGAGAAAAGTCATTGCCAAAAAGAACCTCAAATTGGTTTCTACCTCTCCTCCTCTGGCCACTCAATCCCGGGAACAGAATTATTAAGGTGTCTGGAAGGCCTGGCCAGTTCGATTGCTATGCTAAGACACTCTGCTGGGCCTGCTTGGGGTCAGGTCTGGAAGTCCCAACCTCTGATGGCCTCTGGGCTCAGGCCAGCATCACTCCACCTGCCCCCTTGCCGACACAGTCAGTCCTGGCATCCCCCACACCAAATCCTCCCTGCGTCTCCAGCAGCCAGGGAGCGATCATGCTTCCGCTGAATTTAATCCATCTTCCTCTTACCAATAGTGTTTAAGACTGGCTGGCAAAGATCGATGCCTCTCCTGCGTGCTTTAGACCAAAGAGGAAATGAGCAGAGATGTTTTTAGTTTACTGCAGCTCTAACTGTAATGGTACAACTCTGTCTTCCCCACCTTGACCCACAGCAGTTGCCTCTTTTGGACCATGGCTGGCATTAGTGGATTGAATTCTATTTAAGAAAAATCACCTGCCCAGCTGCCTGCTCCTTGACGTGATTATTCCAGCTGAGATATTCCGTTACTCACAGGGTACTTATTGCAAAATCTCTACTCTCCTTTTATTGCATTTATTACATTTTCAAGTTGCCAGAAAAATTCTTTTATATAAGGCCATTGGTGTATCTTTCTTTAAAGAAGAATGATCTAAAAATTTACTTAGAT
The DNA here is from genome assembly GCA_004023965.1 of Spilogale gracilis. Classification (NCBI taxonomy): domain Eukaryota; kingdom Metazoa; phylum Chordata; class Mammalia; order Carnivora; family Mephitidae; genus Spilogale; species Spilogale gracilis. Next base: position 148,721 of record PITA01000455.1, read on the forward strand.
ATTTACGGAAAGAGTAAAGGAGGAAATGACTGTTGCAAAAGTAATGCCTTTCAATATAATTTTCAAAAATTGGGTTTATCACAGTTTGAGAGTATTTGCTCTGCACATGTTGATATATAGGAAAGAGGGCCTTCGTGCAAGAAGGGAAAGAATCAGAGAGTCCAGAATGCAGGGTTTTAATGAGCAAGTACTTGAAAGTTGTGAACATCACTGTGTGTTCAGAGGGGGAAGGGGCAGGGAATGGAATGCCTTGCCTCAGCTATAGAGAGAGAAGGATACACACTTTCAGAGTTTTGCCTGAAAGGGTCACCTGTACTCATTGTCACTATGGAAATTGTCTTCCATCAGGGTGCAAGGATCCTGGGTTGCCACCACAAAGGATACTTTTGTTGAAGACCCTTAATGTTTTATTTTATTGGGATTTCTGAGAAGCATGTATTTTGATGGACTCCATATACTATTTTCCAACTATTAACCACTAAATATGTCAGGGTTGATGACACGAGAGAGCCCTCCTCCCTTCCCCCAACATCTCTCTCTCTCTCCCTTAAAAATTCACAAGTAAAGTCCTCGTACTGTGATAGTCCATGGTTGTTTCTGTTTTAAGAAAATGCTGGGATGGGAGCGAGAGCTGGCCTACCCAAGATCATGATTTCTGACCTTAGAGAAGCACTTCATTATAAAGAAGAGGCACTTCTAGAAAACACATTTGGAATGCTCTCTAAGGTCTCTCTACCTCTAACATGCCCAAATTCATTGTATAATTTATTGTTGTTGCTATTTGGATACCCTTCTCTGAATGGTGAGCAAAAGAGGCAATTTTTTATTCTTTTTTTCAATAAGTCAATAATAGAAAAAAATTCTTATGCATTCTAACCTATTTGGTCTCCCACAATGTCCTTTAATTTGAAAGAAAATGAAGAATTATTATAGAAATTCACCCCAAAAAATTTAATGCAAAATGAGCAGAGCTGTTTTGTTTCTGCTAGTGGTGCAATATTTTCTCATGGTTATGTTCTTGAAACATGAATCTGTGATAGTTTAAGAGCTGAATACATAATTTAATACTGCCCAAGGCCAGCATTAGCTAAAGCAGATGTTTGTGAAAGATGCATGTCTTTATTGGAGGGCTGAAGCTGCCCTAATTCGGTCCATTTCACTCTGCTTCCCTTTCCGTGCTCTCTCCTGCAGTGTTGGAGCCTGAGACTGCTCCCCTCAAAGGTGCCCCAGGAAGGCCCATTACGCACGACATAAAGCTGCCCAAAATGGAGCAGAAGCTGGTTGTCTTTCAGGGTTGCTTTATGCATCCAACTGTTGATGTGTCATTGAATCCCTGGATCTCACAATGGGAAGATTCTCAGAAGGTTACTGGTTCTCTTGATGCCTGCAATATCCCAGCAGTGATAGGAAACTTCTGGAGCCATACATTTGTTCTGGGACAACATAATCTTCACAAGGAAGCAGTTTGACTATGGTGACCAAGAACGACAACTTTGCAATGCTAACTCGACTCTGTCTTCACTGTGTGACCCTGAGCTAGTTATGTAACTTCTCTGAGTCTGTTTTCTCATGACATTTACCTCTCAGGGTTATTCTGAGGCTCTGGTGAGATAATAGATAGAAAATCCTTACCATGGAGTTTGGAATACTGCAAAGACTAGCTAAGTGGAAGCCATTATCATAGTTTAATTTTTAGTCAATGTCCTTTTCCCTGGGATTTCCCCCCTGGATTCTAGTTGTACCCCTGAAGCTAGCTAGCTGCATACAGCAAACCTAACCTCTCTCCCACGTATCTGTCATCCCAGTATTGGAAATGCTCATCCTTTTCAATTCTTTTCCCTCCATCCTTTGGTCTCTTAATACAATCATCCCAAATTACTCTCATCTCTCTGTCCATGGTTCTCCCTCATCCCTGGGCTTTTGCTCATGTTCCTTCTCTCAGCCTTGGCTTCTTCCTCCATCGCTTCCCTCCCCTGGCCTCACCAAATCCAATTCAAACTTGAGGCCAACTAAGGCGTCCCTTCTGCAATAAGCCTCCCCTGATCCCTGACATATTTCCCAGGACCAACTGCCCTTTACTTCCCCAAGCACTACTTCAGTTTTGTAGGAAGACGATATAAGGAAAAGATTAGGCAGAGGTGGAGGAAAAGAAGCATATGCACCATTACGTGGAATTGAGCTGCCCTGTAGCAACCTGGAGACTGAATTAAAGTCCCTAGCTGAAGATAATACTTATAATGATTTTCTGTCTCTGGAGGGGGTGACTTTATCTCTTAGTGGCTGAAATCACTGGTCTCCATGAGGCACGGTGGGTGTCATCTTAATTTCTAATCTGTAGAGACTGGTAGTTTCTGGCATAGTTTGCTGATGACTAGGTATTTCTTAAACGTGTCAGTAGACTTCTTTTCTGAGAGCTTTCACATCCATTTTCTGAATTGCCCATCTTAACAAAACTGGGAATCCCTCAGCTTTTCTTACTATCAACTCTCTCTGCAGAGGAATCAACTGAGAACTAAGGCGTATTGGCTCACGAGTGACAAATCAAATCCTAGATATTCAGAGTCCTAGTCCAAAGGTATTTCCATGACATGACTGCCTCTCTCTTTCCTTCCCCATTGCAGATGGAAGGCTACAGACCTATAGCGCAACAAACAAAAAGTTAAACTGAATAAATAAATGTCTACATCGACCCTTTCTCTTGTGAAGGGAGAAAGGATTATATTCATCATCTTTATTTCACACGGAGAGTAAAGACAGGAAGGCACTTCTCTGGTATCATGAAGTAATGAGAGGTCAGGTGTACTCTGTGCCAACCCAGTTTAGCCTAATTCTGGACCTTACTCAAGCATTATATGGCCACTTGGAAAACCAAAGCTTGATTTTCACCCAGTTTCTGATATCGGTTATACCAGCTAATGCCAGCCATGTCTTCCCCTTAGCTGGGATGGTCTCATTATTCTGTGAGTTCTTCTAGGAAACAAACAAAAGCAGGGGACCTTTTTAAAAAAAAATTTTTTTTAATTTATTAGAGAGAGAGCCCACATGTGTGCATGCACAAGAACAGGGAGAGGGGTAAGAAGGGAAGGGGCAGAGGGGGTGGGGGGGAAGGCATAAGCAGAGTCTGCACTGAGAGTAGAGCCCAATGTGAGGCCTGATCCCACGACCTTGAGATCACAACCCGAGCGGAAATCAAGAGTCTGCCCCTCAGCTGCTGAGCAGACTGAGCCACCCAGGCACCACCCTTTTCTGTTCTGAAGGCACCTTGCCCAGCCGGATTGCAGTAGGTGAAGGTTTTCTTACAAAACCTGCCTTGAAATTAAGAATGGGTCTTCATCTTCCTTTGTCTTCTGCAAAGACTTGAGCCTGAGCTGATTCTGAATACTGAGTGCCTAGAATAGGCTGAATTCTGACCAGGGCCAGAGAAACAACTGTTTGTTCCTTCTTGCTGTCACATCTCTGGGCTTTCCCTCAGATGTATTAAGCCCAGGCCTGCAACTAACCTGGCCAAATGAAAGGCTGAAGCCCACAGCTGTCCTCTGATAGTTCTGAGATCCCACTGAAAAACCACCATGAAGCTGGCATAAGGAGAACCTGGGAGACAGGTGTAAATTGACTGCAGACCTAGTAGGGAGACAGAACTCTTGAGCCAAGAAGCCTGTTTGGAGCTATGGCTATCCCAGCAGCCAAGGACAAATGGAGGACTCCATTGTCCCAGGCATATCCCAGCGGAAGAAGGCATTTAGCCCAGCATAAAGGAAGAGGGGAGGATGGAAAAGGAACCAACCATGTTGAAGCAGAAGGCACCATCATGAGCTCTGAGGGTGGTGAGAAAGCACGGCTCACAACAGTGTGGTCCAGATGGGTTATGAACCCCTATCTCAGGAAGACTAAAATCAACATGTCAGAGGTGATGGTATCTGACCCCCGGGATGACAAGGGCAAGAAAAGAAACCATGGGATCTGGAGAGTGGAGAGGTACAGAGACTACCATGAGACCTACTTTTTTATGAGCCTTTGCCAGTATGGTTTGTGAACCCCACCTGAGCATTAAAAAAATAAAAATTCCTAATTTCTAACCTGACTAGACCACAAATCAGAATACAGTTGGATTTTTAGTCATTTGTCAAGATCACATATGCACTGATATGAAATTCTATGCAAAGACTGTGGCCACTGAACTATAGTAATTGTAAAAGCTTTAACTGATATATTGCTTGACAATAACTTATAGCACAACAATGTAAAATTAAAACAACTACAACAAAAAAAAACCCTTCTTAAACCAGCTACTTCTAGGTGTAAATAGTTAAAAGGATTCATGCTTGGTTTAAGTAATTCTCCTTTCCCCTCAAGAAGCAGCTTTGGGCTTTGTTATACTACAGATGAGACCAGGGCAAGCCAAAATGAACTGGTTGAGGGAAGACCACATTGGCATAAACTAAACAAAGAAAGCAAGAGACTCACCACTGAGTTTCAGGAAAATAAGTGCTATCACTTGCAGAATACTGGGATGCTAGATGTCAAAATCTGACCTTCAAGGTTCGAGGGCTTACGGAAAACCCTGCTCATGTAAAAATATGATCTCCAGAGTGTAGCCAGGATTACAGAGCTTACTGTGGAAGCGATAACATACTCCCAGCTTCCTTTCTCTGGGAAATAATTTCATATCATGACTGTTTGTGACTAAAATGTAGTTCTATTGCATAATATCATCATCAGAGCCATCTTCCTCTGTGTCCAGGCATCTGAATTACATCCGCAATATGCCTTCAGGCATATTACATACAATTAGGAAATCTTCTTTAGTAGCTCATTTTTTCCCAAATATGTAATTTTGGCTGAATGATATTAAGGGATTTAAAAAAAAAAGATACCATTACATTAAGTGAAATTATTACTATTTTAATTCGCCTGCAAAGCCTTTATTTCAAGTATCATTTCTTATAACTTGTAACTCAGTGGGTATCATAATCCTGATAGAATTTTAGCTACTTGATAGCCTGAGACATTTTGGGGGAATCATTCCCAACAGAAAATCAGTTTAATGAGCACTTCTGGTGTTAACTGTGAACAGCTATTTTCCACACTCTTAAAGCACATGACTAAACCAGGGACTCATGCCACCTTTTGTAATGTAACACCTGGTGTTCTGTCCCTCCCCCTGCTGACCCTAACAATCATCCTCTAGGAACGCCTAGCCAATTTATGGAATTGATGGACTCCAAAGAAAGTGGAGGAGCTGAGCCAGCTTCCTGAAATAGCAAGTTTTAAGATGAATTTCTGGAACAACCACTTTAAAGTGCAATACAATGAAACTTTCTCTTATAATTTTCAACCAGCTAAGCCCTTTGCCAAAAGGGTATTATTTGTTGAGGAAAGTGACATCCCTGGGAATGCAGAAAGCAAATCACTGATAGAAATAGAAATATCTAACCCCTCACTATATTTTCTCTTCAACTAGAACACGGTGAAAACCTGGGACATGGTGTTCTGTGAAGTGTTAATCCTACATCCAGGGCGCCTGGGTGGCTCAATTGGTTGGGTGTCTGGCGCTTGATTTTGGCTCAGGTCGTGACCTTAGAGTCGTGGGATCGGGCCCTGCATCAGGCTCTGCCCTCAGCAGGGTGTCTGCTTGTGATTCTCTCTCCTGCCCCATGCCACTCACCCCAGCTCATTCGTTCTCTCTCTCTAAAATGAATAGATAATCTTAAAAAAAATCATACAACATCCATATTACAGTCCTAAGGTCAAGGTAGTGCTTGAATTTCTCCCCTCTGCTCTAAACAGAGCAACGACAAAATATGCAGCCAGCATTTCATGTGTATTTTACAAACTACATTATATATTAAATATGCATTATGAATTGAAAAGTATGGCTATGCTAAAAAAAATGAGCTAAATATCCCGATGAACCGGAAACTGACCTACAAAACAGAAAGTGTGTCATGAGACAGAGACCCACAAAGCTTTAACATTAAAGCAGACCTGAAGGTAAAGATCTGATTCCTGTGTGATAGCCTGGACAGGAGCCTCCTGTGCCCAGCTGCGGACCAGTGCTTTACTTCCTGCATATAATCAAGGGCTAATCATGCTTTCTAACATGTGAAACAATCCAGAAAAAGCTCCTATTGCTGTTCCCCAACTGTGGCAGTACTTGAACTAAGCTGCCCACTAGTCCTCTCAGCTAACCCCGGGACAGCACCAAGTTGCCCACTTAGTTCTCTCGGCTAACCCTGGGACAGCACCAATATCACTGCAAGACTTGACATGGGGTTACCAGGTTATACAACCTGGGGTCCCAAGGAGCTTCCTTGTGTACACAAACAGGTTGACAAAGTGAGGAAAGTATAAAGAGCAGGGGAAAGCCCCACTCAAGATGAACCCACAAGCTAAAATGTCAAAGCTCATGAGAAAAAAGTAGCAGTGAAAAAAGCAGCCAGCAATCTTAACTATCAGCTGTATTAGCTTCTTACTGCTGCTTGAACAAATTACCCCAAACTTAGTGGCTTAAAACACCAACTTATTGTTCAAGTTTGTAGTTCAGAAGTCTGAACTGGCTCTCAGTGGGCTAAAATCTAGGTGCTAACAGGGCTGATTCCTTTCTGGGGAGAATCAGCTACCTGGCCCTTTCCAGCTTCTGGAGGCTGCCTGTATTCCTTGGCTCATGGCTCCTCTCCACCTTTAAAGTCAGCCAACAGTGGGATGAGTATTTCTTACACTGCAACCCTCTGAACTCTTCCTCTACCTCTCCCTTGCACATTTCAAGACCCTTGTTATTACATCAGGCCCACCGAGATAATCCAGGATAATCTCTCTGTCTTAAAGTCAGCTGATTAACAACTTGAATTCTATCTGCAACTTTAATTCTCCTTTTCCATGCAATGTAACGTACTCACAGGTTCCAAGCATTAGGACATAAACATCTTTGCAGGAAGACATTATTCAGCTTACCACATCAGGATCTATTTACTCCTGACAGATGGGAGTGATAGAACAATCTGAAATGACTTTAAGAAAACTAGTGTAAGACGTCCAAACAGAAAAAAGAAGGACTTACACGAATTTTTTCAAAATAGGAAACTATGAAGGACTTTATGCATGGCTAACTAGTAGTAGAAAATAAGTCTACAGGTATTGGAGTAGATTTGGTAAACCATCTCAACTCTGTTCTAACTTTCTATTAGCACGCTTTCCTGGATCGGAAAGACTAGAAAATACAAAACAAAACAAAACCTTCATTTCCCAGGTTTCCATGCAGCTAAAGAAGCCATTTAGATTTGGCCAATCAGATGCATGCTTGTGAGACTTGTGCGTAGAGCCCAGTTCAGGGGAGGGAGAAGCAGTGATGCAGGAGACCTCTATTTTCCTCTTGTGGAGTGAGTAGGCATAGTATGGTCCTGAAGAGGTTGGGCTACAATTTCTTCTCAGCAGACTGTAGCCTAGGTGGCAACTTCCTGGAGCCAACAACGACAGCGGTAGCCTCCTGATGCCTGGAAAACGCTCAAGTCCAAGACCTACAGTGATCCTGGGGGTGGCAGTGGCTGCTGCAGCCTCCTGATTCGGTGCCTTTGGAAAGCAGGGTCTGCAAAATTGTCCTGGGAGTTGTTCCTGGAGATCGGCAGAGAGCCTGCTCTTCTCAACCATCTAATGAATATTTAAGCTCTGAATTCCCTGTACTTTTTTTTTTTTTTTGCCTAAAATAGTGAAAATGTTTCGTATTGTTTACAACAGACTGTTACATGCACAACATACATTTCCCAAAACTGGGGAGAGTTTGCTATTAATTGTGCTTCTTTGTGAGACTTGGTGGTATTCAGTGATCTCTCTACTGCCACTGCAAATTTGCTACTAGGTTCAGGTAAAGAAGGTTTAGTTTAAATTATAAACAAGTGACTTTACAAATTTAAAAGTATGTCACTGAACAGATGGAAGGAGATAAAATGACTTTCTAGGGAGCACCATAATCCCATTTTTCATTTTAATAAAACAAACTTCATGGAATTGGGTAGAATGAAAATAGATCTTAAGTAATGGATGGGGGGGCACAGTAGTATTTGGTTGACAGTATTGACGAATTATCTCTTTCTAGTCCCTGGATGGTATCTGTCAGGTTAGCAAGAAAGGATCCATTTTTTTTGATGACTTCTTTATTCTAAATGGGGTGTTGTAAAGGGAAAAGCTCAGGACTTGTGCATTTTTACTTTTCTGTCATCAGAAAATGAGCTACATAGTCATTTGGGGAGAGCTTACTGGACCAAGTCCCTCCTTCTCTGTGGATAGTCCAGTGCTGTCATAGGAAATCTTCATATTCCTTTACTCAAAGAATTCTTCACGAGTGAGTGCATCAAGATTAAGAACCTCATCGGGAATGCTGGTTTTCTTTTTTTCAGCCCTGCTATTTAGAAAGATAATGATAGTTTCTTTGATTTGTTGAGTAGAATCAAGATAGCTGAGAGCTACCCCTAGAGAAAATGCTCCAGTCACTGCTACCATTGTCATCTTTTTCCAAAGCAAATTCCAAATTTCAAAGTCTGGATCTACTTTCGTAGCTTTCTCACATGCATCTTAAGATCATAAACTAAGACTTATACTACATCCTCTATCTTTTTATTTCAAGATCATGACAAGAACTCATCCAGAAAATAGACCCCCAATAACTTCCTGGCCTAGCAATTGTTTCTGTTAAGAAAATTTTGCATGCTATTTTCTTTAAAATCAATTTTTCAAAAATAATATATGGTTGCCAGAGGATGGTGAGCCAATGACAATAACAGCTGAAGCATAAAAATAATTTTTTAAGTAAAAGAGAAATATCTGAAGAAAAAGTGTCAATTATTTCATTGAAAAATGACTTCTTATATTGCCATCCCATAGCTGTTGTTGACCAGTCATCTTTAATAAGTTGCAGAGCATCCGCATCCCTATCACTGGGGGCATCACGGTGGCACAGATGGTACTGTACTGTGAAGAGGGCGAAGGGGTGCCTTGGGAAGGACATTGAAAATACATCTGAGTGCCTTCTAGTACCTCTTAAAGGGGGAAAATGGGTTTCACTGCCTTATTTTTATTTGGGATTTTGATCACAAATGCATTTTATATCTCAAATTTGGCTGAATAGTCCTAGGACAGAAATATGCAGAAATTCTCACCTAGAAGTACTGAGTAGGGGATCAGAAGGAAGAAAAGAATAAGTATGTCTAAGCATAGAAAACCAAAATATAGTTTGAGCACCTAATTGGCCAACTGCCTCTACCACTTCAACACTTGAATCTTCCTGGCTACTTGCACAGTATTATTAAGGTAGAATAAATCGTTTGACATGACAAGGTTTTAGGAAAATATGTGAGAGTCATTCAAGCAAAAAATCAGTTTGAAATAGATGAAATTTTCCATCTGAGTGGCTTCTACCAGGAGAGAATGTTTCTAGGAGTGCAGTATTTTTAATCTTGTTTTAAAATAAATACTTTAATGTATAAATCATGCAATTGTAAAGGTACTTCAATTTTATTTTCCTTTAGTTTTGAGGTTTTGGAATTGCTCTGCGCAATTCCAAGTAAAAGCTCTTAGATAAAACTTTCATGCCGACAACCACCATCACAAATGTGCAAGTACAACTATAAATTTATACAACACTCAAGCTGTTTGTAGTTTGCAAAATTTGCTAATAAAATGCAGAAGTAGGGTTTCCATTTAACATTCTCTGGCACCGGTACTGCATGTATGTCTTGGGTGCAGGCAGAAGATGGAAAATTCCATGCATAGAGAATCTTCTGTGGTTGTGACAGTTTGCTAATATCTTAATGACTGAATTATGATAATTATGAAAATCTTAGGTTTTACATTATTTGTGAAGAGCATCTCTGTGTGTGTGTGAGAGACAGTCTTCCCAGGCAAAAACAGCATTCTGAATCAGCAGCATTCAATGAGGAACATTTCATGGGCTAATAATACAAAATGGATCTTAAACTGCTGCATATTAATCAAATTCATTAAAGTACATTCATTAATTTGTGTGTATAACAGCCAAACCAAGAATGTGGAATTTGCTGATTTTGCACAAAATACATACATTAATGAATGCTAAAACTTCAATATGAGTAATAGCTTTAACAATATTTTTATAAGGCGAAATCCTAAGTATTCTAAATGCCTAATTGTTAATTATTTTCTTTTTAATACTTCCATTTTCATTTCATTTTGTTATTTAGCTGTAAGTGGAAAACAAATATGGAAGAAGAAAACAATTAAGAATAAAAGCTAACCCCAGAATATTTTAAAGAAAAAAAAATAGAACATTAATATTAAATTTTCTACCTCTCCTTCCAGTCATTTAGTTTAAAAATAGGTTCAGGGTACCTTAGACACGGTCACACTTCTATGTACAAAGAAACATGACTTTGAAGCTAAATTCTGAGTCTTTCATTTCCTCTGTGGGACTGGAAGCTGGGAAGGTAAGGCAAAATAGAACAGCACTGTAGGTGTCTACAACTAATGGAAAATTTTTACATTTCTTCGTAATTCAGGGGACTGAAGACTTGTGCTAACAATCAATGATTAGTGTCCCTTCAGCAGCACACATACACATGGTCTGTCTCTGGAATGATACAGAGGTTATTTAGCATGGCCCCTGTGACAAGGATGACAGGCAAATTTGTGAAGTGTTCTATATTCAAAATTGAAAGGTGACTGTGTGACGTGATGGATGTTAATTAACTTGATTGTGGTGGTCATTTCAAAATGTATACATATCATTTAAATATACAAACTTTCATTTGTCAATGATCCATCCGCTTGTCAAAAAAATAAATCAGTAACTACCTTCCTAACTTTTCTAATACTACTTTTTAGCTTGGATGCTAATTGCTCTGAAGGCAAGACTCCCTTCTTTGCCCTGAATAGCATTTAGCCCAATGCCTGGCAATATTTAATGTTTGGTATCTACTGAAGCTTCAAAAAGGTATATGGGTATCTTCAAGACAAGACTTCTCAGATCCCTTGATATGTTCATGTACATGTGCACCTGTCCGTTATACAAGGGAATCAGAAGCATTTTATAAACAGTTAAATAAAGAACTTTTCCCCTACCTCTTCATACCTCCCAAAATACTGGACTTTTAGAGAATGCAGATAAACATCAATGTTCTTAAGCAAGTCAGTAATTGACAGATACCTCCTAATTAATAAGAAAACTCAATAGATATTGATATCTATTAATACATTAATATATAGTTATATATTAAGACATTAATAGATATTAAATTTAAAAGAACTATTAGGGGCACCTGGGGGCCTCGCCTCAGTCATTAAGCGTCTGCTTTTGGCTCATATGATCCCAGAGTCCCAGGATCGAGCCCCGCATCGGGCTCCCTGCTCCACAGGAAGCCTGCTTCTCCCTCTCTCACTCTCCCACCCCCCGCTTGTGTTCCCTCTCTCACTGTGTTTCTGTCAAATAAATAAATAAAATATTTTAAATAAATAAATAAGAATTTACATATAAAAGAAAATATACAAAGCAAAATATGGTAGGGGTTCTAAGAGCGGTGTAAACATAACTCCCACAGTTCCAGAATGGTCAGTGCAGGGAAACATTGGCAGGGCTTCAGGTCAGAGGTTGCATGCTGATCTGGAAGCTTGTGGAGGACAGGATGCTCCAGCTTCTTCTTCCTCCCCCACCACCGGCTCTGGACTCTGTGTCCAACAGGTGCTTACTCCAACACCTTCCAAGTGGAGAAAGTCAATTAAGCAAAGAAAGGAAGGTGGGTATTTGCAGGTCATGCTGGGTAAGTGAAAACAGCTGGGCTAGAACAGCCTCATCTAAAGGACTAGGGTGTTCCGTAAAACCCCATTCCTGTGTGATGTGGAGTAGAGGAAGATTAGTGTGAAATAACTATGCTGGGTTCCAAACATATTGAGCTTTCTTCTTAATTAAGAAGTATCTGCCAATTTTCTGACTTGCTTAAGAACATTGCTGTACATCGGCATTTTCCAGAACTCCAGTGCTTTGTTGAGGTATGAAAGGGTAGGGAAAAGTCTTTATTTAGCTGTTTATAAAATCTTCGATTTCTTGTGCTCTCAGCTTTACAACGTACATGAATATATCTTGGGGTCTGAGAAGTCTTAACCTGTTTTTAGCTGAGCCAATTTTTATTTATGAACAAGATGAACAGTTTGCAAATTTCAGTACTTTAATTATCAGTGGAAATAACTGCTTTTCATCTTCTAGTTGAGATACAGGATATCTAAAAAGTGCAATTAGTGATCAGCATCTTGACTATAATATTGAAATCAAAAGTTACCTTAGTGGGAGGAGAGACTCAATAGGGGCCAATGAAAAATGGAAAATTAGGATAGGAAAATAAACTGGGCATAAGATGGGAAGTGTTTAGTGTAACAGTCAGAATTATAACATTGAACACCCATCTGTGATGCAGCACTTATGTCGTGCATGTAGCAAGTATGTTCATTACTGGTCAGATGTTTACTGATGAGCTGAGTTCTATTTTCTTTCCTTCTGTGGACCTAAAAGCATCCCAAAGTGGAGTAAGAAGGAGTCACAACTATTAGGGGAATGTAAATCAAAACCACAATGAGATATCTGTTAGAATGACTATTATCAAAAAGAAAGGAAATAAGTGTTGTTGAAGATGTGGAGACAAGGGAACCCTCGTGCACTGCTGATGGGAATGTAAATTGGTGCAGCCATGATGGAAAACAGTGTGGAGTTTCCTCAAAAAGTTTTAAAAAGTAGATCTGTCATATGATGCAGCAATTCCACTTCTGGATAATTAGCCAAAGGAAATGAAAATACTAACTGAAAAAAAGACACAGGCACCCCCATGTTCGTGGCAGTATTATTTACAATAACGAAGATATGGAAGCAACCTAAGTATCTATTGTTGGGTGAATGGATAAAGAAAATGTGTAAATATACAATAGAATACTACTCAGCCATAAAAAAGAAATCCTGCCATTTGCAGCAACATGGATGGAACTTGAGGGCATGAGGCTAAGTGAAATTAGAGGAAGACAAATACTCTGTGATCTTGCTTACACATAGAACGTAAAACAAAACAAACCTGAACGCATGGATAAAGAGAACAGACTGGTGGTTGCTGAAGGCAGGGGGTGAAATGTTCATCTTGTTCATAAATAAAAATGGACTATGATAATAACATCATGCTGGGCCCTGTACTCCAATATGCTTTCTCAAGTGGGGAAGAAAGGGCCAGGTTTACAGGTAAGGATTACACTCACCTCCCAGCCTTCTGCAGCTGGTGACCTGGGTGAGCCACAGGACTATGATCCACATGACTACTGTCACTCACTTCTGCTGCAGAAGGACAATGCTAAGAAACACTCACGCTTTACGTAAATTCTACCTCATCCTACTTGGTTGTTAGGAAACATCCTGAGCATGTTTTCTATTGTTATAGACGGTATAAATTAAGGGGGAAAACATGAATCAGAGCAGAAGATTTGAGTTTAAGTCCTAAAGCTAGTCACTCAATAATTATGTGACAGTGGGAAAATGAATTGACCTGAGTCCCTGTTTTCTCATCTGTAAAGTGAAAAACAATTGAATGCTGTGGGAATGAAGTACTATCACACATACAAAAGTCCGCTACAAATATAAGGCATTATATAGGACAATAAATTCTAAACTGTGCTCCAGAAATTCTAGAGGTTCCATGAAAGGGCTTAGGGGCCATTGAGAGTGAACCTGAAAGGCTGCCTTTAGGCCCTCCACCCCCATCTCCAGCCCCTACGGACACTTTGATCAGAGCAGAGCTACTGGCGTCTGTTTTGCAAATTAGGTTTCCAAGATTTCCTTTGAAAGATTCCACGAGAAAAAGAGGGAAAAAGATGAAAATCACTAATACAAACTATTAATCCACATAATCCTATACTTACAAAATGATTATTTCAGATTTGTACATATACTGTTTAGATCTGTACATGTAAAATACACATAATCCGTAGGTTTGTACATTTGTATATGTAACGTAGAAATACTAAAAGTAGCCCTCTGCAGCATGTAGAATCTTTTGCTATTCATACCATCACCAGGAAAACCAATGTTTTAACTCTCGAAAGATGGTAGCTTGGTTTTTTGTTCTTCCTTAATAAACATGTCAAGTGGTCCTGTTCATTAAATTGCATGGTACAAAACAGTATTGTACACAACACATATACATGACCAACACAACTAATCAGTATGCTACACAACATGAGTTCTCTTAATTATTAGCTGTCATATTGAGATTAAATTGGGCATTAAATTAAGTTTAAAGAGGGATTAAATTGTGACATGAGGTAAAGATACAACAGGCACTGAAAATAAAAGGTAATTATTCAAAAAAAATCACAGTATTAAGGATCTGAATACTTGTTTGCTTTTGAACTTAAATCTAAGTTTATTTGGGTCTAAACATAGAAATGAAAGGTCAATTTCATGATCTTACATGATCTTAAGTTCTCAGTTTTGGAAATTTACCATCTATCATTCATTGCCTAAAGTTGAAGTCTCCTAATGCAATGTTGATTAAATTTTAATTCAGTTATCATTCAGCTAGGAAGCTTCCATTAGTTTAGACCATATTTTACGCTTTCGTGTGACTTTTCTCTACCAAGTCCCTTCTTAGTAGATAAATTTTTTTCTATTTTTTTCAAAGATTTATTTATCTGTTTGAGAGAGAGAGAGAGAGAGCACCAGCAAGGGGTGGGGCAGACAGAGAGGGAGGCAAGAAGGTTTTGGCGCAGCCCCAGGTTTGGGGTGGGGGTGGGGGGGATGCGCTCTATCCCATAACCAAGAGATGATGACCTGAGCTGCCAGAGTTGGTGGTTTAACTGACTAAACAACCCAGGTGCCTTTGTGGATAAATTCTCTGGATCAGCTTAACGTTAAGAAAGATTCCCAGTTTTTTTTATTTAAATTAGCTTACTTTAATTAACTTCCCCTCTTTAAACCTCACATATTGCCCAGCAGCCAAAGATTTCATCAAGCTTTAGCTTCTCTAATTTGTATCATGAAAACTGTAGGAGAGTCTTTCTTGACCACACCACTCCTGAGTTTACCCTAAAAATTCCAACATTGCCCCTCCCCTTTTTGTCATTCTTACTTGAAGACCACTATCTTTAGGGAACATGGGGTTAAGAATGTGATGTACACAACTCTGAAATAACATTGTCAGGCCTGCTCTCTTATAGTGGCAGCCCGCAGACCAGCCTTCGTTGGAGCTTATGGAGTTCTCCTTATTTTTTTTTCATCCAAAATGCCTTCTGGGGAGGGGAATTTCAGGATGGTGAGATGCAGCCATCCCCCCCCCCCATTCCGGCTCCAAGCTCAGTGGGGAGTCAGCTTGAGATTCTCTCCCTACCCCGCATTCTCTACCCCTTCCCCTCTGGGGGTGATGCCAGCCTGCAGGCTCTCCCTAGCTCTACAATAATCTTTTTGTTGTTGCTAAATGCCTTCCAAAAATGTAAAAACCAGAACACAAAAAACTGACCTTTGCGAACCAAGGTGTATAAATGATGCAAAGTGTTTTCTTTCAGGGATGAAGTAGTAAAGTCATCACTTTACTTACATTATCAGTTAGTCCTGGAAATATTGTGATAAGCTTGTAACTTTAATGTTTAAAGCCTGGAACTTAAAGCTTCCAAGATAAAATTTTGCTTCCAAGAATGGAACTGCCATATTTTGCCCAAATCTCTTTTTTTAAATGTCATTCTAGGACATAGTTCCAGGCTATGATTTGTATTGAGGTCTGGCACAAAATCTGAAATTTCATTAATAGGAGCAAATCCAGTTTCTGTTGCTTTCTTCACGGAAGTTTTTCTACCCTGCAGACTGTCTGGCGACCTCATTCATAGGGTTTGGAAACGTGTGGTGCCCTGGAGTGGTCGGGGATGCGGAATCTAAGTCCCCCATTCTCCACAAACCCTTCCACAGCAGGAGCCGGTTCAGAAAATGACTCCCGAAGCCCGCAGTCTCTCTGCCAGCGCCGGTCTGTCAAACGTCCAAGCTCTGAGGTGCCACGGCGGCTTCGGCCGTCCACGTTTCCCAAGCCACCCAGCCGGGGGGAAAACGACCACCATGCCAGTCACAGAACAGATTTCCCCAACGCTCGCCGCCACGGCTCGACCCCCTCACGTTGCTCCCTGTCCTCAGCAGCGGCTGCGGGGGGACGGCTCCTGCGGCTCCAGCGCCCAGGCCCGCACCTCCGACACCACAGCGCTAAAGCCCCCGGCTGGGGTACCCTTACATCAGCGTCTTAAAGAAGTCTTTCAGGCCCAGAGCGAGGCGCTGTGACCAAACAGTCTCCGAATCTCAGGAGAAAGTCAGGATCTGGAATGTCCAGAGGCGCCTTGCACAAGATTTACTCAGCTTCAGCCTCTGCGCGCCATAAGTAGCCGATCTCCCAAGCCCTGGGGTGACTCGCCAAAGACTTCGCCGGAAGTCCGGAAGTCGGTGGCGTGACCGGAAGTCCATAGGGCGTGGCCGGAAGTCTGTGAGGGCGCAGCTGGCGGGTGCAGAGAAGTCCCCGACAGGGAGGGAAACTGTGCAACTAGCTTCTCCCACGGGAGTGGGACCTATGGGTCACTGAGGATCGACACAGAATGGCTGCCAGGTAACAGCTGGCAACGACCTCCTGGTAAGGGTGCCAGATAACGGGGAGGGTCAGTGGCCGCGGGGCAAAGCCTGCCGAGTAGGGGCCTCGGGGCAAAGCTTGCAGCGTAGGGCGCCCCCAGGCAAAGCCTGCAGGGTAATGGCGGGTGGCCCCTGGCTGCTGGGTAATGACCTTTGGGCAGTGGCCCGGCATCCAGGCCTAGTCCCAAGCCTTGGTGAGTGCTCACTACCCGTGAAGGCCTCATTGAACACGCAGACACACTTGGTTCGGTGAAGGAATGTGGCCAATGTCTAGGCTGCTAATGACCACGCCCCCCTTTTCCCGCCATTTTCGTCGCCGGCTTCCCAAGCTATGCTTCCCTCTGAGCTTGTCATCATTCCTTGGGCCACCTAAAGTAAAAATCAAGCAGAATCCTGCAGACATTTATTTTCCACTCTGTCTAACCAACTGTAGTCTTGTTAATAAAGTTTAAAGTAATATATGTAGCTGGTGCACAGATAACTTCCTGATACACTTCATCCCACTAAGTAAACTAAATGCCAAAGGAGAAAGGAAAATACAGATATCCTGTCAATACCGTTTCTTATGTGAATTTTTATTTGACCCAGTCTTATTTGTTTAAAAAAGAGAGAGAGAGATGGGGCGGGGTTGGGGGGGAGGGGAAGGTAGCACATTTTATTGTAAAATACAAATATTTAGGATAGGGTAAACACATAAAATCTAGAATTGGTTGCCCAGGGATAAAATGATCTCCCAAAGCTTGCATAGCAAGGAGTGGACATAACTAGAACAATATCGCATATATTTTTTTGTTTCCCCACTCAGTGCCCTCATTTGCCCTCTTAGTATCTGTCAGAATTTATGTGTACCAATTGCAAGTGCAAGCATTATTCTCTAAATCAAAGAAGTGAAAACTTTTAGAGAAAGCTCAAAGGCTGTGCCTTGATTAGCATAGACAACTAGATTAGAATCAGTGGCACTATCTCCCTGAGCAAAATCTTCCAATTTTATTCTTGTCACTCCCTGGGGAACGCTTGCAATTGTGGGTGCATTATGCTGTCTGGCTTCCTTTGATCTTTTTATTCAGCTCTCCTGTTTACTGTATTAGAATGATTCACTCCGTTCATCGGCCAGTCTTTGTTCATCAAATCAGATAGTTTTTACCTTTTTTTTTTCCCCCAGTGCACAAGGGCACATTTGGCCTTGTTTATGAGTCCTTCGACAAAAACTAAATTTTATTTTTCCCATCTTTTGAAGAGTCATGTTATGGAGATTTCCTAGATTAAGGCAAATATTTTTCCCCTCTCCCCCACCCCTTCTTCTGGATGCAGAGTCAAGTTTCCTTGCTATGATTCTCGTTACTGAAAAAGCAAAGATTATCTCTTTGGAGATGTTTGGAGAGGCTGGGCACTTCATTTTATAATGATGGGGTCAAGATGTTTGGATTTGTGACAACCCCTGTCTGTCTTGTTCAGATTCTCTCTGGAATAAGGAAGATTGCCTTTTCTTTCTCTCCCTTGCTGTGCTGTTATTTGTCACTCGCCTGAAGCTAGAAGGTGGTGCTGTTTAGCATGTAAATAAACCAACACTTTTTCCAGTAAATAGCGCTGTCTAGCATTATATGCCAGGAACTCTCATCTACACAATGATGACTTCAATTCCTGTATTGTGCCTTTCCCTTCCTGTCCTTTCATGGAGGGAAAGGTGATCACGTTGTAATTATAGAGGTCCATTTTACTTGATTTTTTTTTTTAATCGTGCCTCTAATTTTTCTAGTATCCTAGTAGATAGCATTTCCCATTGTCAAGTTAAAATTCCTAAGGCAATCTTTGGAATTCATTTACTTCCTATAGTCCAGTGTTTTATAGATGATGTAAATGAAGGATGTGGCTTATAGATCTATTTAAAGAGACGTGCTTCTACTTCACTGTTCTGGCCAGATGAGTGGGCACATGCTTTTGCATTTTTATTTGAACCCCACTGAAGTTGGTCATTATATTTTGAATGCCGCAGCACGTCTATACCATTATTTAAAGGATCTTGTTCATTCATCCATATGATGATTGGCATTGGCTATAACTTGATGCAATGTTACACTATTTTAATTCTTTCTCAGGCAGTGTTATCTTTGATCACTTCCTATTCACTGGGGAAAAAAAAACCCCACACAATCGCAGTCCCACATTATGTTTCGGTGATGATGCCAAGTACTCCCTGGAATATAGCTATTCAAGACACTTTCTCCACCCTCAGGGTGCTCATTAAAGGGATGGCAGTTTCTAACTTTAATGAATAAGGTAGAGTGCAAATTCTACTTTTCTTTCAAAGAGACTTCATGGTTTTAAAAAAAGTGTTTTCGACTGCCTGTTCCTTTGTTTAATTGGAAACGGTGTACACTCCTACATAACCATGGTCACAACTCAGTATGCAAAGTATTTCCTTGTCACATGTTCTTTTTTTGTGTGATTCAAGTGTATATTTAATCAAAGCGTTCTGAGAAAGTTCTGTATCTTCCCTCCAAAAAATACACACACATTATGCATAGTGTGTCTAGATTATCATCTTATCTACGGGTAGAGTGACTCTTACATTCTTTGGTTTTTCTCCCTTCTAACTGAGCACTGATTTAATACATTCTTTTAACTCAGAGATATTTGTGGCAGATCCAAAACCTCATTGAAAAGTTTAGCAAGAAAGAGCCAAGTAAGAAAGAATGACAGAGACCAGTGTTTTAGAAATTCTGTCTTCTTTTCAAAATCTGGTAGCTTTAAACCCAACAAAACCTGAGTTAGTTTCCATGTTTAAAAGTGCAAATTATCTTTCTTCTTTTTTAGGAAATCAGATAGACTCAAGATTTCTGTTTATTTCTTAGTGAATCATAACCATGTAGCAACACTCAAGCAGAATATAGGAGGAATGTAAGGTTTTCAGCCAAGTGTATGTGACTCAAGCTCCTGAGTTATATGGTATGCGAGCAGATAGGAATGAGCTTATTTCCATCATTGTCATCTAGGTTTCTGGAATCTTTCCTTAACTTCTAGAAATGGGCAAGTATCTGAGCTCCTGAGTACTAGCTGCTTCATAGCTTCCCAGGGCAGCCAGATGAGAGCACCCTGTAGATATTAGCAAGGTTAGTCAATCCCTGAAGGTACTAGAGGGACTAATAAGGCCTTAACCAAATGCTTATTCTCATCATTATTTATTAGTATCTGTTATAAACATGAGAGTGTTTGAGCATCCTGGAACATACCTGGATAATAGGTAATCATACCTGTTATCCAAGATAAATATAAATACCTGTTATCCACAGATATGATCTGTGTTCCCACTGAGCTTTCAAAATAGTTGGGGATAGACACACCTAATTTATTTGAAGTGAGAGAACAATAGAAAATAGTTCAAATTAAATGTTAACTTGTGCTCAGTTATCAGGGGGCATTACTTATACCAAAAAAAAATTTCATTATCTGAAATTCACATTTATTTTTTAAAAATATTTTTATTTATTTATTTGACAGAGAGAGAGAGAGATCGCAGGTAGGCAGAGAGGCAGGCAGAGAGAGAGGAGGAAGCAGGCTCCCCATCGAGCAGAGAGCCTGATGCAGAGAGCCTGATGCGGGCCTTGATCCCAGTACACTGAGATCATGACCTGAGCTGAAGGCAGAGGCTTTAACCCACTGAGCCACCCAGGCGCCCTGAAATTCATATTTAACTAGGCATCCTGTATTTTATCCAGCAACCCTAGCCCTATCATGGTACATTGAATTCATGGGCTGAGAGTTATGGTCCCACTACAGCTTTCTACTGGCTAACACGTTCCACGAGTAGTATAGTAACAATTTACACATTCACACTGTCTTACTATTTACAGTGTTCTATACCCATGTTTATCTTATTTATTTATTTTTAAAGGAACTTCTACACCCAACATGGGACTTGAATCCATGATTCCAAGTTCAAGAATCACATGCTTTACCAACTGAGCCAGGTGCCCCTTTATACACAAGTTTAAATGTGATCTTTCAGGGTCTCCTGGGTGGTGCAGTTGGTTTAGCACCAGACTCTTGGTTTCGGCTCATGTCATGAGCTCAGGTTGTGATCTCAGGGTGGTGAGATCCAGCCTGCACTGAGCCCTATGTCAGCCTCCCCACTCAGCATGGAGTCCACTTAAGTTTCTCTCTCCCTCTCCCCGTCCCCCCATAGTCTCACGCTCTCTCTCTAATAAATAAATAAATCTTTTAAAAATTTTTGATCTTTCACCACAACCTATGAGATAGGGTATTGCTAATCCCATTTTTCAGAGGAAGAAAATGAGGCCTCAAAGAAGTTCACTGATTTTCCAACTCAGTCTTGGTGGAAATACCCAACCCAAATTTCAGGACTCTCAAATCCAGTGTTCCTTTACTACACCACAGTTGCCGCCAGCGTTCCATACAGCGGGTGGGCTTTCTTCACTTCGCACAGTTTCCATTTGTTCAGTGTTCCCATCAAGTTTCCCATTGGAATGGCAACTTCCTGTCTGAAACTACCTGTTCACCACTCATTGTCCCTGGCGAGTGCCACCATCAGGCTGCTAGAAGATTGAAGGACTAGAGAAGTTTGTGGGAGAGATTGTGATGGTTTTCTGTGGGCTTTTCTCTTATGCTCATTTTTTTTTAAAGATTTTATTTATTTATTTATTTGACAGAGAGAAACACAGTGAGAGAGGGAATACAAGCAGAGGGACTGAGAGAGGGAGAGGCTTTAACCCACTGAGAGAGGCAGAGGAAAACCCGATGTGGGGTTCGATCCTGGGTCTCCAAGATCATGACCTGAGCCGAAAGCGGTCGCTTAACCAACTGAGCCACCCAGGTGCCCCTCTTATGCTCATTTTTGAATGTTCTTTATGAATGAACTAGCACTCTAGCTGAAAATTTGAGATTACTTATGGTGCTTAACTCATTTGGCTGGCTTATCAATCAAACTGATTGCCTTTTTTGTTCCAGAATTTTTCATTTTGCTAATAAATACAGAATACAAAAGTGAGAAAAGAACCTTAATTTTAAAATTATTTCTGAATTTTAATTCCTATTTTATTGGTTATATGATACAAACTTACAACATCCAAACTATGAATGAATGTAAGAAAGAGAATAGCGATGTCTACACTTTCCTACTTCTTAGAAATCATCCTTGGAATAGATTGGTGTACATTCTTCCAAGATCCTTTTCTATAATTTTGCAATTATACATATTCCAATTATTTTACAAAAATGCGACCATTTTGCTGTGCAGCTCTTTTTTCACTTAAGTATCTTGGAAACTTCCATGTCAGTACATATAGATTTACCTTTTCAATTTTTGATAGTTGCCACGTATTCCATTATATGGATATACCTCAGGCTATTTACTCAATATTCTCTTTGTGTACATTGGATTTTTCTAGATTTTTTTCTTATTGCAAACAATGCTCCAGTTTGGGTGAGTGAGTCTAGAGAATTGAATCCTAGGAGTGAATATCTCAGCTAAAAAGGACACATTTTGTGTGAGGAAGAATTGGTACGTGACCCTAAATAAGGACTTTCCCTTTCCCTTTTTATTTGCTTCCTTTTTCCAATGCATTTTGGGATTTTTCACATTTTCTTACTTTTCTACAGAGGATATGACTTTTTTTTTTTTTTTAATGATTTTTTTTTTTTTTAAGATTTTATTTATTTGACAGAAACACAGCTAGAGAGGGAACACAAGCAGGGGGAGCGAGAGAGGGAGAAGCAGGCTTCCCACCAAGCAGGGAGCCCGATGTGGGACTCGATCCCGGGTCTCCGGGATCATGACCTGAGCCGAAGGCAGTCGCCCAACCAACTGAGCCACCCAGGTGCCCCAGGATATGACTTTTCATCTTATACATGTGACACATTTCTCCTAGCTTATCTCTTATCTTGATTTTACTTATAGTATCCCTTCTTGTGCAGAGGTATTCTTAGGGAGCGTAATGGTGTGCTTATGTGTGGTTTCTAGTTGCTTTACCTTATCAGAGAATTTCCCTTGCCAAGATTATATAGGTCACTCATGTCCTGTTCTAGTACTTTCATGGTTTTAGATTTCTGCAATTAAATATTTGATGCATGCCATTTCAGGGTAAACAGTGTGATAGAGATTTAACTGAATGTTTTCCAAATGGCTAGGCATCCTGGTTCCCCTCTATCATTTCTCCATTGATTTAAAATGCCACTTTTACCATACATTAAATTTACATGTACTTGAGTTCATTTCTGGACACTATAATCTGTTGACATTTACATCTATTCCTGAGTCAGTAGGACACTTATTAAAACACTGAGATCGGTAACATATTTACTACCAGTTTAGGGCTAGTTTTTTAGTTCCCAACCTCATGCTTTCCCATCCTTATTTTCACAAATGAATTTTACACTCATTTAATCATATCATATATCATATTATCACATCAAAATTTTTTTCTTTGGGATTTTGTTTCAATTGGATTGAATATGTGTCTTATTTTAACCAGCTTTTTAAAAAAATAATAGAAGGCAATCGAGTAAAATCTCCTCTTTTTAAAAACAAACCATGGCTCTGGGTTTTATTCGCTCACCCTTGTAAGCAGTGTGGTCTGTGTCTTTCCAGATCTTGATCTCTATATTTACTGACTTGAAAACACGAGAATGCTCAGAGAGCATACATGGGCTTTTACTGGGGCTCACAGTCAGCTCGAACATATCAACAAAACTGTTAAATATTGAAATCGTTCTGTATTAGTAGGTAGACAGCATGTCTCCTGGCCTCTAGTGACTCACTCTGGCTACCCTGACTTTCCCCAGCATAAAATTTGTTATTACATCAAATTTAAATGTGTATTCACAAATAGCAGTGGTTTATTGGTGTGTCTGTGTGTGTGTGTGTGTGTGCACGCATGGATGTGCATGCTATTTTTTTGTCCAGTTTGGTGTCAGAATTATACTTGTTCTATAGAATGAGTTGGGAAACTTTTAGTTTTTTGGGTTTTCGTTTATTTACTTGTTTTTAATTCTCTGTAACAGCAAAAAATGTCACAGGAGTTGTTGGTTGGTTCCTTTGGAAAAACTTGTTTATGAAACCATCTGGGCCGGCTGCCTTTTGTGGGTCGGAGGGAATGAGGAGGTGGAGGTATGCAATTTTGCAACCTGTCACATTTATCTAGGCTTATTGTGTTTAGTTTTGTTTTCTCTTTATTGAGAAAATTGTGATCATTTTAATTTTTCTAGAAAATTATTTACATATTAACAGTACGGGCTGTAGAGTCAGGCTGCTTTGTCCATACCCTAGCTCCACCAGTTACCCATTTTTTCTTTTTAATAGACTTTGTGTTTTGTTCCAGTTTTAGATTTTCAGAAAAATTGAGTGTTCCTGTATACCTGGCACCCAGTTTCCCCTGTTACTAACACCCCGATTAGTATGGTACTTTTGTGATAATTGATGAGCCAACACTGACACATTATTGGTAAAGAGCATAGTTTATTTAGATTCCTTTGGTTTTCTACCCAATGCCCTTTTCCTGTTCCAGGATCGTATCCAGGACACCACATGACATTCAGATATGTCCTCTTAAGCTCCTCTTGGCTGTGGCAGTTTCCTGGACTTTGTTTCTCATGACCTCAACCGTTTTGAGGAGTACTGGTCAGGCATTTTGTGGGATGGCCCTCTACTGGAATTTGTCTGATGTCTTTTTATGATAGGACTGGAGTTCCAGGTCATTGGCAGGATGGTCATAGTGATGAAGGGCCACGTTCGATGCACAGATTAGGAGTACACGCTGTTCACATGATGTGTGGTTGTGGATGTTGTCTTGATCGCATGGCTTAAGTGGTGCTTCTGAGCTATCTCCACAATAAAGCTAGCCCTTCCTTTCCATGCTGGGCATTTTGGAAGAAGTCACCGTACTCAGCCAATGCCAAAGGAGTGGGAGGTATGCTCCGCCTCCTTGAAGGCAGAGTTTCTACATGAAGTATTTGGAATATTTCTATGGAGATTTGTCTGTTCTCTGCCGTAATCTATTTAATTATTTACTTATATCATATGGATTCATGGGTATTTATTTTATACTTTGGGTTATAATCCAATACTACATTTTTCAAAATGTTTTTTAACTAATCTCTACACCCAACATAGGACTTGAACTCACAACCCCAAGATCAAGAGTGGCATGCTCTACAGACTGAGCCAGCCAGATGCCCCAATCCAGTACTACTTTTTAAATTTTCCTGCTCAACTTGCTCTGTCTTCAGTCTTTGGGAGTTCTTTCAGTTGGCTCCTGTGTCTCTTTGAAACATCCTCATCCTTGGGGGCTTTAAAAAGCATATATGTCTTTTTAGCAGTATCTTACTTTTTGGCCCTGTTGGATGTTCCTGACTCATCTTTTATATTTTCTGCCCCAGTCCTGGAATCAGCCATTTCTCCAAGGAGCTCTGGTTCCTTTCATTGGAGAATGGAATTAGAAACCAAAATCTGGGCACTTTGCATGTTTGTTGCTACTAGAGTGTTGTTTCTCTTCCAGTTTTCTTTTAATTTGGTATCTACCCTTGGCTATGTCGACCATGTTATTTTCAGAGTAGGAACTTTCCAACTATTCAGTGCGCTCTTCCAGGAAACAAATGAAGGTGGGGTCCTTTTTCTTGCTCCTGGCTTGTCCCTACAGTGGGGTGGAGGAGGAAGGCTGTTGGCTTCCTTAGACTTAGGAGCTGGTCTGGAACATAGGGCCCCACATCGTAGGAGTTTCATGTTAATGTGATCAGTTTTGAAATGTTTTATGCATACCTATGGGGTCTAAATTTAAGTGGGAAATTCAAATGCTTGGTTTTTTACCAGTGGAAATGACTTTATTGAGGTGAAAATAGAATGCAGACCGAGTTTCCAAGTTCTGCCACACATGGTAGTGACATCCACCAGAATATTCTCCTTTGCCTGGCAAGGGTTGTGCTACTCTTAACGTAATTTATAAGATTTATTAAACATCTTTGTAGAAGATGGGGCACCTGGGTGGCTCCGTTGGTTGGGCGACTGCCTTCGGCTCAGGTCATGATCCTGAAGACCCGGGATCGAGCCCAGCATCCGGCTGCCTGCTCGGCGGAAAGCCTGCTTCTCCCTCTCTCACTCCCCCTGCTTGTATTCCCCCTCTGGCTGTGTTTCTCTCTGTCAAATAAATAAAATCTTTAAAAAAAAAAATCTTTGTAGAAGAGAGAAAGTATGCAAATCTTTTATTAAATTTTTCCCATGACTTTGATGATGTCTCTTATGTCTTTTCTAATATTTTTATGTATGTTTTCTCCATTTTTTTCATGGTTAAAATTATCCGAGATCTATTTTATCAGCTATTTTATTTTATTTTTTTAAAGATATCAGCTATTTTAAAAGAAGCCAATATTGATTATGCTGATTAGGTTTACCATTTTTCTCTTATTGTAATAATTTCTGATTTTATTCTGGAGATGAGATATGGATAAATCAGCCTTTCCTTTTAGGCTATCATTCCTGCCCTAAACTTCTTGAATTGAACGCTTATTTATTTAATTTTTAGTCTTCATTGTCTTCCAACAGACACAAGTAAGACAATACATTTTTAAATGTATTATTTTGACTATATCTCAATAACTTTGAGTTGTAGTGCCTCAATTTTTATCAGTTTCTAATTTCTAAATTTCTGTAATTTTTATTTTCTTTTTGACATGTGTTATCCAGAAGAGAATTTGTAAATGCCCTAGGTTTTAGAATTAAAATTATAATTTTCTAGTTTAACTGAATTATAATCAAAGGAACTGGCATTATGATTTCGACTTTTAGGAGCTGAGATTTCTTTATGGTATATATATGTTTATATATATTATGGTATATACTATAATACATATGTATATACACATATACCATAATATAAACATATATATAGGTAAACATTTGAAATGTTGAGCGGTTTCAAATAGAATGACTATTTTCCATTTGTGGGACATACCTTTCTGCACATACCGACTAAACTAAGGTTATTCGTTATGATTTTCAAATCTTCATGTCTTCATCTGTCCATTTCTGAGAGAACTGTGCTAAAGTGTCTCACGAGTATTTTCTTTTTATTACTACTGTTCTGATTTTTCCAACAATTTTTGCACTACAAAATTCAGTACATTAAAATTTGTAAGTATTTTATTGTCTTAGTAGATTGATCCTTTATCAAGATCAAGTATCCCTCTTTGTTCTGTTTAGTATTTTTCTTCATGATTCTCATTTGGTTTACTTTTATATTGTCTTGTCAGCTTTCTTTTGTTAAGATTGTATTGAGTTTATAATTCATAGAGAAAAAACTAACATTATGTTAGTCATTACCTTTAAAGAAAGATTTTCAGAGTTTAAAGTCCCATTTTTCCAGATATGTTCCTAATTATTTTATCATTTCTTTGCTATTATACATAGGATCTTTTCTTCCATTATATTCTCTAATTAGGGATTATACACACACACACATAAAAGCCCATTTATTTTTATATATGAATTTTATTTTGTAGACAGCCAGCTCATTAAGTTATAGTCTTTTTTTTTTTTTAATGTTTTATTTATTTGACAGAGAGAAACACAGTTAGAGAGAGAACACAACAGGGGGAGTGAGAGAGGGAGAAGCAGGCCTCCCGCTGAGCAGGGAGCCCAACTCAGGGCTTGATCCTAGAACTCTGGGATCATGACCTGAGCTGAAGGCAGACGCTTAAGGACTGAGCCACCGAGGTGCCCCATTAAGTTATATTCTTAATAATGGTTTTTAATTCACTCATTTGGTTACTCTGTCAGTCACAGCATCTAAAATCATGATAAGCTGCCTTCTTCCTTTTACTGTTTATATTTCTTATTTTGTTCTCTTGTCTGTCTGTATTGGCTAACACTTCCGGCATAATGATAAATGGGGGTAGTAATAGTGGCATCCTTACTTTGTTCCTGTTTTTAAAATAAATGTAAGGTGCTTTCTCTGTCATAGCAACAAAGTGCATGTTCCTGTCAGAAATACGTTTTGTTGCAAATAACAGAAAAACTTTAGTAATAAAGATTTATATAAAACAGTCCTTTTCCTCCAGTAACAGGAAGGTGGGAGGGAGAGGGTGTTAGTTCATTCTGCCCTTCAGCCGTGCCTGTGTCTGTTGAGTCTCAGCCCTTGCATCATGGCTGGCTTTCCCCTCATGGCTGCAAGGAGACCATGGCAGCTGTGGGGGTCCAGGAAGAGCTGTGCACCCATGTTTGTTCTTTGGCCAAAAGGCACTTTCCCTAAAGCGCCCCAACGGATAGTCCTTCAGCAGGGGAGGCTGGGAAGCTGGGGAACACAGAGGTGGTAATTGACTTTTCAGCCGGGTTTTCAAATGTATTAGCTAGAGTCATGCAAAATACTGCTTTGGATTCTTTCAACTCCCTTTGTATCTACGGTTATTTTTCTATTCTTTTTTCTAATTTTGTGTTTTTGTGCTTTCTCACTTTTTTTCTTGATTAGTCTAGCACGTGGTTTGTTTTACTTTGGGTCTTTCTTGCTTTCCCCTTAACCAGCTCTTGGTTTTACGGAGCCATTCTGCCAGTTTTGTATGCTAACTCATTTGTATCTGCGTTTATCTTTATTAATTACTTTTTTGCTTTGTGTTTATTTTAGTGTTATTTATCTAAACACTTGATTTGTATGTCAAATTTAGAACGTGTTTTCATCTGAATGCAGCTTTAGGATTTAATGTGTATTATATTTGTTACCAATTGTAGCTACTCTAGGCTTATGATGTCAATTTCTTTCTTGGCTTAAGAGTAATTTAGATGTTTGTGCATTTACTACTAGTGCGGATTTTTATTTTTATTTTTTCTTCTTGGCTGTTTATTTTTAGTTTTATTGAATTGTGGTCAGAAAAGCTGCACCATTTGCATTTTCTTAGAATTGACTGAGACTTTACTTGTTATCCAAGTTTTGCAAGATATATGGGCACTTGAAAAGAAATTGCTATTAATTAATCAGACCAGTGGGTTTTTTTTTTTTTTTTTTTTTTGGTCTACTTATTTACTTGTTGTTAGTCTATGGAAGTCATTAGTGACTACGAGAAGTGTTATTTCAAGTCACCTCTTACTTACATTTCCTGCAAATTTTACTTTTTATCTGTTTTGATGCTATATTGTTCGGCATATAAAGATGAATGAGGGGCGCCTGGGTGGCTCAGTTGGTTAAGCGACTGCCTTCGGCTCAGGTCATGATCCTGGAGTCCCGGGATCGAGCCCCACATCGGGCTCCCTGCTCGGCGGGAAGCCTGCTTCTCCCTCTCTCACTCCCCCTGCTTGTGTTCCCTCTCTGGCTGTGTTTCTCTCTGTCAAATAAATAAAATCTTAAAAAAAAAAAAAAAGATGAATGAAACCTGCATTTTCATTATGAATTTTATACCTCAACATTATAATGCTTTCACTACGAATTCAATAATGTCTCATATTCACATTGTAAATCCTGGTTTCTTTTTGTTTGTGGCTGCCTGATGTAATGTGGGCCATTCTTTTACTTTCAAAATTTATCCCATGGCACCAGGGTGGCTCAGTGTGTTAAACCCTCTGCCTTCAGCTCAGGTCATGGTCTCAGGGTCCTGGGATCGAATCTGACCTCTGCTCAGCGGGGAGCTTGCTTCCTCCTCTCTCTCTGCCTGCCTCTCTGCCTACTTGTGATCTCTCTCTGTCAAATAAATAAATAAAATGTAAAAAAAATTTATCTGTAAGCGCAAATAGATGACTTGTTTTTGACCCCATTTGCACTGATTTTTGTAATAGCTGTATTTCATTTCAACTTTGTAATTCTATGTTGTAATTTTGGGGTTTTTGTTTTCTTTTTGTTCTGACTTCTGACTTTTTGTTCTTTCTTTCACTGTATATTTTGGCTTGGTTTTGATTGTTTATTGTCCTGGGAGGCAAACAGAAGACATATGGACTGTTTTAATTTCCAACTAATGTCTACCTTTACAACTTTAACAATATTCTTAAATCTTTCTCTATTTATCAATTTATGAAATTAAACATTATGAGGAAATTAGGACCCTTATATTTCTTTTTCTTTCCTCACCATTTTTCTTCCTAATTTTAATTGATATATTTTGTATATTTAATTGAGGTACATTAATATTTCAATATCCTTATCTATTATCATTGTTTTTATTTTTGCACAAAACATTTGCATTCTCTTTGTCACAACAAGTTTTGTTAAATTTTTTAATTTTTCATTAAAAATTTAAATATGTTTGCATAAAATATACATTCTATTTTGAACAACATAACCACCATAGTTATTTATGTGGATTCAGTGTCATCTCTAATCCTGTAGAACAATGGCTTTCCTATTTTCTATCCTCTCTGAGCTCCTTAGATTGCTTTGTTAAGACTTTTCTGATTCACGTGTAAGAGCAATATGCCCCTTTATTCCTTGCACACCTGTGAATGTCTTTTAATTTTCCCCATTTGAAGAGACTTGTCGTATCTTCTTAGCTGTGTAAAGTGAACTTTATTTCTAAAGTTCAATAAATTTTCAAAGATATATCTTCCTGTTTTGATCATTTTCCATTTGATGAATTTGGTGAGCCTGTTTGATGGGAAGTGTGATGGTTAATTTTATGCGTCAGCTTACCTGGGCTAAGGATGTCCAGATAGTTGGTAAAACATGTCTGTGAGATTTTTCTGGATGAGATTGGCATTTAAATCAGTTGACTGGGTAAAGAAGATTGTCCTTACCAGTGCCACTGGGCATCACTCAATCTGTGGAGGAGTTCAGGAGAACAAAAACATGGAAGATGGGCAAATTTGCTCTTTGGCTAATCTGGAACATCCACTTGTTCCTGCTTTGGATAGCAGTGCTCTTGGTTTGGGGGCCTTCAGTCTGAGACTGGGATTTAACACCCTTGGCGCCCTGATTCTCAGGCCTTTGGACGCAGACTGAGCTCCACTACCAGCTTTCCTGGTTCTCCAGCTTGCAGACAGCAGGTCACAGACTTCCTCTGTAACCATGTGGACGGATTCCTACAAGAACTCTCGTATATATATCCCTCTAGATCATCTTGGCTGTTTCTCTAAGATCCTAATCAGGCAGGTGCAGTTTTTTCACATCAAAAAAGTTTTCTTCTATTATCTTTTGAATATATTTTTCTGCTCCTTCTGATATATTCTCTGTTTTAGGACATCAGTTATTTGAATATCGGTCTCTGCTACCTGTCCTCTATCATCATGCCTCTTATCTTTTTAGTCTTGTTTCTTTCTGTATTCTGTTTGTCTTCTCAAATCTCTACTTCGTGTCTCTGGCTCAGTTTTCTACGAGGCCAAATTCTCTTCTCCTTGTTTGTCATGGTTTAATTCATTCTGCATTCAGATGTATTTTGTCCTCAATTTCTTATTTTCCCAGCTCTCTTTTCATATCCTTGTGTTTTATCATCTCCCTGTTGATCTGGAGTTTCAGGAAGATCCTATTTTATTTCATTTTCCTGAGAATGTTTATATTTGTAACAATGTTGTCATGTAAGAAGGCGTTCTCTGGGTGAAAGGTGGAGGCTTGGGAGAAATAGCCTAGTAAAGGTACAGGCGGAAGAAAGCTCAGGACATGAATGAAACATACAGATAGAGTGATGGTTGCTTATTAACTGGAAAATGGTGAGTGCGAGACACAGTAGCACAATTTGGGGCTTGAGAGGTAAGCAGGAGACAGATGGTGAAGGGCCCTATAGCTCATGTTAGGAAGTTTTTAAGTCCAATAGAAAACCAGCGAATGGTTTTAAGCAAGGGGGTGTACTATAATGTACATCTTTAAAATTTCACTCTTACTGAACATTGAGGATGGGCTGGAAAGGGACATGAGGAATGATGGGACCAGTTGGGATGCAGGCACAGGTGATGCTTGGACTAGAGTGATGACAGGGAATGGATGAAAGTGGCAGATTCAAGCGATCTCAGTGGCAGCATCAGTAGGACTTAGTGATGGACTGATGGAGGAGTAAAGGGTCGAAGTGAATGCGAGAAAACATACACAAACAGATCTTAGAAGAAGTTCGAAAGAAGCAGAAGGTCTCATCCTGATACGTGAGGGGAAATATTTGATTGGAAGAATGACTGATGAACACTGTTTGGGGAAGATTAATATATCGGCAATGTTCCGGGGCAGCTGGGTGTGGAGCCTGCTTACGATTCTCTTTCTCCTGGGACACCTGGGTGGCTCCGTCGGTTAAGCGGCTGCCTTTGGCTCAGATCACAATCTCAGGGTCCTAAGATCGAGTCCGACATTGGGCTCCTTGCTCAGCGGGGACCCTGCTTCTTTTTATGCCTACTACTCCCACTGCTTTCTCAGTTTCTCTGTCTCTCAGACAAATAAATACATAAAATCTTTAAAAAAATTCTCTCTGCTCACCTTCCTCCCCCCGCAAAAAAAATGTTAACAATGTTCACCTGGAAGACAAAAAAGGAAAAAGAGCAACCAAGCTTTACGTTGGAAACATAGCAGTGGGAGCACCGAACAAGGAGCAGATAGACTAGACTCAAAGGAAGGTGCTTTGGAACTTGGCACCAAATTAGATGTAGCCAAGTTGATATTACAATAGACAAAAATAGAGAAACTAAGAACTAAGAGAAGAGGGAAAGGTGGATGGGGAATTGTATGACCTTTATTTGCAAACACTTTCCATTTGTTTTGAAAGCAAGCACTGACTGTTGACCCCAGGGGTGTGCCCAGTTCACCAAAAGTTAAATTTCCTTATGTATTTTTTCACATTCATCAAGCAAAACACTAGCTGCATAATAAGCAACTGCAAAGTTGCTCCTTAAAATGCTTGTTCTCGTGATCCTTCTCCATTCACAGGTTCTCTCCTCTTCCAGTCCTCCCCAGCAAACACGGAACAGGGAAGCTGACCGCATCTTCAATCTTACACTAAGTGTTTTTAGGTCACATTTATCAAAAATGTACCCCCGGTACTGGCTAAATGGCCTGTCCTATATTTAAATTCCTAAAGAATCAATAAACATGCTGTCTAAGTCTGTTTATGCTAAATGTTTGTTTCCTTTATCTCTGTTGCGTCCTCAAATTCAAGCAACAGTATGGTCGCAGGGAGGAAGATAACGAAGTCACCATCACATCTACAAACCGGATTGTAAAGTCTTTAAGTCTTTCACCTCTGCGTAAACTAGTTAAAGTGGATGCATTCCTTGTATACATTTCTTGTGGTTGGTTGATAGCCCAGCCTGGCTCTGGAAGGGAAAGCACCCCAGGGTCCTCGTAGTTCCCTCCTGTCCCCGGCTCCCCTTCAGGTTATTACTAAGGTCCCACTGTCCTCACCCTCCCTGAGAATCTTTCAGGTTCTGCTTCCTGATTCCACAGTCTCTGCTCCCTCTCCACCACCCCACCTATTTTGGATGTTTTTGTGGTTTTTTTTTTCCCCTGGATCAGACCTTTCCTAAGGCACAAACTCAAGTAGTCCCCTCCTCCACCACACACACACACACACACACACACACACGTACCAAGTCCCAGGCTCCCACTTGCCTAGAGGTGACACGTGTCGGGAAGGAGACAACAAACTGGCGAGGTGACAGCCACACAGATTCTAGAGTTCTCGGGTGATTCTCATTGGCAGTATTGATGGTGGTCTGGTGAGCGGAAAGAGTTTTACAGGTGCTGGAAAACACATCCTAACATCCATCTCTAGGTCTCGATTCAAAACCATAGTTAGAAATAGTTAAGCGAGTTCGAGACTCTGGGTGATGTAGACTGATGAATTCAATGCAAGGGCGTGGTCAGCTCTGATACAGGCGTGTTACATTAAAGACTCAAATCCCACAGGAAGAATTGCTGTCAACAGTATGATTTTCTGAAAAGTGAAGAATTCATGGTAAAATGTCCAATGAAACAAAATGAAGTCTTCCCTCTATTTACATCATTTTTGCATTTCTGGAAATTTCAGTGTACCTGGGAACCACGCAAAAAATATTTTGTGCTTTTATGGTGAACTGAGTTAGGTTCTAGGATTGAATGATAATGTGCAATGGGACATTCCAAAGTACACTGAAGGCAGGCTAATGCTTTGCGGTGGAGGGCTGTCCCATTCCCCACAGGGTGCTGACCGAAGAGCTGCCAATGATGCCCACCAGTCACTGCAACAACTAGAAACTACCGCTGCAAATTTCAGAAGTTTTCCCCAAGGGGTGGTGCAACTCCTTTGAGAACTGCTGCTTAAATAAACTGAGTCTTCTTTTAGGATTCCTTTAAAAGATCCCAGGATAGATGAGCATCAAACGAGTTAATACTTAACAGAGTTTAGAACAGCGTTTGGCATGTTGTAAGCTCTGTACATGCACTTGTTATAAATGTAAACAATTACTGACAATCAAAATATGCCCACCTTTTATTTTTTACATTAATGAGCAGACAACTATAAGGGCTAAGCTTATGTGACCTGATGATCTTTTCTTATTGATATGAAACCTACACAACGTACAGTGGGTCACCATTTGTATAAAAAGGGAAGAAGAATATTTAATCTATATATTTTTTTATTTATATATGTGTGAGAGAGAGAGCGCATGAGCAAGTGTGGGGGGATGGAGAGTCTTAAGCAGACTCTGCTCTGAGTGCAAAGCCCGACACGGGGTGTGATCCCATGACCCTAGGACCACGACCTGAGCCAAAACCAAGAGTCAGACGCTTAACTGACTGTGACACCCAGGCACCTCTATGTATTCACTTTAATAAACAAGGATACATAGGAAACTAGGAACATTGTTTGCCCCTGGGGTGGGGAACTAGATGCCGGAGGAAGACTTTACATCGCGCACACTTGGAAATTTTTGTATTTTGAACAAAGTGAATGCTTAATTCAAAATAAATAATAAGTACATACTTTTAGAATTTATTCAGCTTAATTTATATTTCAGGAATAACAAGATTCTGTATAGTAATGAGATATGAATTAGGGCTTCATGTAAATGACTTTATTTTTTATAACCGAACCAACATTTTACAGTTTTACTTTTCTTTCTTAGTCCTCCATTTTTTGTTCCTAAAATCAGTGTCAACAGTATTCCCTGATACCATATGCTTTCATTGTCATTAAACTAGAAATACATTTATGTCATTGACATTCAAAGCCAAGTCTGTCCTCCCATCCCTAGGTGCCTGGGTCTTTGGAGGTTTGTAGCAGTGAAAACTGCCTTATTAATCCCAGCTCGGTGAACCCTCCTGGATAGTAGGGCCATGCTCATCATGCCACCAGGAGGTAGGAGAGATGAGGCTGGGAGGACATAAGAGAATTAGAAGGCAGAGCAGACAAGGATGGATGAATCTGGAATTTCAGAGCCATAGACTCAAGTTTGGAAGGAAGTTTTAGAGACTGCCCTTCCCCCCTCCTTCTCCTCTTTGGTCCTTCCATTTTCACTCTCTTTCCTCTTGCCCTCCCTCCTTCTTTAACAGATCGTGAGACAGAGGTTCAAAGAGAACTTTCTCCAAGACCACCTAGGAAAGGAGTGGCTAAACTGGAATTCAGACCCCAGTCTTCCTTGGTGCAGATATAAGAGGCTCTTTCCTTGTCTTTTTGATCTTTCTCAGCTTCTGCTTTTTTCCCCCTTGCAGTGTGGATAGCAGGGAGAGAAAGGTAGGTAAAGAAGTTGGGCAGGGAGGCTTCTTTGTCCTGCACCAAAGTTTTAAAAACTCTTGGGTGGCATCTAAAGGACTATACCTCTCAAGTTCAGGTAAAAACCCTTCTTTGCATGGTCAGGGTCCTTGTAACAAAGAGTAAAATTGAAACTGATATCCCCATACCAAATTCATCACAGATTTAGGAGGATCATTTGCTTCCCTTTCTGGTAGGGGGAGTGGAGACATCAGAAATCATTCCACCTTACCTGAGGCTTCCTCCCCCTGCTCCCTGTCTCCTTCCTTTCTCTACAAAAAGCATAAGATGATTAAAAAGATTCCCATATCTATTTTCAAATTATGTCAGAAAAGTAGATTAAAGGTTTTATGCTTAGGAAAATAGGGATAAATATTCAAACATAAATTATGGCAGTATTAATAATTGCACATTTGTGCTAAGTAACTAGAAAATTATTTGAGCATTAATTCCATTTACATATGTTCATTCAGATTTGTATCCCTGAAGCATGCAAGTATTTGGGGTTTGAAACATTTAATCACTTAGTAAGCAGCCCTCAATGGGATTGCCATTTATTTATTGTCCTTATTGATTTTCCTGCACGGGAGAAAAAAGCTGACAGTGAATAGAAGCTGGCTGCTGAAGGGAAAGAACTCGTTCTCTTCTAGCGCAGAACAAAAGCTCCTGGGTTGTTTGTTTGTTTGTTTGTTTGTTTGTTTGTTTTAGAGCAACCTGTTTTCTTCAGATGACCCCAGCTCAGGGCCAGAGCGAGGCTTCATTCATTTGTTAGGCGCTCCACTCCCCACAGTATAGATCTTCCTTGTTTCTAGACAGACACGTCATGCAGCACTTGGTTTTCTGTTCAGATTGAATATTTAGAGTAAGTTCTTACCTGGACCTCGGTGGACAGTCCAGGCTCCCAGAAGTTCATTTCTTATTTGATAATGAGGACCGCCCCCCATACCCCAACAGGATACCTGGAAAAACCTGGAGTCAGGTTCATCAGTCTAGACTACCCTGTTCCTCAGTCTGTCTTCACAGAGATCTCCCCGGTGACTTCATTGTAAGGGTTTCATTGTAAGAGGACCCGAGCTCAGCACAGCTGTCGTAAGAGCAAGAAGGACCCCACGGCCTGAGAACACTTGTCAGAACTGTTCACGGATCCTCAAAACCTGACTCAGATCAGCCTAAGTGCAAAACAAGACATAAGCATCCAAGGACCCCTGCTCCGGTTGGTGGAGCGTAACTGCCGCCCCAGGAACGTCGGCCACACCTTCCTTTCAGGAGGAGAGTATGGAAAGAGCTGGAAAGGAACCATGCGGTGGACGGACTTGGCAATACCGGTGACCAGGGTGAGCTCTGAGAAGGAAAATGCCCTTGACGTTCAGAGGCTGGTCTGGCTCTCACAGCTAGGCAGTATTAGTCTCTGACAAGATGGCCTGTCACAGAAAATCACTCCCAAAGTTCTCCTGATCCCATGATAAAATGAGACAAAGCAAGGCCACTTTATACTTGCGTCTATGTGCAGACAGAACCGAGGTCACCACGCTACCCACAGAATAGCAGGCAGTCCTCCTCTCAGCCCCCCAGAGCGACTGCCCGTCTTTCCCAGGATGGCTTTCCCCTATGTTGGCCTCGCGTGCCCACCACAAGATTTAGAGGACTACATCTGTCCTTGTGTAGCTAGATAAATCTAGATAAGGATCAACACACCTCTGCCTAGAGATTTGCTGTGTCCATCTTGGGAAGAGGAGAGGAAAGACCATAAAAAGAAATAGCTGGTTCAAAATCTAGAGTCTGATTTTATGGATGTGAGCTGTCCGGGCTCCTGCCTGATGGGCACAGTTTGCAGTCGTGCTCAGACAGCGAGAGCTTCTTTGTGCAGGATTTCAGTAGCACTGTGCAGATCTACAGGAGGACAAGCCCAGCTCAACCAGGAGTGTGCCCTTAGAGGGAAGCAGCACTGGCCATCACACGCCTTCCTGACTGGGCATTTTGTCACCGAGAGCATATCCCATCAGTAATTCTAGTTAATCTAACCAGATCATGTCATTACCTATCAGATGTTCTAAAGGATCTGATTACTAGAAGAGGCAGGTAGGGGGGCCATGTGCTAATGTTCTTTTCCTATAGATGGGATTTATTGAGATACCAATCATAAAACTGCCCAATTTCCAACCGCAACCAGAAGGAAACCTACGATTCTATAGACCCGCCTCCAAATCACCCAACCAAAGCCCAAAGCCTATTGTAGGTTGTTTCTAACACCCTGTCGCGGAGACTTCCTCAGCTCCTCAAGGTTTGTGTTTTCCCTCACAAATGATGAGCACAACTCGTTTAACTACAGATGTGTTCTTGGTGGTCTCTGATGAAGGACATTCACAACCTTGTCAGTGATAAATCATGTATCTTGGATACCAGGCTATGGGAATGCTGCTTCTGCCTACCTCTAAGGGCTTTCTCCCAAAGTCCCTCCCAAAGTTACCTCAGTCCAACCACAGAAGAGGCTCAGATGGACCCACACTGAGGGACATGTTACAAAATGACCAGCACTCCTCAACACTACCAACACCAATAAAAACAAGGGGAGTCTGAGAAAGTGTCACAGCCCAGAGAGGTCTAAGGAGACTTGAAGGCTAATGTAACATGGCAACCAAGATGGGATCCTGGGACAGAGAAGGGACATTAGGGGCAAACTAATGAACTTGGAAAAGAGAATGAAGTCAACAACAACAATAAACATTTTAAGAGGTAGAGCTGGCTTCAGGGAATAATTAAATGATGTTGATAATGTTATGTCTCTCCATCTCCTGTTTCCCTGTGTTGGCTGGTCAGCAGCAGATTTATCTTACATGGAGCAGGGAGGCCACTGCAGCTCAGGCCCATGTGGTCCTATGAGCTTAAGAACCCAAGGAGTAGGTTCTCCAGTTGACCTGGCCCCCTCCTGTGCTCTTACTGGCCGGCTGGTTCATATACTGCTTCCTGGACTAGGATCCAGAGGTCAGCTCCACTCAAACCCTGTAGACTCAACAAGAGCATCAGTGATTGAGGGAGAACTGGTTTCCCAGGAGAAGGGATACTTGGCGGCAAATACATGTACCCCGTACACTAACCCTACCTTCTGGCTCAGCAAGAATGCTTTGACGGGCATCTCTCACACCCCACCCTAGCCCGCTGAGGCAAGGGGCTGAAAGGGCAATGCACGTGGCCTTGGGAATGCCACATCGACATTGCCCTGGCCCCCCTTCCCTCGGTTGTGAAATGGGAGCATATCTGACCACATAGGACCAATGGGAAGATTGAATGAGATCTCATTTGTCTGAGTGCCTAGGACACAGTAGTACTCGGTGAGTATTAGTTTAATCTGAGCCTTTCTTATTCAAAGAATTAACACGAGTAATTCTACCTCTGTATTCAGGCAGTCATCATCCAGAGGCCACACTAGTGCATGTATAGAACAGCATTTTTGCCACGAGTAACAGTGAAGAGTCTTTTATGCTATTAACCTGTGTACATTTTAGATCTTTTAAAAAATAGGAAGTTATATAGGTCACTCTGTTGTACCTGTAGCTAATTGCGTCATTAGCTATCAATTTCTCATTGTTGGCTAATTTATCTTCAAAGCCTCAAGAATGTAACTTGAGTAATTACTACCTGTGTGCTGTATTTCATTTATGGCATCTATGAGTCATGAATCTTCTTTCTTTAACTGAAAACATTAAATGCAGTTAATTCAAGAGGTCTGCCACATATGTTGTGGAACCAAACTTAATGCAAATTGCATAAATGTGTGTTGTATTTTATAACTGCATCCTGGAGTTCTCACTTGGAATATGGTGTCTCCTAGTAACCCTGGTTGAGGGGCTGCGGCGGGAAGGGAGAGCTGTGTTCTTCGTTCTTCACGTTAACGAAGGTTTCACTTAATTTTTTTTTTCTTAAACTAGAGATAGAAACCCTTGATATATCTTGCAATGTGTTTCCCAGTGTTTTTGAACTACTGAATTATATAAACACACCTTGCTTCTATTTGA
Organism: Spilogale gracilis; assembly: GCA_004023965.1. Classification (NCBI taxonomy): domain Eukaryota; kingdom Metazoa; phylum Chordata; class Mammalia; order Carnivora; family Mephitidae; genus Spilogale; species Spilogale gracilis. The sequence goes on from PITA01000455.1 coordinate 188,009, forward strand.
TTTTGATTGCTTTCTTGGCCTAGTTTCCCTGCAAGCATTTGGTATGATTGAATAATTTTTAGTTGTGTTTTCTCGCCGTGCCTATGCTAATCTACTAACAGTTGGTTATTGAAACGTTGCTACAATCTATTGTCTTTATCTTTTGCCGGATTTTTAAAGGGGTATTTTATTGCCTGTCATTACCATTCACAGTAGCTTCTGGGCACTGTCATTCCACCAGCCTCCCACGTGTTCCAGGGCGCTACTCGCTGGGCCCTCTATTCTTAGAGAGTCTCGGCGCCTTCCCCAAGAGCCACATCATTACTCCTCCAGCAGCTCTGCTTTTTGGCACACTTTTGATTTTTCATTTTAGATGAGTTGTTAAAGTTTCAATATGAGTGATATGCCATTTACGATGAGGATAAACTCCTTGATGCCTATGACAACTTAATTTGCGTGGTACATTCCCAATCCTTTGCCCGGGCTGCAGCAAGGCCACTAAGGTCACATCCTGCATAAGGGTGGCTTTGTGGCACCTTAGGCATTCTCTGGTAATAGCATCCGGATGCTCAGGGACCAAATCTGCCTCCTCCTCACCCATGAAAGTGGGTGACAGTGTCCTTTTTGTGGAGCACGTAATGAAATCTTCCCACCTGAGATGTCTTCATTTGGGTCTTCATGGTGGAATATGTCCTTGCGTTCTAGTTGGACAGTGGATGAGCATGGACACCAGATACAGGCAGCACGCCTGCCTGGGCCTCGGTCTGATGGGCCTCGCTGCCCAGGAGACACAGCCAGAGACCTCCCATGCAGATGAGTTCTACAGACGACTGCTGGCCACCTACCTCACGCCAGCTGCCAACCACAGAATTGGCTGTGGCCCAGAAATAAAAGAATAAGGAACTGACAGCCTCCTCTATTTGCTTGGAAGTTAACATTTCTGGCCTCGTTCATTTATTCATTCAACAAACATCCATTGGGTGCTGGCAGTAGGTCAGGCGTTGGGCTAGGTGTTACGGACACAGGAGTGAGCAAGGCATGTGAGATATCGTCCCTACCCACATGGAATTCATTGTCTAGCCTATTTCCAGATTAGGAAAAGACATAGTAAATAGGAGTTTAATTTACAGCAAAAACCATGTAGCCAGCACGCAGTAGTAAAGAGTATCCTGCTGGCAGAAGAATCAAAATGGCGCCTCCACACCTCGGATATCCTGGTGACCAGGACACCATGCCCGCTCTCAGTGTCTCTCCCTCATTTACAGAACATACCTGGCTTTCTTTTTACATCTCATCAAGTAGGGAAAGTGTTGAACTACTGTCCTGCTGCCGTGTCTCAGGAGGGCAACCGTCTGTGACCAAGTAGTGCTCCCTACACGAACGGACAGGAGACTGAAGGCTTTTCCCAATTGTTTGAAAGAAGAATGAAAAGCCATCAGAGATTGTCCAGAACTCATGTAAATTAGTTCTTTTATACGATTGTTAGGTTGCACTCCAGATTAATTTGGTGTGCAGATTTTTTTTAACCCAAATTGGCATTTTATTATAAGTGACACCCTTTAAATCTTTTTTCTTTTAATTTATTTATTTGACAGAAACACAGCTAGAGAGGGAACACAAGCGGGGGGAGTGAGAGAGGTAGAAGCAGGCTTCCTGCCGAGCAGGGAGCCCGTTGTGGGGCTTGATCCCGGGTCTCTGGGATCATGACCTGAGCTGAAGGCAGTCGCTCAACCAACTGAGCCAGCCAGGCACCCCAAGTGACACTCTTTAAAGGATGAAGTGCATATGATTTGAAGTGGAGGTAATTCTCTGGAGTAGCTTATACAGTTGCTTTCTCAACTGGGAGCAGATCTTCCCTCCGCAGGGACTTGAGCAAAGTCTGGAGACATTCTTGGTCGTTACAGCCAAGAGAACAGGTGCTCCTGGCATCCGGGGAGTGGAGGTGGGGGGCGGAGAGGCCAGGGACACTGCTAAACATCCTGAGGCAGATAGAGGGCCACCCCACAACAGAGAGGGCTCTGGCCCCAAATGTCAGTAGTTCCAGGCTTGAAAAACCCTCTTATAAAATTGGAGAGAGAATGCTGCATGTGATGTGCAGGTGAAGTTGCCAAAACCAGAGGAATTTTGTGGAAGCAAGTCCGGCTTTCTCCTCCTGTGCTCTGATTATCTTCTTTGTCTATTTACCCATCATTTAGTTCCCTTGTGCTGAGAAGCATTTATGGGTTGTTTTTTTTTTAACGGACTCAATACTTAACTATATGAGCTTTTCATTACCCATTCTAAAATCATGACTGGTTGTAATGTAAATTGTATAACATATCTTTCTGCAGCTTCAGATTCTGCAACTTAAACCTCGTGGCTGCTTATCTGTCTTCCACCACCTACCTGCGTTTTATGCACTGTGCTTGGCATTCTTGATTGTTCCTTTCATATTAATTTCAATGGTGCCCGGAGGGTACCTCTCACCATATAATAGGTTGCTTTGTGAACAATTCCAGTAAGAGAACCATTCTGCCCAAACAGTGAGATACTCTGGAATGTAAAAAAAGATACCCCTCAGCGTATCATTCACAATTCTAGCATACCGCAGTATTCTGCAATTGTATTGAAATTAAAATGAAGATGAATTATTTCCCCTCTCACTTAAAAATGCCCCCTCGCTTGCAGGTAATTCTCTCAGCCGCACGAAATGGTCAGAACTTGAAAGTTACCGGTTGGACATGGATGAGTCTTTACCTTGTACTTAAATTTGCAAATCATTAAGTATCCCTTGTCCTGAGATCACTATTCTCATCATAATGGGCTTCTGCTACATTCACGCTGTTCCAGCTTTTGATTGACCGTCTGCAATATGACAGTTGTTTGTCGTATTTCATTTGGCTGCGGCTTCCCTCAGTTCATTTGCAATTGTCCCCCGAGCGTAGTTTGCTTTATGTGAAGTCTAAAGAAGCTAGCCTCTGTCTTTTCAGAAACCCTTGTCCTGATGGGAAAACCAAAAAGGTTTTCTGAAAATGATGATCTTTTTTAACGGAACACCTTCAGTTGGCAGAGAAAATGGGATGTTTCAGACTTTCAAAGATGCTGGATTTGAGCTGCTCATTTTGACAATCAAGTGTGTTACAACATGAGAGCCCATTGGCGTCACTGCCCTCCTATCAGTGGATTAAAGAAAGGCATCACGAAAAACTAGTTTAAAATCAACAGTTGTATTTTTATTTTTTTAATTTTTGTTTATTTTTTAAATTTATTTGGCAGAGAGAAACACAGCCAGAGAGGGAACACAAGCAGGGGGAGTGAGAGAGGGAGAAGCAGGCTTCCTGCCGAGCAGGGAGCCTGATGTGGGGCTCGATCCTGGGTCTCCGGGATCATGACCTGAGCCAAAGTCAGTTGCTTAACTGACTGAGCCACCCAGGCGCCCCAACAGTTGTAATTTTAAGTTGAGTCTTTGCAGAAAGTCTCTATTACCTGTGACTCTGTAGTCCCTAAGTTTAAGCCTTTGCAATGAATTTTAACCCTGGTGTCATTGTTGACCCCTAACCTCCGGGCTGCCCAACGTCCCACCAAGTGTCTGAGCAGTGCCAAGGCTTCCTCTGGCCCCACTCCAGGGCTGACATTCCGGCCCTCGCCACCACCACTGGGCTGTCTGCCGCCCTTCGTCTTCCTTCTTTGCACCATGTTCTCATTCCTCCCATACTCATGAGGACTTGAGAGCAGTCGTTTCAAAGCTTGGATGGCTTCACCTCTTTCCCATATCTGGCAAAGCCCACCAAATTCGCTAGTTCAGCTGCTCAGGCCTTCTGTGGTTGGGGACCAAGATTCTCTCCTACTTATTTCATTCACTCCTTGCAACTACTTGCCTCCAGGTGAGCATCTGTATTCCCTGTCATACAAAAATGCCTTCACTGTTCTTATCAGTCTCTCTCACCAGCAATGGATCATTCTTTATGAAAATCTTATGGAAATTCAAATGTAACCTTCCTGAGCCTTCCCCCGACCACCCTAGCTGGAAGGAAAGCCTCCTTCTCTGAAGTGTATGGGTCAGTTCTGACTAGTTGCCTCACTGAGGCCAGTTCTCCCCTCCAATGGCCTTGCCTCAGACAGACTTTCAAATGGCACCCCGGCCGTTATGTGTCCCCTTCACCCCGTTTAAGCAGTTTTGTTGCTCTTACTACTTTCCGAGATTATAGTTACTGACTTACCTGCTTATTGTTTGTTTCCCCACTAAAACGTAAGCTTCATGAAGGGAGGGATCGTGTCTGGATCATCACTTCACCTCCCAGCAACTAGAATAAGCTCTCAATATATCTCTGTGGAGTAAATGTTTCCAGATCCTTGTCTTCTTTGCAGCATTAGTTACCTTAATTCTTAATTCTGGCCTGTGACCATATCTTGTTTTTCCCCAACTAGACTGTGAGTTCCTTGATGGGGATGATTGTGTCTTGCCACTTGGCATGCTACCTCCTTGCCCCTCCCTGATGCCACATCTCAAGAACAAAACCCTAGGGAGCCATGCAGATAGTAGACATACTACCTTGTATATAGTAGAAGTTGAACAAAAAGTTGTAATAAAAGCCCCTTCCAAAAAAAATACTGATCAGACTTGTACTCTGGCCAGGATGAAGAAACAGTTTTTACAGATCTATTGTTGCACCATAAACAGCGAAAGAGCAAGACAAACGGTATGAAACTGTGGCTCTTAAGACATTTCACATCAAGCAACAAAGGAAAGGGATTCCTGAGACATGGGGACTAATGAGAGGCATACTGTGATTGCTCCGGCTTTCTGCCTAGAGAAGATTTCCAGGCCATAGGGCAGGAAGGGGAAATGCAGAGAGCCAAGTGGACTCCCTGAGTTTAGGAGATAGAGCAGGGGGCCCTGAGACACCAGAGCAGCTGAGAGACAACAGGAGGAATAATAGAGAGGAGAGAGAGCTCGAGATCTGCAGAAGGTTCCCCTTAAATATTCAACTAAGTACTGATTAGTACATCCATATGAGGAGAAACTATTCAAGACAAGGGAAAGAGTCATCCAAAGGGATAAGAGAGAATAGTGTCTGAATGGATGAAGGGCAGAGAATAGGTTTATATGTAATGGCTAGAGTGGAAAAGTTCATAATTCATGAAGTATTAGAGTACTACAAAGGCTCTTGCCCCAGTGGGGGGACCATTAACCTTAAACTAAGCACATTTCTGGCTCCACCCAGGTTAAAAGCAAGACCCCAAAAAATCAAATGGTTTCCAAATAACTGAATCCCAGATTGAAACTTAAGAATATTTTTAGGAATGAATAACCAATAAAGAATTACCAGACATGCAAAGAAGCAGAAAAATACAACCTATATTGAAAAATCAGTCAATTGAAATTGACCAAAAAATAACAGCAATAATACCATTAGTAGATAAGGACATTAAAACAATTATTGTGGCTACATTTTATACTGTATTTCAAGAAGCTAGGAAAAAATTGACTATGTTAGAGACATGGGGGGTATATAAAAGAGAACACAAATCAAACTCATAGGATTGAAAACTACTAAGATTTAAAAATAAGATAGATGAGGTTAATGACAGATCAGCCATTTCAAAAGAAAAAAGCAAACTTAAAGATATAGCAGTAGAAAATCTCTAAAATGACACACCCAGAAGAAAAAAAAAATGACAAGAAATTGAATAGAGCATCAGCAAGTTGTGGGAAAACCTCAGTGGCCTAATTTAGCTAACTGGACTCTCTAAAGGACAGGAAAAAACAAGAAAGGAAAAATAGCCAGAATCTTCCCATATTTGATGATAACTATAAATCCATTGACAGAAAAAGCCCAACAAACATAAGGTAAAGAAACGTAAAAGTATACTGATGCATATCATCATCATATCACTTAAAAACAAGTGATAAGAGAAAATCTTAATAAGAAATAGAGAAAAAAAGACCTATCACAGAATGACAAAGACACAGATGACAGCAGCTTCCTTGGTGGGAAATACTGCAAGCTATGAGACAATGAAGCATTACCTTTAAAGTACTGAAGAAAGAAAAAAAATATTCTCAACCTAGAATTCTTTACCTAGCAAAAACATTTTTCAGAATAAAGGCAACGCATCCATATGCATACAAAAGCTAAAACGATTCATCAGGAGCAGACCCGAACAATAAGAAATATTAAAAGAAAAATCTTTCAGGCAGGCAGAAAATGATACACGATGGAAATCCGGGTTTACACAAAGAAACAAAGAGCACCAGAAATAGTAACTACATAGATGAAGAGCAAGGATTTTTTTTTTTTTACTATTTTAATCTCTTTAAAACGTAATTAATTATTTAAACAAAAAAATTAAGTTTTGTGGGGCTTATAATATTAGCAGAAGTGAAATGTATGAGAACAGTAGCAGGAAGCCCAGTAGTGAAGGAGAGGTGTAGTCTTGTAAGGTTCTTACAGCATACGTGATGCAGTAGAATATCACCTGAGGGTTGGCCGTGGGTTAAGTATGTATGATAGAACCCTTAAAGTAAATACTAAAATAACAAAGTGTAAGATGAAACCAACTTAGGAGATGAAATAGAATTTTAAAACACAATTCATCCAAAGAAGGCATAGAAATCAGAAAAAGAGAACCAAAAACTGATGGAACAGCAACAAGACAAAAAGATGATAATTTTATTTTTATTTAAGATTTATTTATTTGAGAGAGAGCACATGCACCCGTGTGAGCATGTGCATGGGGGCAAGGGCAAGAGGGGAGAGAATCTCAAATAGACTCCCTGCTGAGCACAGAGCCCAACACAGGACTCCGTCCCAGGATCCTAAGATCATGACCAAAGTTAAAATCAAGAATCTGATGCTTAAGCAACTGAGCCACCCAGGAGCCCCAGGATGGTAGTTTTAGATTATGAATGAGGCCTTGGCAAATCCTCCTGCTAAAAAACTAGACAAAACAGTCAGAAAGAAAAATTCTGGGACTCTAGAAATTGAACAAAGGCAAACGACAGATTGAGAAATGGTCATTCAGAAAAACTACCGAACTGGGAAGGAACCATGGGAGCCTGTGGAATTTTAGCAAGGTCTGCTGGCTTCCTTCCCTGCCCACCAGCTCCATCATGCCATGCTTCTCCCAGGGGGCGCCAAGAGGCTGTCTTCATTTGGGGCAGATTGCTGAAAAATCTATGTTTAAGAAATACTAAAGGAAGTTCTCTAGGCTGAAGGGGACTGGCAACTGGCTATAACTCAAGTCTACATAAAGGAATAAAGCATACCAGTAAGGTTATTATGTAGGTAATTATGAAAGTAGAAATACATGCTTTCTTCTGGTATTTGGCTTAAAAGACAGTTGCATGAAGAATAATTATAAAACCGTATTATAAGCTTATCACATATAAATATATGATATATGTGACAGTATTAGCACAGTGGAGCAGGGAGCGAAGGCAGGCATATTGGAGCAAAGAAATGACCCCACATGGTAACTCTAACCCAAATGAAGAAATGAAGAATACCAACATGATAAATGTGTAGATTAATATAAAAGACTCTACACATATGGTTTTCTTCTTTCTTCTCTTAACTTCTTTAAAAGAAGATTGTAAAAAAGCAACGCCTACAAAACTGTACTGTTGAGCCTGGATGTTGAGTAGCATATGTAGATGAAATGTATATGTCAGCCACAGCTCAATGAAGGGAGGAGGGAATGATGCTATACTGGAGATGAATGTCTACGTTTTCATGAAATTAAGTTGATATTAATCTAAAGTACAATATGATAAATTAAAATGTACATAGTAATCCTCAGAGCAACCACGAAGAAAATAGCTGGAAACGTTAAAAACCCAACAAAGGAGTTAATAAGGCATACTAGGAAATATCTTCTTACTACAAAAGAATGCAGTAAAGAAGGAACAGAGGAACAAAGAAACCATGAGACATACAGAAAACAAAGAGTAAAATGGTAGGGTTAAATCCAACCACATCAATAATTCTGTGAAATGTCAATGGAATATACGTTCCAATTAAAAGGCAGACATTTAGGGGCACCTGGGTGGCTCAGTCATTAAGCATCTGCCTTCAGCTCAGGTCATGATCCCGGGGTCCCAGGTTCGAGCCCCACATTGGGCTCCCTGCTTGGCAGGAAGCCTGATTCTTCCTCTCCCATTTCCCCTGCTTGTGTTCCCTCTCTTCCTGTGTACTCTCTCTGTCAAATAAATAAAAAAAAAATTCTTAAAAAAAAAAAAGGACATTTGACTGGATTTAAAAAAACAAAAAGCACCCAAGGTCCTATTATATGTGTTTTTCTGCTTTTCCAAAGACAATAGTAAGAGAATGGAAAGATGAATTACAAAATTGGAAATAATATTTGCAAATCACATATGGCTAAAATGAAAAAGACTGACCATAAAGGAGTGTTGGAGAGAAGAGCACCTGGAACTCTCACCTTTGGGGCGGTGAGGGTGGCGGGGGTGGGGCGTGTGGCATGGTACAACCAATATGGAAAACAGCTCAGCAGTGTCTTACAGAGGTAAATACACACCTACCATATGACTCAGCCATTGTCCCACTATGTAGTTATCCCTGAAGGGAAAGTTTTAAGTCTGCATGAAGACTTGTACACAACTGTGCACGGCTTTATTTGTAGTAGACTCAAACTGAAAACAGCACAAGTATCTATCAGCAAGTGAAGAGGAAAAGTAAGTTATGGTGTATCCTCACCCTAGGCTCCTACTCAGAAATAAAAGGAATAAATGACTGACACATATAACAACATGGATGAATCTTAAAATAATGATACTGAGTTAAAGAGCCAAACAAAAAAGAAGAGAGTACATGCTGTGTAATTACAATTATATGAAATTCTACAAAATGCACTCTAATCTGTAGTGACAGAAGCCAATGAGTGGTGGCCCTGGGCATCAGAGGATGGAGGAGGGGTATGGAGAGGGGTGGGAGAAAGGGATTACAAAGATGCCTGAGGACAGTTTGCGGGGGTGATAGATATGTTTGTTGTCTTAATTGTGATTAAGATTTCACAGGTGTATATACATGTCAAAATGTATCAAACTGTATCCTTTGTGCCATTTATTATATGTCAATTATATCTCAACAAAGCTATTTTAGAAGGATACTAATCAATGAAGTATATTACCTCCAGTTTACCTGTACCTTATCTCCTTCTCCCACACCATTAACCCACAGGCACCTAGTAACTATCCCAAATTGTTCCTTGAACTTATACATGAGTAGGAGAACAAATAAATCAGTCCAGTTACCAACCTGTTATATGTCCTAACATAAAGCCTCAATGTTTTCATTTCCCTCTGAAAAATGGGAATGTACCCTTTATTCCTTCAGGGCAATTTTCTTGCGTGGCTGGACATTGATCCCAATTTCAGAACACTTAAAGAATATGGAACACTAAGTAGTTTTAAAATCTATGGCTCTACAATTTGTAGCAAACACAAAGTGGGTGTCATACTCAGTAATTAGAGCTATTCATTTTGCTCTATGAAGGTAGCCAAGAATTGCTTCTGTCTTCAACCCTATTTTTTAAATCAATAAATTGATATCTTTTAGACTACAGTTCACATAAAATTAATCCAGATGATTTGTGCTTTTATGATATTGCTGTAGTTACCTATGAGAATTTAAGGTTCCCTTCCAGATATTCTCTTGAAAATAACTAATTATGATGATTATAAAAACTAAAACTATAGGATAAATAACTAGTGAGCCTATGAAATATTTATAAACCTTTATTGTGGGTCTTTCCAACTAGATTCTAACACGCATTGTGCTACATTTGTCCAGCTTTTCCCAGATATTGGGTTCCTGCTCTTTAGAGAGTAATAGACGATTTGTGTCCAAGGTGATTTATGCAGTAACTATTAAGTAATCAATAGCGTTTCACTTTCTCAAATGGTTCCTAAGCTTAGTTAGTTTCATAAAGCATCACTTTCGTATTACAAAAGCAACATCCTCCTTGATCAGAATTAAATAGCATTGAAAGGCTTATTCGTCAATGCCTTGATGATGGTTAAGTTGAAACCAAGGGCTCTATGAGGGGCAGTGTACGTTTGGAAAAGAGCATGAACCTTGGACCCACGACCTAGGTTCAAATTCTGCCTCTTCTACTTGTGACCTTGGAAGATTTCTATCTGGTTTCCTCATTGGTACAGAAAATGGATATAGATTATAAATACCTCTCAAAGTCCTTGTGAGGACAGAATAAGACCAATTTTTATAAAACACCAACACCATGCTTAGCACAAAGTAGGAATGCCATAAATCAATAAATAGTAGCTTATTTACTTATATTCATGGACTCTCCGATTTTCATTTAGATTGAGTCTAAATCTTAGCTCGCCACTTGCCAGCCATGACCTTGGGTAAGCTGGGCTTCAGCTTCAGCATCTGAAAAATGGGAACAGTAATCTTGTTTGAAGCTCAAAACTAGATAATTTGCACTCAAGAGTTTGGTCAGTGGCAGTGTATATAAATATAAGGGGCTTTTCCCCCACAGCTTGGCCAGGTATGGAGATTTGCTGGAGATGGGGAGGATGCCCCCTCTGGGTGGGATTATGTGCTGAATGGACAGATTTCAGTAAAAATTTTCACCAAAGCTGTATGAATCACTTGGCTCGGGTCTGGGTCTGCGCTCGGCCCTAGGATCCAGTGCTGAACAAGCCAGACAAGGTCTTGCTCAGGCTGAGCAAGGCAGGAGCTCAGGCAGTGAGGGACTGAGGCAGCAGGGAGCGTGGTGGGAGGGGCGAGGGGTGGGAGGAGGAGGAGTGGAGATTGAGGTTGTTGGTTGTGCTTCTTCTAGATCACTCTCAGCCCACCATCATCTCCATCCACTCCACACCCCTAGGAAAATTGTCCTCACTGCATCTTTGCTGTGATTCATTTGGAAATAATATAGAGCAAAATTAAAGGATTTTTTTTTACCCTCATATCCAAAGGTGTGGGGGTTTTTTTGTTGTTGTTGGTTGTTTTTTGTTTTTTCTTTTCTATCCTCGAATACTAGTTTCAGATTTAATGCAGTCTGGGTAACAAAGTTGACTTCTAAGATTTCTGCTCCGGGGACATTTCAGCAAAGTTCACATTTAGATTTTTGTGACGGTTTCCTGGTTGCTTAAGAGGATGTTTATTCTCTATTTTGGGTTAAAAAATTCTATATAGTTCGATCAAGTTTATAAATTGTGCTATTCCACTGTTCACTTCTGTTTTTGTCTATTTGACCTGTGGGTTCTGAGAAAGGTCTTTCTGTGCTGTGATTTTCTGTACTCTCGTTTCTCCACAAAACCTATCCCCTCTGCTTCCTTTTATCCAGGAAACCACTAACATTTTTTTTTTCTCCCCATGTGATAATGTCAATATTACTTTTTTTCTTTTTGGCCTACTGTCAAGGCCTTGGATGCAGGAGAAAGAGTAGATATCTACACCCAGTCATCCTGCCTTTGTATGATTCTTTGATGCTTGCAAAAATCCATATTCTAGAAAGTGCTTGTGTGGGGGGCAAGGAGGTCTGCACAAGAATTCCAGGGGTTCTACCTGCTCTGCTGGTCTGCAGTGCACACATGGGCTACGGTGAAGGCAGACTGGGAACTAGAGTGTGGTTTTCCTCCTAATTCTGCCCTCACCTGCTGTGTTACCAAGCAAAGTACTTAATCTCCTCTGCTCACTTTGCTGATCTATAAAATGGGGATAATTATAGGAATGGCCTTAGAGGGTTATTGAAGGATTAAAAGAAGTAATAAAGCACTCAGAAGAGATCTGACTTATTATACCCTCAGCAAATATTCCATAGAGACCATCATGGCTCTAGGGACTGTTAACATGAGCATGAGCCACGGCTGAAACCATGAGAATGAGAGGCAAGTCTGAGCTCTGAAATCTCTTCATATTTGCCTAGCTCAGCATTGGATACAATTAGACACTTAATAGATATGTCTGATTATTAGACCCAGTAGTATGGTTTTTACACTGGAGACATTTTCTGTCTAACAGAGGAAAGAGAACCCAAATTCCCAAGAACACAAATTTACATAAATAGGTGCAAATATATTTCACCAGTTACAGACTGGTGGAATGACTAGAATTGTCCAAACCAAAGGAGACTGGTTCCATAAATTCAGCTCCCACTGAAAATCAGTTACAGGCTCCTTTAAAGTGAACTGATGAAAGAAGGTCTGTATATACAATGTAACAATATATCTATGTAATTATTTATAACACACACACATGTATTTAAGCCTTTCTTTCATGAGTGTGAAAGACAGCAGTGATTTGATACCAAAAAGGTGCAAATAAATACATTAAAACTAATTCATAATGAGCCTCATCTGAAGGATTCTTTGTTTAGCCAATAGTCCTTCAAGTTTTTCCCATTGTCTTACAGCCTGTTATGTCTCATTTTCATGCCACCTGTCTAGAGACATTTTAATCTGTGGCCTCTTCAGAAGATTCTAATAATACCTTTAGAACTTGTAGAATCATTCTGTGGGATATATTCAACTTATCTAACTTAGAGGATATATTTGGGTCTTTTTTTATTTTTAAACCAGAGATCTTTGAAATCAATTATGAGGAATAACGAAGGTGATCAAGATGGTAATTCATTCTAATTTGGGGTCAAAACAAAATGTGAATATATTGTAATAGTAAGAGCTACTGCTTATATCATCCTTACCGTGATACATGTGCCTATGTACATATGCCAAGCACATATATTAATCAACACATCGTCAACTATCTATGTACTGGTTTGATCTGTCTTACCAAAGAGCTGTAAGTAGTCGAAGTGGGAGCGACACAGAAGCAACATGACAGAGATTCCCTGCTCTTACCCATGATACCATGGGGCCATTTGTTAGTAAATGGACTGGTTTCTTGTGTGACGCTCCCGAACTGGCTCTCAACAGCAGATGCCGTAAAACAGACACACCAACTGGCTGCCTCGGATCAGTGGAAATTTGAAATGGAGATTCATACTGACATGTTAAGTGCATCACCACTGGGTTTCAAGATTATTGGGTTTCATTTCTAATGTCTATCGGGCTTCCTTTGGGGAAATTGTTCGGTTTCTCTCTTGTTTCCTTATTTATAAGAGGCAACCAGCATCTGCCCACTCCCTATTTTATGATGATGTGAGGAATAATTACACATTGTGTGCTTAGTTTTGCAGAACACTGTGTTAGAGACATGATATTCATTAATTATGTATTGGCCTTTATTGCATACTTTATGCTCCTTCTGAGACTATATTCTTGACTTCTTTCGCTGATGTTGTTGTAACAAATGCAGTGGAATTAGTTTTCTTTGATCATTGCCTGTAGTGATCAGATAAAATTCTTTTCCTGAAATATTTCTCGGGGGACACTTGACAGAGATGAAGCGGCATACGGGATCGGCTGGAGACCTGCTCACTTCCCAGAGGGAGACAGAACCCAGATCCTTGGAAACCAATCACCACCGGGGAGAAGGGAGCTTGGAGGGGAACACATAAAGATAGCAGCCAGGCAGCCCTAAACAGTGCATCTGAGAGGGCAACCATTCTCACTCATCGAGGATTTTGCAGTCTTTGGGTATCTAGCCAGGATGATGGGATCCAGAGACAAATCATAAGTCCCACACACAGAGTAGTCGTGGTTCCAGAAGGTCTGGCAATGAGCTCCAGGGTAGGATTTGGGCAGGATTCAGCTCCCATGGAAGGAGTTTAGCAAGAGCTAGATGAGGCAGTGGGCTAGGGTTCCAACCTAGAATGAAGAACTAGGCTGTGAAGGAGGATAGCCCACTATCACTAAGTAGAGAAACTGAGTCAGAAGCCTCATCAGAGATTCCTGAGCTAACCAAAGCAGTGAAGGTAGGAGCACCTTGGCTTACGAGCTGCAGAAACAGAGTTCAACCCAGGTGCAGAGAACTCTAGGGCTGGGTGCTCCGAAGGACCCCCATACACTTGGGGTCAGAGGCGAGAAGGAGCCACAAGGCCAGGTCCCAGAGGCCAGCTAGAGGGGTGGGATAAAACCGTGCCTCTGAAGGGTTGGTTCAGAGGATAGGATGCGCCCCCACATCAGACAACTCCAAAGGCTTTCACCTCTCCTCTACCCATCGGCCGCCATTGTGCAGTCCATAGCCCTCAAGGCTATATAGGTAGTGTTCCTGGGCCACCGTTCTTGCGAGGGGAAACCATCTATAGACGTATCTTCTGGGAGCTGGGGGAGCAAGCCAGGGGCCAGCCACATCCGTCCATCCACAGGCGTCAACGCTGCCAAGCGGCCAGATGCGGGGCTCACCTGTCTTTCACTTTGTCTTATCTTGCCAGAGAGGGTGGAAGAAGGAACTACATCAGGAGGAGGAAGAACAGATATTTGGAGCATGGAAAAGGAGGGATAAAAAGATACCATGGCGTACTGATAGGGTTTTCTGACAAACTGTTTGCTTCCTGCTGCACATTTTTTTGTCATACTGGTTTCTGATACACAAATATAACACCATCTGCTTGCCGCTGTAACAGAGGTGTAAGGAATCGTTGTTACCCTGGTTCTTTTTATTCTGCACTTGGGCTTTCATTTTATTTTTAAAATAAGTCCTTGAACATGAATGGTCATGGAAAATTTACTGTTGTATAATTGCACATAATCCCCAAACTTCATCCAAAAACAATTCCTGGGTAGCAGAGAACTGTCATATTCAATTGTGTTTCTTCATAACAACAACCTTTGTGGGGGAAAAAGCAATTTCGTTTGCTTCATTTTCATACAGAGTAGAAGTCCAATTGTGCTTTTGTAATTAAGTTCCCTCACATCAAGAGAAAAGAATATGTCTATGAAATGTGCATTGAACCCAAATGGGAAAGTTAATTCAAAATAAAAAGCAGTGATTATCTCGTGTTTATTAATGAGATAAATATTTAATCAAATATCTCTGTTTTCATCTTTCTATTAAAAACAGGATCATTTAAAAGCATTTTTGGACACAATAGCACATTAAGGGCTTGAGTTACTATTTGGATTAAGTACTCCAAACTCCTCAACGAAGTGCCTCCAGGCCACATCTTCCCAGGCACCATGTGGGAATTCGAGTGGCAACAACCTGTTCAAAGCCCCTTTTTGCCTGACTCAGGATCAGGTTTTCTCTGAATGTTAGCGTCCTCAGATGGAGGCTTCACAGGTTGTGCTGGGAAATCAAAGGACATTAGGATGTCAGATTTCATCAACTTGTGATTTAGTTTTAAAACGTTCAGGGTTTAGCAAGATGTTTTTGGCCATTTGCAACCCTTCTTGAAATCAACACCATCAGCCCTCAGTAGGCCCAGAAAGTCTCATCAGGAACTTGACCAACAGATTGGGGCCCCAGAAGGACGGAGCCTGGTCCCAGGTCAGTTCCACCACTGCAAGACGGATTCAGTCTCTGTTTGAACCTCTCTACATCTTTATATGGCTCTTGCTCAAGTGCTCGTTTCCCCATTTTTGTCTAGGAAGCACTGGGGCCCACTGGAAAGAATGCAGGCTCTGAAGTCCTAGAAACCAGTAGTTTGAATCCCATTTCCATCTAGAATGGGTAGGTCAGCAAGCTGGAGACTCGGGGGAGGGGGGTGAAGAGTTGCAGACTGAGTCCAGAGGCGGTCTGCTGGAGAATCCCCTCTTGGGCAGGGGAGGTCAGTCTTTGTTCTGTTAAGGCCTTCAGCTGATGAGACGAGACCCACCACATGATGGAGAGCAATCTGCTTTGCTTGAAGTCTTCTGCTTTAAATACCAATCTCATCTGAAAACACATCCACTGGAACATCCAGAATAATGTCTGACCAAATATCTAGGCACCATGGCCCAGCCAACTTGTCCCATAAAATTAATTATCACAGGGTGATAGACAGCTAAGGGCTGTGCTGTCTCAGGCATCCCAGGCCAGAAATGGACATGGGCCATAGCCTAGGGGTACTGCCAAGGCCGTGCTCCCCGCCTCTATCCTGGGTGACCCTGGGCAAGTCACTCAAGCTCTGTAAGCCTCAGTTTCCTCATCTGTAAATAGGAATAACAACTTCTACGTCCCAGACTCACTGACAGCCTTGTGTATAAGACGGTTGGCCCCGAGCTGAAAGATACCTGTGTTTCTGCCCAGGACACAGAGCAGGTGTTTTACGTTCCGTGTGCTAGGGTTATTTTGGTTAGGGTTACTGTTAGGCTGCTGCTGAGGCCGTGTGCTATGGAACACATAGTCTGGGGCACATACTCTCTGCCAAGAACTGTCCTGGGTGGGAAACCTAGCTGTGAATAAACCAGGTCTCCACTCTCTGGAGCATATGGTCCAGGGCGGCAGGAGAGGGCAGGCGAGGCAACAAAAGAAAAAGATGAGGTCAGATGCTAAGTGCCATACAGAAAATGCACAGGGAGGTCGGAGGGAGAACAGAGGCAGGAGCAGGTGAAGTGGTCAGGGAGGGCCTCAGGGAAGAGGTGACCTCTGCTCTGTCACCTCAGCAGCAGGAAGGAGCCAGCCCTGAGATGCTCTGAGGGCTGTGCATTCCCAATGAGGGAGACCACAGGGGCAGGGACCCCAAGACAGCAAGGAGCTTAATGCCCGAGGAAGAGAAGAAGGCTGTGTAGTGCTAGAACATGGGCAGCAAGGGGGAGAGCTTGGGTAGCGGGCCAGCGGGCGGGGCGGTGCTGGCAGCGCAGGTCGGCTCCTGTAGGCCAGACTCTAGGTATGAATTTCATACCCAGTGCACAGGGACTTAGTCTGGTGGAGAGTTTAACACGTGGCTACGGCACAGGCAAGTTTTCTAAAAATGCCGTGAGCCACTCTGTTGTAATGGACACGGGTGGGGGCGTGGGGGACAGGTTAGGAGGCTGGTTGTCTCAGTGGAGGTGAGAAAGGAAGACATCCTGGATGAGGTGAGAGCAGGGGGATGGAGCGGTGTGCATGGATTGAGGGAGCAGCTTGGAGACAGCCATCCCCGTGGGAGCAGCAGATCGAAGAGGAATGGAGAACGAGTGAAGGGGGGACATCTGAGCGGGTGGTGGCCGATGGAGCAAGTCCCGGCTGGGGGACAGGCTGGAGAAGAACGCACCCGTCTCCTCCCCAGCATGTGACTGGATGTGTGACGGGCGGGAGTGCAGCTCTCAAATCAAGAGCTTGTTTGGCCGCAGGAAGTTTAGGTGCCTGGAGACGCCCGGAAAACAGCTTGTTGCATGAGCCCAAGAGAGAGGCGGGGCCCGGACTCAGAAACCGGGGTCCAATCAGTCCCCCAATAGCATCGAAAGCCAAGGGACTGGATGAAATTAATAAGAGGGGGACACAGATAAAGGACAAGTCGCACACTTAGACTCTAGTGGAGGAGGAGAGACCAGTGGCGGAAACTGGGAAGAAGTCATCGCGGAGTGAGACAAGCTGGAAGACAGGAGCAGAAGAAAGACCCTTTCAAGGAGGGGCCGGTTTCCTCTTGGGCCAGGCCAACAAGTTAAAGGAAGTGAGGACAGAGAAAGACCGCGGCTCGGAGTATGTTGATGACTCTGACGAGAGCAGTTCAGGGCAATGCTGGGGCAAGAGCTGAGGTGGGGAGGTGGCCGGGAAGAGGATGGGACGGGAGGAAGAGAAGACACACGCCGACACCAGCAAGAAGCGTGAATGCAAGGGGAACAGAGCTGGGGTCTGTAGAGCCAGGGGTTGAGTCCGGGCTGTGGTGTTTACCAGAGCAGGTGTTCAAGCTGCTTCCGTGCTCCTGGAGATGAGCCTGAACAGAGAGGGACGTCAGGGGATCGTGTGACCAGGAACCAGGGGCCAGAAGGCAGGACACGAGGTGGGGCGTAGCTTTGCACGGAAACAAGGACGCTGCTCTCAGAGTGTGAGGGAGGCTCGGAGTGTGGGGACCCGGGCAAGGAGCTGGCTGCATGGGCTGGTGGGCACAGGAGGGCGACTCTCTCCTCAGGGCAGGAGAACTTCATGCATTTAGGGACAGAGGGATCATCGGTGGAGCCAGAATGTGCTCAGCACGTGAGAGAGTCGGTGGCCGAGGCCAGAGCCATGGAGCAGGCAGATAGTGACTAGCAAATGGAGAGGGGTAGTGCGGGGCTTGGGAAAGAGGAAAGGAACGGAATGGCTATTTTGCAATGAGGAAAGGGGCCATGCCGAGGACATTTAAAAGGATCATGATGCAAGGTTATGTGCTGATTTCGAGGGTAGAACTCACTTCATTTGAGGAACTTGGCTGCTGGCCTAGGAGGAGCAGACAGCTCCGTGTCCCTGGAGTTGGTGACTAGTGACCGGACGGTCCCATCACTCTAAGCTGGGTGAGGAGGTGTATCCGTCCCGAGCAAACAGATGAAAAAGCAGATTCACCTGGAGGAGAGCTTCGTGAATATACTCTTTGCAGAGATGGTTCATAGTGAAGCGTGCAGGGACTAGTTGCAGTAGAAAACCATTCCCAGCCCTGGAGCTGATGGGACAAAGAAAGGGACTGCTGCTACCTGGGCCCAGCAGGAGCTCAGAAGCAGGACCACCAGCACGGCCAGCACAGAAACCACCAGAACTGAGATGGGGTGGGGGTGGGGTGGGACCTCTCCTCCCTCTACCACTCTCTAATCTGTCCATGCTGTCCATGGACCCAACCCCAAGTCAGAGGGCAGGGCCCCCAGGCAGTATAGTCCCCAGAAGTCAGACTCAGGCCACAGAACAAAGAATGACAGAGAACAGATCAAGAGGTGGGGGGCAGGGGGCAGCAGGAGAGAACCAGCCCCATAGGAAAGAATGGGCACAAGGAAGGTGATGGATGGTGCACAAACCCTGTGCCGGTGACAACCCCCCCACCCCGGGAGAGAAAGTGCTACTTGAGGTCAAGACGTGTGCCATTGTCTTCTTCCCACGGTGCTGGGCATAGGTCTCCTTGGAGGGACCCAGCAAACGGTCAACCTTATCAAGTGGTCGATGTGACAACATGCTTCTGTCTATGATTAGTGATTTATGAGATACACCTCGTGCAAATGTCCCAGAAGACTCCAGAGCCCTGAAATCTCACCCTCTTTAAACCCAGGAACCCTATACCTCATCCTGCAATCAAGCAAATAACTTGACATGGAGTATAGAATCCCTTGATGCATAAGCAGGTTGCTGTGTAAGCTGAATAGGAAAAAAACGGTCAACAACCAAAGTCTAGAGCAATAGTGGAATGGTCCTCTACACCACGGAGCACCCACTTGAAGGAGTGTTTGTAAGTGTATAAAATGATATTTGTGAAAAATACAGAATCGTGAGAATAAACTCATAGCTGGTGATGTTCATTGAAAATGCAAACCTGCACACACAATACAATATAAGTTGTGGAGGAAAAATGAAAAAAGGAAGAGGGGAAAATCCTCAAAACTGGAATGATGTGACTGTTTTCCCTTTGTTTTCTATTTTAGTATTTCAAATCTTCAGTAACAAGTGACTTACTTCATGATAAAAGAAATAATAAATTGTATTCCAAAAATATATCCTGAAGGAACAAATGGGAATCTGGAAGCAACAGCACCTTTTGTGAAACCGTCCCCATGGAATTGAGCCAAAAGGAGTCTTCCAGCATTTTCTCTCTCTGCCTCCATCGCAGGTGTTTATACCTTATCTTTCTGTGCCCGGGACTTTACTTCGGAAAAGCTGTCTCCTATGCATTAAAACTCAGTTGAAATGCTATTTGGTATTTGGGACTCCAGTACTTTGTCGCTGAAACATGCCCACCTCAACATGGCACACTGCAGCAAAGAGTGTGGGAGAGGCTGGCGGCCATGGAGGGAGGCGGCACTCTTGTAGATGAGTTTCAGTGGCTAATGTCACTGGGTATTCTCATTAGGACTTAATACGGGATAAAACAGGGATAAGATGCCAGCTTGTTTTTAAAACAACCTCTGTGGCGCCTGGGTGGCTCAGTCAGTTGAGCATCTGACTCTTGGTTTCGGCTCAGGTTGTGATCTCCGTGTTGTGCGTCTCAGACCTGTGTCGGGCTCCACACTCAGCGGGGAGTCTGCCTGGGTTCTCTCTCCCTCTGCCTCTCCTGCTGCTCATGTTCCCTTGCTCGCTCTCTCTCTGGAATAAATAAATCTTTAAAAAAAATAAAAATAAACAAAACTGCCTCTGTTGGCTCTCGATTCTGGAAGAGACTCTTAGTTCGGGCTGTTATCACACAGGACCGCAGACTGGGGGGCTTATAAACAATGGATATTTATTTCTCACAGTTCTCGCGGTTGGAAAGTCCAAGCAAGACCAAGGCACCTGCAGATTCACTGTGACAATTTGCTTCCGGGATCATCGATGACATTTTGCTGTGTCCTCCTGTGGCAGAAGGGGAGAGGGGGCTCTCAGGAGTCCCTCTTACAAGGACACTATTCTCATAAGTGATTAGGTGACCTCACCACCTCCCCAAAGCGCCACCTTCTGCCATCATCACACTGAGGGGCAGGTTTCATTATATGGATTTTGGGAGGGGGGATACATTTAGTCCACAACAGACTTTCTTCCAAGAAGCAGTGAGTCTATCACACGTCGAATAACAGGAGATGCGCTTTTTCTCAACATACTAGCTTTTCACGGGCCAAGAAACATGCCAGATCCAGGGTGCCCAATGCAGTCCATTCTGTAGACCCTGACAATCTTGAGTCTCCACGTGGCTCGGAGTTTTTGTTGGGGGGCGGGAGGTGGAGAACGTGAGCCTGTGTCAGCTCCATCCGAGCTCTCATAGATCGTTCCATGCCATGTGCATTGAAGTGGATGTAACTCCTTATTAGCACAGCTACTTACTGGAAGGCACGTTGTACCATCTGGAAGGGTTTTTCTAGGCAGTAGTAACTGATCACTCAGGAATTTAACCATTTGGGGAAAAAAAGACATAGCTTTAAGGGTTAGCTGTTTCTCTCCCATGCTCGACAAGAACACCCCATTCTATCTGTTACGATCTTTTCTTTTTTGTTTCAGTCTTAAAGAGTAAGGCTTTCAGAGTGAAGGGTGCCTAGACTCCCAGAAAATTCCATCCGTACAGTCTCTACACTAACATTTGGGAAAAATCCCCAATTACGTTTTTTGTATACAGCCTTATTTCAGAGCCACCGTAAGAATGAAGAAGCTTCCAACATGAGGTCCCCCTTCTCAAGCACAGCGTCCTCGCTGTGAGCCGCGTGGACTATGAATGCGTTACAGCATCTAGCCCGCATTAACAACCCCAGGGGAAGATACTATTATCCCCATTTTATGGATAAGGAGGCTGAAATTTAGAGAGATCAAATAACCCTCCGAAAGCTCTGGTTCACACCCTTGTCCCCCTGCGTAGAAAGTCCTGCCTCAGACATTCCACCTTGCGAAACAACTAGTGATTTTCTTCAAACCCAGAAGTGCCTCCTCCCTGCGCCTACCCCTTGGACCTTTTCCTGCCAGCACTGAGCAGCCAGTCCTTCCTGTTGACTCCCCCTGGACTATGTCTAGAGGAAGTATTTTGTAAACAGTAGCTCATTATTCTGATTTTTTGGTGGAGCCTGTTCCTCGCATTTCCTCTCCTCTCCCACTCCACCTCCCCCAAATATACAGAAGAGGGAGGGGTCTCAAAAATGCAAACCTGATGGACCACTCAGCTACCTAAAACTCCCTTGTCCCCAGAGCAATTCTCAGAATCCTTGAGTTGGTCCCTGGGGCTGTTCCTTCTCTGGTCTCCGCGCAGGACCAGCCCAGAACCAGAGCAAGACTTTCAGAGGCTGAAAACACTGGAACACTGGCGGTGCATGCTTGTACAATGGAAGGAAACACAAAGACAACATTAACCCACACAAGAAACATACAGCACTCAGCAAAGCTCACACAATGACCCCCCCTTTTTTTTTCAAATATAATTCTTAAAAAAAAAATTGGGGGGCGCCTGGGTGGCTCAGTGGGTTGAAGCCTCTCCCTTCAGCTCAGGTCATGATCTCAGGGTCCTGGGATCGAGACCCACATGGGGCTCTCTGCTCAGCAGGGAGCCTGCTTCCTCCTCTCTCTCTGCCTGCCTCTCTGCCTGCTTGTGATCTCTCTCTCTGTGAAATGAATAAATAAAATCTTAAAAAAAATTTTTATTTTCCTTTGGTGGCACTGTGCTGTCATGTGTGCACCACTTCACGAAGCATCTTCTGGCTCCTTGCACGAGGATTGACACCCTGTGCCGTGGGCTCGGCGCCTTGGCCACAGCCATCAGTAAATAACCACATGACCCTTCGTTTCATGTCTGTGTCTCATGAAAACACAGAAGGTTCGAGTTGTCCAACACAGTCCCCCCCAGTGCCTAGCGTGATGGGGGCCTTGACTGAAGCTCCGTGATGCTTGCAAATGATTGTCTTCCTGATGGCTGTTTCATCTCCCCACAAAGACACACGTCACTCAAGAAGGACCCTCGGGGTGCCAGAGTGGCTCAGTTGGTTGAGTATCTGACTCTTAATTTCGGCTGAGGTCATGATCTCAGGGTCAGGGGATTGAGCCCCATTTCAGGCTCTACGCTCAGCTGCGAGTCCACTTATCCCTCTGTTCCTCCCCCCTCCCTCTCTCAAACAAACAAACAAACAAATAAATAAAAGTATTTTTTTAAAAAGAAGGCACACCATGTATTTTTACCTTTCTGTCTAGAAATTAGCACAGTGTTTGTCACACGGTGGGAGCTAGTAACTATTTGCTACAAAAGGAAGGGGTGAATTATTGTCCCCTTTGGTCACATGGTGAGTCATCTTGGAACCATGAAAAGGGAGCAAGCCCATGGTTTTTTTTGGTAGACTTGCTTAGAAATTTTAATCTCTCCAGAATGTGATCCCTCTCAAGTCTCAGTCGGCATGTGACATTTTTGGGAAGCTCTACGTTCTGACTTTTCATCACAGTTCAAATCACCATGCTCCAGGGAAATTGAAATTTGTATGTTTTAGGTCCGATGCGGTCTTAGGCTCTCAAGAAAAACACAGCATTTCTCAGCGAAGACACTTAAACTCCCCATCTGAGCAGAACGGCTTCTCTCCTCTCTGAAGGAAGTCTTTGAAAAGAAGTCATCGAAGTCACTGACCTATCGCATAAACAGAGCCACCCTGGACTTAACCTTCACCGTGGACAGGGAGCCTGGGGGGACAGATGTGCTCTTCCAGCCACACCCCTCCCAGCGGGCAAGCCGAGCTCTCTGCTGACTGTCTTGGGCTTACAGGACTTCCCCAGCAGGTCAACTACTGGGAAACCTGAGTATGTTCTTTTTTTTTTTTTTTTTTAATTTTATTTATTTATTTGACATAGAGAAACACAGCAGGGGGACTGAGAGAGGGAGAAGCAGGCTTCCCACCGAGCAGGGAGCCCGATGTGGGACTCGATCCCGGGTCTCCGGGATCATGACCTGAGCCGAAGGCAGTTGCTTGACCAACTGAGCCACCCAGGCGCCCTCTGAGTATGTTCTTAAACAACTACTTGCTTGAGAGAGGTTGGCACGGAAACCCATGGTCTTCCAAGTGACCTCGTCGGATGTTTCAGCATGACATCAGGTAAGGATGTAAGCAGCCCCGAGTCCAAGGAGCCCGTGGAGTTAGCGAGAGGAGTACCCGAGCCATCAGGCAGGTAACACACGGGTGACACACTTGAGGGGAGGCCTCCAGGTTTGAAAAATTACTCTTTTGTAGATTTTTCTTTTAGGTTTTTCTGTGATTTTTCTATGACCCTGGCTTTCCCTTATCTGAGAAGTTAGCCTGGCTCATGGTCAGACGTTATAATAAAGTGATAAAGTTAGCTTTTACAAAAATGACTTTTCAGTTCTGTGGCTGATTGTCTCTGCTTCTCTTGTGCTGTTTGAACAACACGGGGGCTCACGGTAAAAGTTCACACTGGGGAGAGCAGACACAACAAAGGACTTAGAGGGCATTTTCCTGCCGCTCTTGGGGGAAGGCAAACCTTGTGGCTAGTTTTTTGAAAAAGAGACTCAAAGTCATTGCCTGTCTCAGTAAGGTGGAGAAGCCTGAAACTTCTCATCCTGGCTTAATGAGGCTTATTCGCCTTCAGATTTGGCTGCATTCAGGTCTAAAGCAAGGAGAGGTGGATTCTTCGCTAGTGGAGCCTTTCTTCTCTTTCCCTTGGGGTGTGAAGTTAAACCACAAGTCTACTGGGCTGCTCCCTAGCTCTGCTGGTGGTCGCTAGGATCCCTGTAGATCCAGCAGGGGGGTACATGGAGAGACAACAGCACATCCCCAAATCTGAGAGAGGACGCCAGGGAACCACGTGCGCATGACTGTGACTGTTGGTCCAAGCAATCTGTGCACTGCCTGGATGGTTCTCAGTTGGGTGACGCTTTGTATTTTACTGTGTCGGTTCTTTCTGCCATTTCAGTGCTGAGTTGGGGGGACACGGGAACAGTCCTGTATTGTTGCTTTCGAGTCACTCAAATAAACTATTTATGGATTTCCAGTTACAGCTTTTTGAAAACACTCTGTAAGGTCAACAGCAATTTTTTAAAATAAATTATTGCTCATTCAGACTTACTTCTGGAAGGGGTGCTACAGCAGAGAGAGGGAAGTGATATTCCAATAGAAGTGGCAGGCCACACCTGTCCTGTTGTACCTGTTGTGTACAGAACAAGCATCAAATACAGCTGTCCCACTGAGGTGGGGGCTGAAGGCAACCCCCCTTCCCAGGTTAAGGCCTATTTGGAGGGAAGAGTCCCTACTGGATTTTCTCCAGCAAATATTCCATTCTCCACCCACTGGAGCCATTTAAATTAAGGGTTTTATTTTTTTTTTTAAGATTTTATTTATTTATTTGACAGAGAGAAACACAGCCAGAGAGGCAACACAAGCAGGGGGAGTGAGAGAGGGTGAAGCAGGCTTCCCCCTGAGCAGGGAGCCCAATGCGGGGCTCGGTCCCGGGTCTCCAGAATCATGACCTGAGCAGAAGGCAGTCGCCTAACCAACTGAGCCACCCAGGCGCCCCAAGGGTTTTAAATACAAATAAAATAATTACATGTATTATACTTGGATAATGGACAAAGTAACCAAGTAATTCAATAACTATTTCAATCAAGAGCTTCAGCATTATTATTTACTAAAAAGTACCAATACAGAATTCATGTTACATTATGCCATTTTATGGAGCACAATAAAGGGTTATATTTTTATTAATGTGAGTGGCCTTGTATACTCTCGGAGACAGTCAATCTCCTGTCCAGGATGTATAAAATTAATAGACCTTAAGGGAAAAGGTTATTAGTATGTAACTCAGACGATGCTGAAAAATATAACTCGTTGAATATAATGTCCAAAAACCAGATTCTTTTTAAAAACAAAATAATAAAAAACCCGCTTCTAACATTTAGCTCAAACACAATAAGATATGCTGGCTATATTTTCATTTCATTTATCTTGCGTGGAGATGAGTCTAAAACCAAATGGAGTGGAGGCGGGAGAGCAATTAAAGAAAACCAACATATTAAGAGGTAGCTACGATGAGTGTATTAAAATACATTATTCAGTACAAGATTCAGGAAGGCTGCGTCTGCTTCTGAAGTTCTCGCTGCTACCAGAAAAGACTTCTTTTTCCATTAATCTGTTTTCCTACTGCAGACTTTACCTGAGCTGTTCTGACTCATTCTACGGATCAAACAGGCTGAGCAGGATAATTATCTATGCATGGATGCTTGGGAGCAAAAGACATCTCGGGAGTAGTTCAACTTTCTTATTTTTAAAAAACAAAAGGGGCAAAAGAGAGGAGGGCAGAGCTTCATACACAACTAATGAAATGCTAATGTGCACAAATGAATTTTGAAAGAACACAAATATTGCTTTGAAATTAATTATACCTCTCCCATTGTCTTAAAAAAACGGAAGATTGAAACCTGTTCTGCGATGTTTACTATGTTTAATTTTCAATTGTTTCTTTGATGTTTCCGATGGAAAGGTTTGCACCTGCAAAGAAAAAAGGCTCCCAACAGCTTGCAAACACTCTGCAAACACTTTATCAGGAATGTTAGCCAGCAGCCTCCCCCCAGCACAAGGGAGCCTTGATGATATCTTGTGTGCCTTTGACTCCTTTTGATTAATAAATGCAAACAATTTTTCTCAGTAACCTCTGCTGCAATCTATGCATGACAATTAGGGACAACCTCTGGTGAAGGGATGCACTGAAGTCTGTTTTCGCTTCTTCTGCTGCAAAATAAATAGTTGATGTTTAATGCTTTTTGACAATTAGAGAATGAAATCTCTGCAGCTATGCAATTTCAGGAACTGTTTATTATTTCTGTTCCCTGCAACGAAAGATCAATGTTTATGACAATTTTAACTCCACTCTGGATGGACAATTTGATTATTTCTTTCCCTGAGTTTCATGTCCTATTATTGAATTCTTGGGTGCAAATATCATTGGCTTTCACAAAATGGAGTTGTGATTTTTCCATCAAAACAATGTATCGAATGGGCATTATAAGGAAGCCAAGTGTGACTCTCAGGGAATGTTCCATCACTTTCCAGGACAGAGACAGCTCTGAAACTTGTGGAGAGCGGAGGTCGGTCCTGTTCTGAGCCCTGCAGCCTTCCGCAGAGGGCCGGCTGGCAGTTCCTCAGCGGATAGGTCCTTGTGTAGGAATTAGGGCACTGGGGCATGCCCGGCCTTCTGGAATGGCAGCGGTTAGACTCGGCGGCCGCCAGGGAGCCTCTGCGAAGCATGGAGGCAGCAAAGGAAGGGCAGTGCTGCCGCTCTGCACGGCTCCAGGACACACCATCCCCTTGGGATCTAGGGTGGACGGAGACCCATGCAACACAGCCAGAGCTGTATGGGTCGGTGGGCAGCCCGAGAGCTCATGGCATGACGAGGGGGCCTGGGTGCAGAGAAAAGAGCCCAAAGCTTAGAGACTGACAGACATGGGTTTGGGTTCAGGGGTGTGAACTTGGATGTCTGCTGTGCCCTCCCAGGCAGAGCTCAAGACTTCTGCCCATCGTCTATGCGTTTCTATCACTTGGTGATTCATTTAGTTATTCAGTCTGTGCTCCCTTATGTTCCAATAAGCAAGTCCCCCAGGGGCAACAGTGGAGGGATGGTGGCCCCGTGGGAAGGAGGAGGGTTGGCCAGTGTGCCCGCTGGAAGCACTATAATAAACTGTCGGAGACGGAGCAGGTTATAAACAACAGAACCCGGGGCACCTGGGTGGCTCAGTAGGTCAAGCGGCTGACTCTTGATTTCAGCTCAGGTCATAATCTCAGGGTTGTAGGATTGAGCCCTGCATCCGGCTCAGCACTCAGTGGGGAATCTCCCTCAGCCCCTTCCCCACCCCATTTGTGGGGTATAATAAATAAATAAATAAATAAATAAATCTCTAAAAAAAGACAAAAGACAAAAACCAAAAAATAGAGATTTCTTTCTCAAAGTTCTGGAGACTGAAGTCCAAGATCAGGATGCTAGCACAGTCGGGTTCTGGTGAATCCCTCTCCCAGTCCTCTGAGCGACTAGGACGCCCCAGGTACCTGTGTAACTGAATAAACCTCTTGCTGTTTGCATCCGCGGAAATGGTCTTGCTGTTCCTTCGGAGGGTCTCCTCAGGGCGAAGGACATCCCACCCCGGGGGTCTTTCATCCCAGGTTGTAGAATGTCATTTTCTTGTTGTGTCCTCACATAGCTGAGAGCGTGAGAGATCTCTCTGGGGTCTCTCCCTTCCCTTCCCTTCCTTTCCCTTCCCTTTCCTTCCCTTCCCTTCCCTTCCCTTCCCTGGTAAGGGTACTAACCCCATTCATGAGGGCTCTACCTTCATGACCTAATCACCTCCCAAAGGCCCTTCCTCCTAATAGCATCCCATGGGGGTTAGTATTTCAACATATGGATTGAGGGTTTGGGGAGATACATGGAGTCCGTAAGGTAGGCTATGGCTGGATGGTAGGTTAAGGACTAGACTGAGGCCTACTCGGGGCAATGGGGCCAACAGAAGGGTATTCTGAGTGCTGAGAATCAGGGCAGCTCCAAAGTGGGATGGAAAGTGCTAGAGAGAACTGCCCTGTGGCTGAAGGAAGCAAAGCTAGCTTCATGTCAGGCCAGAACAGGAAGTGTGGCAGACCCCAAAATAGCAAGGCCAGAGGAGTGGGCAGAAGATAAACAAGGGATCCCAGGAGATGGGTTAGCCTCAAGGAACAGGCAGAGGAAGGAATAAATGGTCCAAGAAGCAGAGTCTGGAAAGAGAGAGTTTCTGGGATGTGGGGGACGGAGGTGCAGAGGAGAGTTTTGTGAAGCTTGTGCAAGCCAATCCCACAGTCAGAACATTCTTTGGCCTTCAGAAGTTGAGGCACCAGGCAAATCACCATCCCCACTGGACGGCCAGTCCATCTTGAAGCCAGGGACAGTAATACCCACCGACAAGCTGGTTGGAGGGCTTCAGTGAAATAGCATATATAAAACAATGGGGACAGAGTATGTGCCAGCAACAGGCAGGTGTAATGACCAGCACCATAATGACTCATCACCACTGGACCTCGAACTTCCGGGAGGCTCTCACCAGGCTGAATATCATATGTTCCTCTCCACACTGACAGTCTTTACATTTCTTTTTGCTTGTCGTATGATCTTGGCATTGGTATTTTTGTTGCCATAGTCACTTCCAACATTTTTGGAGATGGATGGGGGGGTCCATTATAAGTAAATACGCTTCTCTGAGATAATAAGTAGATTTCATGTCTTACTGATAAATTCATTCATTATTTTCAAGGTGCTTTCTATTCGGAAAAGGACACAATATATCTGGGAGAAAAATAAGATGGAAGAGAGAATCATTTCCCTTTTCGGTTATTATTTTTAGTTGGATGAGTTGAAAGGAAAATCTTCCCAAATTTTATGCAAAATGAGATCCCTGTGATATGAATGAACTGCTGTCATTAGATAGAGCCATATTCCGTTCCAGCTGATAATCAACATGGCAGGAGTTCGATGTGAAGAATGATTGCAGATAATATATACTCCACCCTTCGTACCCAAAGCTGGCACTCCAGGCTCTCCAACGCTCTGCTTGGATCCACTGGCACATTCTGACCCATGCTCTCAGGACTCCCAGGTGGCTGTGGGAAGTGAGGGACCAGCATAACTGAAACCACAAAAGATCGTGGTGGGTGAGAGATACAGACCTCTCCCGCACAGCAGATTTGGGAGGTAGTAGGCAGTAGGCCAGCTTAAGCCTGCGTCCTTTCTTGCTGCTTTCCAGCTTCATGACCTTGCAAGGACTTTCAGTCTTGCTGGGCCCCTGTTTTCCTCATCTGTAAAATGGGTGAAAATAACACCCATCTTGCAAGGTTTTACAAGTGAAGAGCACTTGCCCCACATCTTGCATTCAGCCTGGTGTACAGTTAATATATAATTTAAAAAAATTTTTTTAAGATTTTTTATTTATTTACGTGGGAGAGAGCAGAGTAAGAGAGAGAACACAAGAGGGAAGGGAGGGGCAGAAGCAGAGGGAGAAGCAGACTCCCTGCTGAGCAGGGAGCCGGATGTGGGACTCGATTCCAGGACCTGAGGCCAAGGCAGACATTTAACCGGCTGAGCCACCCAGGTGCCCCAATAATCAAAAATTTATTTTAAAAAAGTTAGCAATAATAATACTCTGGTATTTGGTCTGGTTGATATCAGATTTCTACTGATTTTATGAACCACAGAAATGTTTTTAGAAAATAAACTTTAAAGATTAATGAATGGATTCATGGAGTGAAGGGACACAAGCCTAAAAATCATGTTGGGTCTGAATTAGTGAGTGAATGCCACACTTGTTTATGCAGAGGATGATCATCAAGGACCAGCCACATCTGGCTGGCGTGGGCCTTGGGTCTGGAAGCCCAATGCCGGGCTCAATTCCCAGACTCCGAGATCATACCTGAGCTGAAGCCAGATGCTTAATGACTGAGCCAGCCGGGTGCCCCGGGATGCTAGGTTTTGATTTTTGCTGGGCCACTCCTGGTTTACAGGGATGTGAGAAGAGGATCAGCTAGGACTGTTCTATGAGATGTGACCCTGGGGAGAGAAACCCTTCAATTGACCCATGGTAGTAAGACCTATACATACAAGGTGCTTACATGAGCCATCTCACTCATCCTGGCAGGAGGAGCTGTTATTATTATTCCCATTTCACAGATGGAATGGGAAACAGGCTCAGAGAGGCTCAGTGTGACCCACCAAGGGGCATGAGGTAGACCCACAAGCTACTGGACCCCAGGGGCGATGCTCTTGGCCACTATCCTGCCCCACCTGGGTGCAAAACCTATAAAGGTGTGTCGTGAAGTTACGGACAAAGGTAGCTTGCCAATGAGGGCATTCCACAGAGCAAGCTACATCACTGATTTTATTTCATATTCACAAATGCCAATGTAGAGAGAAAAATATTAAAAGCCCAGCAACAGATTCGAATACCTTTAGAGACAAGAGGTAATTAAAAAGCAAGGGGGAAAAAGACTGGGTTATTAAAAAGAAAAATTGTTCACATGAAAGGAGACACCCTCAGAGCAACCCACAGAAGAGTATGGAAGACCAACCAGTTCTCTGGGTAGGAGGGGAACATGCCGCTTTTTGAAAGCGCTGATTTGGGACACACTAGTCATAGAAGAGCCTGCGGTCATTATGGATGGAGCCCGGCGTCCGCTCCTAGCGTGAACTTGTTATCAGAGTATTTTATAGTCCACCTGACCGAAAAGAACAACTGGACTGTGAAATGATAGAGCAAATAAAAAAAGCCGTAAAAGAGCCAGAGTGGTAGTAATGGGAGATTTTAAGTACCTGAGCACAGAGCAGAGTGCATTAAGTGGATGAAATAAAGCTTGAAGCGTGCGCGGAAGAGGCTTTGGGGAGGGGAGAGAGGGAGGAGGGGGCCGGTGGACAGGAGGGAGGGGTTTCTCTGGAAGGGACTCTTTAACTCGGCAAATAACATACTAGTATATAACACGGAACATATCACCATGACGGCAATCTGCATTAGCGCCGTGACGCGGTCGGCTCGACTCCTTCTCTGGGCCTCCCCAGCGAGGAGGTTCTTCTGTGCCCAGCCTTCTGCATCTGTCGAAGGTCCCTCGAGTGACTCCTAAACTCACCATATCGTTGCCTGGTTCACATTGTGCTGTTTAGTGCATTTATTTAAAATTTAAATTGCATTCTTGGATGATGGTTTTAAGACGTGTTTCTGAATAAGTCTCAGAGTGATAGTTTCCTGTACCAATAAATTGATAGATGCATTAATTCGAGATGATTGCCAAGCCAGGCGGCTTCAGGGCAGCGGTGCATCAAGCACCTGCGTCCTGCACTGACGGGCTAAGGCTGCGGGACAGAGGCCGAGCGCCCACGTACTCCTAGGGCAAAGTAAGGCTCAGGAAGCCTGACAGCAAACCCACGCAGCAAAGCGTGTGGAGCCCATTGGTACTCATTCAGTGGTGAGAGCCAGGGAGCTCTGGTGATGGGAAGGTCCTGTCATTGTCTCTGTTTTCCTTTCAAGCTGCCCCTGGCCCTGGGGTGTGACTGGTCCAAACTCCCGGTCTGGGTGCCGAGAAATGGGGTCCCAAACCATGGGCCAGCCCAAAGGTCCAGAAAATTCAATAATGTGGTTGGAGTGCTCAGCTTGGTGGTGGCCACGATGCTGTGAAATAAATAAGCGGATCATTTGCAGGGATGGCCGGGCTGCCAAATCCTGCACTTGTAGGAGCAAGAGGCAAAACAGGTGGAGCATGATCCCAACACCACGTGGGAGCCCCTAGGCAAGGTGCAGGAGGCCGGGTTTCCCCTCTGAAGACCATGATAATGACCCAAAGGCTGGAAGGGAATGCAGTCTCCACCACCAAGCCCCTCCTGCCCTCTTCAGCTCCCTTCTCTTTGTTTCTAAAGCACTTAGTCCTAACACACCAAACTCCAGAAGAAAAAAAGAGAGAAACACTGCTTAGCGTTCCCTCTTCACAAAGCAAAAATAAAACCCTGGCACAATATTATTTTATCTATTTGTTCTGAGATTATGCTTTCCATTTTCAGGATGTTAATAATGGGCTCTGGGGGGATTTTTTCTGGGCCCAATAGCAATGTTATAAAATTAAACATCCATGTGAGTGAGGGAAATTGAAGTAATTATCCTGCAGAGTGGAAGCAAACCTCTCCTATTCCCGGGCACCCTCAGCCAGAGTGCAGGTAGGGAGCTCACAATAACCACCAAGCCAGAAGGGTAACTCCTGTCCGCGTTAGGCGCCCACCCACGTTCTGCTTCCTGCCCCCTACAGCCCGTCCTCGGGAAGCTCTGTGCCTTCCCCGGTGCCCCTTTAGCATCTCGTGAGGCAGAAGACAAGGCAGCAGAGGGACACACATCCCGGCAGGTACCACCGGGTCGCCCCAGCGGGACTCCAGGGTCGTGCACCCAACAACAAATACAGCACAGCGATGTGCCCTGACGTTTACCCACACGGAGGGTTGCAGTCCTCGGCTGGGCCATTCATCCTTCATTCATTCCTCCGGAAGCTCGCCCGCTCAGCTTCTCATCCGCTGTGAAATCTCGGGCAACTTACCGTCTCGCTCTGTTGCCCGGTTGCTGTTTGGAAGTTTCCGGGAACCGCCTGTGGACCTCACAGGATTGGAGAACTCGGTGGGTCCACGAAGAACTCTGGGGACAGTGTTTGGTGGGTCTTCCGCACTCAGTCAATGTCGACTGTGCTGATGATGACTAGGACCGCTGGCTCAGCAGGAGCCGGGTCAAGTAAACAGAAGCGACATCCGTGACTGTAACAGAGAGAATTTAGTGTGAGAAACTGAACAAGAATCGGAGAACAGAAGTGAAAGGAGAGCATAAACAGAAACCATTGAAAGCAACCACCTCCTAGCTAGGGCTGCGGGAACTTTGAAATGATTAAATATGTCGCGTGTATATATATAACAGAGTATACGTAACATGGTACATAATATATAATATATTTTATATTTATATTATATATTTCTATTTATTATTATATAATAATGATATCATATAATATACACCATATGATATATACTATATAATACACAATATATCAGGCAGGGATACGCTGCAGAGCTGGGACCTTTGCCTCTGAGTTGGGGAGTGAGGGCCCACGGGGATCAAAGAGCAGGTGGAAAGAAAAAAAAAACCCTGGAAACTTCTAGGGAAACTGGCAGGAAGAGCTGGCAGAAAGAAAGGAACAAATCCAGGGGTGCCTGGGTGGCTCAGTCGGTTGAGCGACTGCCTTCGGCTCGGGTCATGATCCTGGAGACCCAGGATCGAGCCCCATATTGGGCTCCCTGCTCAGCGGGAAGCCTGCTTCTCCCTCTCTCACTCCCCCTGCTTGTGTTCCCTCTCTGGCTGTGTTTCTCTCTGTCAAATAAACAAAATCTTAAAAAAAAAAAAAAAAAAAAAAAGGAACAAATCCCTCCTGCCCGGTCCTGCTGCCTGGCCAGGCAGATTTGAGTTTGCTGAGACTCAGCCCCCTTCTCTGCAGGAGGAATACAGAAGGATGGGGTTGCGTCCAGGAAAGGAACTTAATAACAGACGTGGTGCAAATGGGGGGCCGACAACAAAAGAGGTTGTAGCGGGGAACAAATCAGCAAGGTTCTCTGCCCCACGTGCATCTCAGGGCCACTGCGGTAGGTAGACCTTAATAAATAAACACAGAGATAAATATGTCATTGCAGCGTTCCCTAAGGTCTGAGAAGGACACGAAGAGTAAGACAGATTTGAACAGGGTGCCTCTCTGAAAAGTTTGCTTAAGCTGAGATACGATGTCCTGTACCCACAGAATATGGCGATGGGGTGGGGGGAAGGGTGATTTTCTAGGCAGAATATGTGGACACACTTGTGTCAAAAGTAGGACGAATGTGGTGTCCTGGTAGAATCCTGGGAGCTGGGTGTCCTGCTAGGTTTAGCCAGAGCAGAGAGGAAGAGTGCGGGCTTCTGCCCAGCTTGCCCCAAGCCCCCCCAAGCCACGGAGCTTCTTAGAGTATTGGTTTTCCATCTCCACAAGAGAGGATAAGGTCTGTCCCACTCTCCTCCCGGAGATACCATGTGTGGAAACAAGATAGAGGATAGAAGCTCTTTTCAAAGTGCCAAATGGAAGACAGTGTTGTCGCTGTCTGGAGCTCAGGTCGGTCTGGCATTTTTATCCTAGCACCAGGAACCACGCTGGAAATGTACATGAGTTAGTCTTTTGGACTAGAAGATTCCAGCTGGATATTAGCCCAGTCATGACGACTGGAAGCTGTTCTACCCGTGCGGATGGAACGGCGGTGTCGGTTGACGAAGAGTCAATACACCGATGAATCTCAAATCTCGGTGCCCACAACCACTAATCTTTATGCACAAAACAAATGCTTGTGGCAGCTCTGCCCCCAGTGCCCTACGTTTATTTACTTTGTGTGGATTAGCTTTTGTCATATTTCTGCAAAAAAGGACAGTTTGAGTATTAAGAAGGAATGTTTTGCTTGACTCCATGGTGGCATATCTGTTCTTGACGTCGGGATTCACTCATTCATTCAATAAAGGCCTGAGCACCCACTATGTGCCAGCAGAAATCCCGAAGTATGATTCTCTCTTAATAAGTCTTATGGTGTCTATATTTCAAAATATTTTCTTAGATTCATATTTCTAAGACTCAAGAAATCCATTCATCAAGGATAATTGGGGGAGTGATTGCTAGTATTTAGTCTTGGTACCATTCATGGATCTGTTGGTTCATTTCCCCGGGTCTCCGGGAACCCCCGTTTGCATGTGGGGTCCCATTGCTCACTGTTCAGCTACATCTAGCCTTATGCCACAGGTTTTGTTTTGCAACATCTTATGAGGGCTTTTGTCCCTGGAGAGAATATCCGACAGCCAAGGGGTAGGTGGTACCTGTGACCAGAACTTAGTTCCCAGACATCTGGTGAATTTTGATTCTAGAAGGAAGCTGGGAAAGCCATCTGCTAGACGCCACCAAGATGGACTGAAACTCAAGGACATTTTCAAGTGGCCACATCTGTAAGAGAAAGCCAGGCTGGGGAACGAGGAGGAGTCCCAGGACCCAGCATGGAGCACTGAGGGCTCAAGAGAGGACGGTGGAGCGCAATACATGGCCCCGGCTCACCATCCTTGAGACCTGAGTTGATGAGAGGTGTTTATTTTATTTACTGCTGTGTCCTCAGCCTTTATGGATACCCCATGCATATCTTCCTGTGCCAGTGGTCCCCGCCTGAGTACCTCCTGACATTCAATGCATCCTGGTGACATTTTTCCCAGCAGTCACCAGATCCTGAATTGTTTGAATGAACCATTCCATTTCCCCACCATGCCACTGCCTCACCTGAGTTGTAAACCAGATGCAGCCTTAGCTCATTGTTTTGTCTCAGTGGGGACAAGTCAGCAACTCGCTGGCTCTTTGTTTTCCTGAATCCATGCTTGGGGCATCTGCAGATTAGCTAATGGTGGGTGCTCCGTCTTGCCAAATGTTAATGGTGTAAAATGTGGTCATTTTGCTGAAAAATGTAAGCAGGTTTCATTCTGACTCACAGTAGAAATAATCCCTCAATTTTGCAACCTGGGAACAATAGATTTTGTTGATGTTGATTACTCCATTTCTCGCCTCTTCTGGTGATACAGTGATGCTTTTCGATGCAGCTTACAGGTGATCCGAGTATGATGTTTTCTCGTTAGCACCTTAATGATAGATACCGCCAATTCTGCGTCTATACCCTCTTGTCTTAGAACCGCAAATGAATTTGCCAGAGCCGTTGCTGCAAACACATTTCTGTTTCACTCTTGCCGGCTTCGAGAACTTTCTGTCTTTCTCCTCCTCCAAAGTCACAAAGCTCAGAGGTCTCTGTGGGGACGGCATATCCTCCGCATTGCCTCCTAGTTCCGTACCTCTCACCGAGGAAGGGACTTGCAGGTTTAACCTTGGGTTAATATTAATAGTCTGGGAATTTGGGCAGAAAATGTCATTTTACATATCCCCGTCTGCAAATGTGTGTAAAAGGTACCCCCCGTGTGGCTCTCATTATGGCATTTCTCCCCAAATTTTAGTTAAAGAACTGTTTAAAATTACATAGGAATTTGGCATTAAATTCCACACTTAAGAACCCACTGGTAGGTCTCTGCTTGATGGCCTCTAAATTAATAATGAAGAATTCATTAATTTATATTGCATTTCTACTACTGTCCTAGACCCTGGAGGGACCCGAGTGAGCAAAGACATTCCTCGGGGAAACTCGGAGCTTGGTGAGAGAGACAGAGTGATGGCAACAGTCGCAGAGACTGAGGAGTGAGACAGCATGGTGCGGAGACACGGGAACAGAGAGCTCTGAGAACATGCGACAGTCCAGGCCCCCCAAGGCCTCCATGAATGTGAGGGGAGGCTTCCCTGCGGGAACCTGGGAAAGCAGAGTTCTGAAGGATGACAGGAGCGAACATGGAGGGGCAGAATCTCCCAGGAGAAGACACGCAGAGGCCCGGGAGGCTGGGGGGGCGGGGGGGAGACAGAGGAAGACAGTGTGGGGACAGGTGGAGCCAGGAGGCTGGCGTCACCACCCCACTGGTCCCAGCGAGGACTCAGGTCTTCACCCTGGGAGCAGGTGGAAGCCAGAGAAGGGAATGGGTGCTGCAGACATGACCAGATTTCCAGTCGGAAGACAATCACCCTGGTTTGGGGCTGGGTTATGGATTGGGAGAGTTCAAGATGGGATGGGGATGGCCCATTAGGAGCTTTCTTAGGAGTCCAGGAAAGATAGAGTGGCGGCTGGGGCTCGGGGTGGTGCGAAGAGGGGAAGGAACGCATGGACTGAAGACACTGAGGCGGTAAGATGGGCGGAGCTTGGTAGTAGAGGCGCGGGGTGGGGGAGCAGGAGATGTTAGGAGTGGCTGCCTGGGCCGCCCGGGGTGGCTCAGTCCTTAAGCGGCTGCCTTCCGCTCAGGTCATGATCCCAGATGGGGTATTGGGGCTCCGGGATCCAGGGGCATTGGGCTCCCTGCTTGTCGGGAGGCCTACTTCTCCCTCTCTCACTCCCCCTACTTGTGTTCCCTCTCTCACTGTGTTTCTCTCTCTCAAATAAATTAATATATATATATATATATATATATATATACACATACATATATATATGTATATGTGTATATATATATATATATGTATATAAATACAAGCTCCCACATGCTTGGCTGGCACATTTGTGGCAAGAGGCCATGCTTAGAGAGCACGTGGTCATAGAGAAGGATCATGAGTCTGAGGGACAGATTCCAGAGCGTCCTTTGGTTTCCTGGACAGAGTTCTGGCTCTTAAATGAGTCCTGGGAGCAGTAGACACCCATACTTGCCCCTGAGACACAGCCACGGCCCGTCGCGGCCCCGATGCAGGGTTGGCGGGGGCTGGCAGGGATTCCTGTGCAGAAAGCGCCGAGAGCGGTAAGCCTTGTGCTCCCCACACACCCGGGGAAGACAGAGCAGAGCGTATCATTTTGGGGACCCACTTCTCCCCTTTCCAAGTTCCCCAAGAGAAGTCACTTCTGGGTGGTGGGCAGTGGGGAAGCTGGGAAGGGGACTGGGGGGCGGAGAGAGCCTTCTCAAAGCAATTCCACCCCCCAGCGTGGCTGATGCCTGGGCGGGCTCTGCCTCCGAGGAAGGGGCCAGCAGTTTGGGGAAGTCGGGTTACTTCTCCCCTTCACATCCAACTACAGTCAATTCCATCTGGTTCTGGGCTTCCCTGGGATCAGATCGTTTTGCCTGCGATCTGGCGCTGCGATCTGCCATTCCCTATTTGGCATCCTCTCCTCATCCCTAGTGTGGCCCTCACGCCACTTCCTTGGGGCCCCTGCCGCCTCCTCTTCTTCTGCCTCACCGACCCAGTGGGGCCCCCAGCAGCCCCCAGTGCTGTCCCTCTCGAGGAGTCTTAGAGGCTCTGTGTATCCATTACCACTCCATGAACCAGAAGCGCACTCCACCCAGCCCAACTTCTCCCTGCAGTTTCTGGGTGACTCGGCCAGAGAAAAAAAACAGAAATGAGAAAACATGGAAATTCTTGCTACCCGTGGTGGGAGTCTCATAAAAATACTTCCTGGAAACATTACGACACTACACATGAAGCATTTCATAGCCATTATCTTGTTCAGTGTTTGCAACGAGCATTATTATCCCTGTTGTACAGATGAGGCCAGAGAGGCTAAGAGACTTGCCCAAGGTTACACAGCTAGTGAGTAGGGAGGGGAGTTGGATTCAGACCTAGGTTGCCCAGCGCCAGAGCCTGCCCTCCTCTGTGACCCTCAGCGGTGGCTGAGAAATGCTCAAGTGGGAAAAGGCTTTCCACTAAGACCAGAAGCTCTGTGTTATTAAAATGAGATTACAGCAGTGCAAAGCACAGGACTTTACTATAGAGGCTGTCGTGGCTCCCAAACAATGTGAGTAAAGGCAAGCACTCATTTAAAAAAAAGGAAAAGGAAAAAAGGAGGGCAGAAAGGAAGGAGGGAGAGAGGGAAAGAAGGAAGGAAGGAGGGAGGGAGGGAGGGAGGGAGGGAGGGAGGAAAGAAAGAAAAAAGGCAAACAAAGAAAAGAGAAGGCACACCACAGATTTCCTTTCTTAGAGGGAGCCAGGGAAAGGTGAAAGAGGAGTTAAGGCATGGGGGAGCCTGACCTGCCGAGGGGATTAGGCAGGACAAGGTAAGATTTCTCTGGATGAAACCAAAGAAAAGTATGAGGGCATCCAAGTGTGGAAGGATCTCTGAAGATGAGGAGCATGCCAGAACTGAAGGGAGAAGACTGGAAGAGAAGTGTGTATGTGTTTCCTCTGTGGGCACAAGCATGAGAGGCCCAGCCGACCTGGGAGAAGGGTGTCACTAGAGACGGCTCTAACAGCTGGTGCTGGGCTCCCCTGGGGCACGCATGGAGCCAGAGAGCGTCACCCATCTTAATTCTTTGTCTGCCTCCATCCGTGCTGGACTCTGTGCCAGCCAGGTGGGGTGTGGGCCCTGGGATACAGTGGGGGAGGCAAAGCTCACCCCACTCCCAGCGAGGGGGGGCATGAGTCCAATGAACGATTGCCAACTGGGGTAGGGGCTATGGCGCCAGCACCAACCCATGGTAGTTCATCCATTCCACAGCAAGTGACACACTGTAAAGACCTTTCATGCTACAGGCAAGGAAACGAGGCTCACAAATTTGAGTTCCCTGCCCGAGTTTACAGAGTTAATGAAAATTCAGCGTGTTGGATGTCGGGTCCAAATTCCCACGTCTGGCTCAGAGCCACGTTTTGAGAATGGCTGTGCTGAGCTGTCCCTGCCCAGGGTCATGTTCAGACCCACTGTCCCATGAAGGCTGCTGGGGACAAGGGCCAATAAGGTAAGGCAGAGACTGAGCTCATCTCCTGGGACACTTAGGCTAACATGATTAAATGCGAAGGTGATGAAGGATGGTGACTGTAGGTCACAACGGAGGACAACCATCATAAAATTCAGAGATTTTCCTTGGAGTCAGACACTTTTGATGCTACCAAGTCATTTGCAAAAGAAGAATGTAGAAAACATTCTCAGATTTCTAATTTCCTATTTAGAAATTTTATGCAGAGGGTCAGCACCCCAGGGGAGATGACAATGACCCAGAGAAAGAGGTGGAATGCAAGGCAGAGATATGTCTTGGCAAGGGAAGGAGCGGAGAGGTTCTGCCATGGGTAGTAGGGCCCCCCACCCTGAGAAGGCGGCATTGGGAGAGCACTGAGTCCATGCCAGATGCAGAAATGGAGGGACATGTCCCCAGG
Organism: Spilogale gracilis; assembly: GCA_004023965.1. Classification (NCBI taxonomy): domain Eukaryota; kingdom Metazoa; phylum Chordata; class Mammalia; order Carnivora; family Mephitidae; genus Spilogale; species Spilogale gracilis. The sequence continues at coordinate 227,667 of PITA01000455.1, forward strand.
AATGAGAAAATGCTGTCACCAAAGGCAGATAGGGACCTCCTGGTGGAATCATTGTGGAAGTGGTCTTGATTGAGGCAGACGGGGACTTCTGTTGTGGATGAGGGGTAGATCAGGGCGGGGAAAGCATGGGAGTTTCTTTCTACTGTGGTAAATTACACATAGCCCAATATTAACCTTTTTAACCATTTTTAATTGTACAGTTCACTGACACTAAGTGCATTCACATTGTTGTACATTACCGGTCTCCAGAAACTTTGCATTCTCCCCAGCTGAAACCCTGTACCCAATAACACACCCTATATTTCTCTTCCCCGGTTTCTGGCGGCCTCTAGTCTACCATCTGTCTCGATGAATCTGACTGTTTCAGAACTGCAATCGTAATCTTTGTTCTTTTGTGTCTCCTTATTTCACGAAGCAAAATATCCTCAAGTTTCTTTCATGTTATAGCAGGTGTCAGAATTCATTTCTTCTTAAGGCTGAATTCAATTCTATACCATGGACAGATCACATTTTGTTACCCATGGGTCCACTGATGGGCACAAGTTTTTTCCACATTTCGGCCCTTGTGGATACTGTGGCTAAGATCCTTGGTTTACAACTATCTGTTCAAGTCCTTGCATTCAGTTCCTTTGAGTAAATCCTCAGAACTGGAATTGCTGGATCATATGGTAATGTTATATTTTAAGTTTTTTGAAACCACCGTACTGTTTTCACAGAACCTGCTCCATCCCGTTTTTTAACCCCACCGGCCAATGCACAGGGTTCCTATTTATCCCTGTCCTCACCAGTTTTTATAATTTTCTAGGTCGGCTTTTTTTTTTTTTTTTTTTTTTTTTTTTTTAGTTTTATAGTAGCCATTCTAATGGGTATGACATGGAAACCCATGGAAAAGTATGGACTTTCTGTTTGTTTTTTTTTAAATCATTAGAGAAACTTTGTATTCCAGTTGTGCCAAATTCAATGCCAGTGTGAGAATCTGGATATACATATTCCCATAAAATCTAGAGGCAACGACTAACCTCAGGAAGAATTTCACTGTTTACAAAACACCTCCAAATGTCTGGTTTGTGTACCTGGAAAATATAATAAGAAATTTTGGTGGGACGGCTGGCATTATTACTGTTGTGGTATTGTTCTCGCTTTACAGATGCGGAGACTGAGGAAGCGAATGTGTGCTTCACATGTCGCACAGCCCGTGAGTGCTGGAGCCGGGATTTACTCTCAGGGCTGTTCTACTAAACGTCATATGTCTTTCCCGCGCCATGCTGTAGGTAACTTCCAACACCTAAATAAAGCCTACAAGTATGCTTTGTACATATGGTTCATTGTAAATATTTCTCTTTGATTTGTGTGTGCCCGTGAGTACACACACGCCCACATGTGCCTGTTCTGGGCACAGGGCAAGCTTTAGTTGTAGGATAACCAATCCCTCTCTCTCTTTCTCAGTTGATCAAGATAGTCCATTAGACGATTAACTGCGAACCAATGCTGAAAGAAACTTGAACAGAAAATCTGTGTTGATAATAAGCGGGGGCAGGGGAGACCGTATGTAAAGCATCCTCATGCTTATCCAAGGCATCTGGGAATTAAAGCACATGTACCGACACCAAATAGTTCTTGTCACTTATTACGTCACCGAACTGCAGATTCCTCCAGTCCACACAGTAAAAAAAACAAAAACAAAAATGTGGCCAGGCAAATGAAATACGGCTGCCGTATAAAATCAGAGTTTGTTCTGTAAGTCAGGAGCTTCATTTGGCCCAGTGTTTGCCCTCGGTTCCTCACTCCCCAACTCTGATTCCCCCTCCAAACCATCCCCCAGAAAGAACAGGTATATGCTAATGACAGACCACCTATCAGATAGTTGGGGACAAGAGTGAAAGTCAAGTACAAGGACAAAAGAGGGAGAGGACAGCTCTGGTCCTTCTACAGGCCTCAGCTGGACCCTGGCCTTTGCCATGCCCTAGAGGCCCTCAAAGACTTCTTTCTTAGTCCTTAGTTCAGGCCAGCATCCCTGCTGATTTCAGCAGTCCTGGCTGAAAAGGGAAGATTAATTTAGTTGTAGATCAACAGCAGGCTTAGCACCAGATCCTGCAAATTCAGGAAGAATGTTTTTTAGTTCACCGTACCTGATTAATGTAAAGGCTCTACTTTGCTTCCAAGAGTATAATAAATATTAATTAATTTGCAGTAATCTTACTAAACAGTTTTATAGTAGCTTCATAAAGCATAATTAAGATAACAGAATAAAAGACTATATCAATACTAGGTATGATTATCTTGCTTCATTAATTTTCAAAAATACAGTGTCTAAGCAATATCTTAATCACCTAGATGAGTCAAGCTCAGTCATAGCAGTTTCCAAGGGACACTTTCTAAGGGACAAATCTGCTAAACAAGAGTTAGCAGGTGTCTGGATTGGAGAGCGAGGGTGGAGGAGGTGAATCAGGGGCTATCTGCTCGTGGTCGGCCTTTCTCATAAATATTATGGCAGCCAGGAACAGGGTGAGGAGACCACGTCTCAGAGAGGTCACACGATGAATGAGTAGCAAAACCCACTCCCTGCTTCCCGGAGCACAAGATCCTAGGCTCCTGGAAGAGAGTGCCTTTTCTCCCAGCATGCCATCAGCCAGAGGTCCAGGAGGCCCTCCTCTGGGGAAATATAGGGAACATGAGAAGCATGGACCATGAAGAACACTTGTGTCCTGTGCAGGGATAGAGTCTGATGGAATGATTCTCCTCAAGGGTGTGAGAGGTTATTTTACAGAAGATGGTTATGAGCTGTGCTTCGTTGCCTTTCAGGGAAGAAAAGAAAAGGAGCAAGTGGAAATGGAAGCATTAGGGATTTGGAGCAGACAAGGAGAATCTGGCAGCGAAATGAGGTACCAGGGAAGTTCAAACGGCCCTTGATAAGCAGCTACAAGAAGATAGTCTCATTGGTTGGTCCTGCCTGCAGGTATTCTAGACGAGGGAAGTGATGTGGGTGCACGGTTCATTCTAAGCCAAGGGCTCGGAGGTCTGCAGCTATTGGAGGAGAGAGGCAAAAAAGGGCCACTACGGCTGCACAGGGCTGTGGGTGATCTGCAGGAAAAGCCCCCTAAGACCCCAGGAACAGCAGGATTAATCCACTCTGACCAGCCTCGCTTGTCTTAAGCAAGAATTCACCAATCACTTCCCAAGCAATAGACTGTGTATGTACAAGGGAGGAGAACATGTCAGTTTTTGCAAATGTCTTGCTTAAAGTCTTTCCTGGTACAGAAGTTATTGTTGCTTTTTCCGGACACATTTGGGGAGAATGATTTACATACAGGAAGGTTCGCTCATGAAAAATGCGCAGTTGGGGGCGCCTGGGTGGCTCAGTTGGTTAAGCAACCGCCTTCGGCTCAGGTCATGATCCCAGAGACGCGTGATCAAGCCCCATATCGGGCTCCCTGCTCGGCAGGAAGCCTGCTTCTCCCTCTCTCGCTCCCCTTGCTTGTGTTCCCTCTCTAGCTGTATTTCTCTCTGTCAAATAAATAAATGAAATCTTTATAAAAAAAAATGCGCAGCTGGATGAGTTTGAACGAATGTACACAGTCCCATAAGCTCCACCACCAGCACGACGCGGGACATTTCATCCCTCCAAGCGTTCCCTGGATCTACTGCAGCCCATCGCCTAGGATTGTACAGTTCATAGTCTTCTGCATCTGGCTTCCTCCATTTAGCTCGTGTTTAAGACTTATCCATGTTGTTTTGTTCTATCAGTAGCTTCTTCCTTTTCATTGCTGAGTAATAGGCCATCCACAATGTGTTTGACCATATGATGGACATTTGGGTTGTTCCTAGTTTGGGGCTGCATATATTGTGAATCATGTTGCTGTGAACATTCACATACAGGTCTTTGTGTAGACATATATCATTTCTTGTGAGTAGATATCCAGAGGTGGTATTGTTAGAGTAATTTGTCAGGTCTATGTTCGACTTCAGGGAAATTGCCTTTTTCCCAAAGTGGCTACACCATTTTCCATTTTTGCCAGCGACACATGATCGTCGCGCTTGCTCTGTGTCCTTTCTCATATTTGCTGTGGTTGGGTGTTGCTAACCATTCAAATAGCTGATTAGTGGCATCTCATTTTGGTTTCCATTTGTTTCCCTGAGCATCTTTGCATTTGCCTTTTGGCCCCCTGAAAATCTCCTTTGGTTAAAAATCGTTGTCTTTTAATTTTTTTTTAATTTTTTAAAAAGATTTTATTTATTTATTTGACAGACAGAGAGAGAGAGAGAGATCGATCACAGGTAGGCAGAGAGGCAGGCAGAGGGAGAGGAGGAAGCAGGCTCCCAACTGAGCAGAGAGCCCGATGTGGGCCTCGATCCCAGGACCCTGAGATCATGACCTGAGCCCAAGGCAGAGGCTTTAACCCACCGGATCACCCAGGCGCCCTATTTTTAATTTATTGAGTTGTAGGAGTTCTTTACACATTCTTAACACCATCCGTCTTGTCAGATACATGTCTTACAAATCTGTCTTTCCAGGCTGTGGCTTACCTTTCCATTTTCTGAATCTTGATGAAGAGCAAAAGGGCTTCTTTCTTTTGGGTTTTCTTTTTCTTTTTTAAGAAATCTCTTTTTTTTTTGTTCCCTGCCAAAGTTTACAACATTTTTCTCTAATGTTAACTTATGGAAGTTTTATAGTTTTAAGGTCAGTTAAGTCTATGGCCTATCTTATATTAATTTTTATACATGGTGAGAGAGAAGGGCTGAGGTTCATTTTTTCTGTAAGACAATCCAATTATTCCAGAACCAGGTATTGAAAGGGCCAAAAGTTCACATTGAATTACTTTGTCCTCTATATGCAAAAAACAATTAACCATACAAATAAGAGTCTTCATCTGTCTGTCTACCCTTATGCCAATACCATACTCTCTTGATTACTATGACTAAAGAGATCAGGTCGTGTGTATCCTCCAACTTTCTTTTTTTTAATTATCATTTGGCTATTTTAGGTACTTTGAATTTCCATATAGATTTGGGAACCAGCTTGTTAGTTTCTACAAAAAACAACCTGCTAGGAGATAGATCAGAATTTTATTAAGTTTGTAGAACAATTTGGAGAACATTGACTTCTTCACAATACTAAATCTTCCAATCTATGCATATGTTAAATCTCACCCTTTCTTTGTATTTTTTAATTTATCTCACAATATTCTGTAGTGTACAGGTCTTACATGTGTTTGGTTAAATTTATCCCTAAATGCTTTATAATTCTTTTTTTTTTTTAAGATTTTATTTATTTATTTGACAGAGGGAAACACAGCCAGAGAGGGAACACAAGCAGGGGGAGTGAGAGAGGGAGAAGCAGGCCTCCTACTGAGCAGGGAGCCCGATGTGGGACTCGATCCCGGGTCTCCGGGATCATGACCTGAGCCGAAGGCATTTGTCCAACCAACTGAGCCACCCAGGCGCCCCAATGCTTTATAATTCTTGTACTATTGCAAATGACACTTGAAAGTTTCATTTTGTAATTGTTCATTGCTAGTACATAAAAATGTTGTTGACTGTTATACTGACCTTTTGTTTTGGGATCTTTTGAGATCTTTCTAAAATTACTGATTAGTCCTCGTATCTTTTTGGAGATTCCTTAGAAATCATTTTCTATATACACAGTCGTGTGTTCTGAGAGTAAAAATGGTTTTACTTTTTCCTTTCCAAACTGTATGCTTGTGAGTGTGTGTGTGTGTGTGAACCTGACTGTACTTGCTAAGATTGCCAGTATAATGTTGAAGAGAAGCTGTAAGAGTGAACATCCTTTGACCATTCCTGATCTCAGAGGGAGGTGTTCACTATTTCATCATTTAATATGATATTAGCTGTACGTTTTTTGTAAATTCTCTATTGGTTTGAGGAAGTTTCACTGTCTTGCTGGTTTCAGAATTTTCAGGAATTGAATTTTATCAAATGTTTTTTCTGCCTCTATTGAGATGACCATATGGTCTTCTTATTTTGTTACTATCATGGTTTATAGTGATTGATTTTCTAATAATAAATCAAATTTGCATTTTCTTAACAAATTAAGGATTGTTGCTTATATGTTCATGCATGATAATGGCACATATGGTTTTTTTTCTCATGTTTTTGTTTGGCATTGATATCAGGGTAATTCTGGCCTCTTGGAAGTGTTCCATATTCCTATATTTTCAGAAAGACTTTCTGTAGGATTAGTACTATTTTTTCCTTGAATGTTTGGTAGACTTTACCATGACTGTCTAGAATCTTATTTGCAGGACTGATTTCAATTGAGAATTATAATTTATTGATTCATGTTTTTATTTCTTCTTGAGTTCATTTTGGTAATCTGTCTTTTCAAAGAATTGGCACATTTCATCTAAGTTCTCACATTCATTGGAGTAAAGTCATCCATAATAATTCCTTATTGTTTTCTTAAAACCTATAGACTCTTTAGTGATGCCTCTTGTCTCACTCATCATGATATCAGTAACTTTTGTATTCTTTCTTCTTTCTTGAATCAATTTATTAAATTTATTGATATTTTCAAAAAAAACCCAAACTTTTGGTTTTAATTATTTTGTCTATGTTTTTTTGTTTTCAGTTTCATTGCTTTCCACTCTTCATTATTTCCCACTTTGTAGTTACTTTGGGTTTAATTTGTTCATCTATTTCTAGCTTTTTTAAAGTGGAAATTTAGATTACTAATTTGAGAACATTTTGTTTTTCTAACATAAGCATTTAAGGGTGTTTATTTTCCTTTAAGCACTGATTTAACAGCATCTCACTAATTTTAAAAGTTAGGTTTTCATTTTTACCCTGTTTAAAATATTTTCTAATTTCTCTTGAAATTGTTTCCTAGGTTATTTAGGAGTGTTTATTTAATTTCTAAATATCTGGGAGATATTCCAGAGATCATTCTGCTGTTGATTGCTAGTTTAATTCTGTTATGATACATAATACAAAAGAAAACATAACATGCATTGTTCCAATCCTCAATAACCTTTATTGAGACATTTTACGACCCAATGTATGGTTTATCTTTGTAAATGTTCCATGTGTCCTTGAAAAAAAATGTATGTTCCATTCTTATTCGATGGAATGAATGTCAACAAGGTGCAGTTGGTTAATAGTATTGGTGAAGTCTTTCATATCATTACTGGTTTCTTTTTATTAATACTTAAATGGAAGTACAGAAATCTCCAGCTATAATTGTGGAGGAGTTCACTTCTCCTTTTAGTTCTGCCCATTTTGTTTTGTGTATTTCATAACTCTGCTATTATACGGGCCCACATTTATAATTTTTGTATTATCCTGCTGTAATAACTTTGTTGCCCTTATGAATTATCCATCCTGGTCTCTAGTGATTCTGTTTGACTTACAGTTTATTTCCTCTAACATTAATATAGTCATTCCAACTTTCTTATTCTTTCCTTTTGAATGGCTTAATCAGTTTAAAAAACAGACATAAGAATCACTAGGAATGATAGGGAATATGCAATTTATCTAAGGGATCTGACTTTGTATAATTATGGGAGCTCATTTGTCAGTTTATGCCTCTTTGCTGCTTCTGCATCTCAAGATGAGCTTGGACCAGAAGTTAGAGAAGCTGAAGGGATGTGACAGGAGTTGACGGGGCTGCAGATCTGGCTGTTGCCCACTCCATCCACAAGGTGGGCTAGTCAATGAGCAACAGCTCGCACGAAGTTCAACAGTGCCTAGTGCCTTGCACTCAAGCGTTGAAAGAATATCTCACATAGTTCAGCAACCAGCCAAGGACTTAGACACCGTTTGCACTCAGATTTTGGAACTCCTCCTCTTTGTGGTCCCCTACACTTCCAGTTTCTCTGCCAAGTTCAAATTTTGCCCTCTGATGAACCTGACTCTTGTCTATCTCTGAACAATCAAGTGACTTGCTGAGTCTGCCATGTTGTCTCCCAGATTTCCTATTTGTAAAGTCAGATACTGAAGTGGCACCAGGTGACCCCCAAGAGTCCTTCTAGTTCTAAGTAAACTCTAAAATATTTATTTATAATTTATAAATTTATATATTTCTATAAACATATAATTTATACATAATTTATAATTTACATATTTATATAAATATATGGTTATATATTTATATAAATATATAACACTCCTGGGATCAGGAAAGATCTCATTTCATCATCTGATGCCTTAAAGACATCCTGCCTTGCACTGTCTTCTTTCTGACCGGGATTCTAACTTGTTGGTAATCACTTTGTTTTTCAGACTACTCATCACCAAATGCACATTGCTTAAATTTCCTGCTTAGTTTAAGGAGACCACCAAGGCAGAAAGAAGGGACTGGTGTGAAAGATTTTTTAGGCTCAACCACAAAATTCAAATTCCATTGGTACTTCCTACCTCAGCTTAGCCCTTCACCCACTAGTGATGTGCACCTGTGACCCTGATGCCTCTTACATCCTGTGATTCTGACGATCTCTGAAGCCACTTCCTGATGATAAATGTGATATATACATTCACATCACTTTATGTATGTGATATATACATGTATGTGGGATCTATATGTGCACATGTGTGTGGGCGCCATGCTATTCTGGCTCTGTGCCTGCCTCCCTCGGAGTCCTTCTTTCTCTAGCTCATTCCCTAGTATGCCTTTCTATTTGTTTCTTGAACATTCTGCCTCCTGGGCTCCTCCTGTGCCCTCCTGTTGTCCTGTCCTGAGGGACCTCATCAATCTCCAGATGTCTGTGGGCAGAGGATGCCCAGACACCCCCTTGCAAAAAGTTTGCAAAGTAAAGGAAACCTAAAGAAGAAAGTAAATTACATGGCCAGTCTTACCCCCCGGCCATGAACATGTGCATACCTTGTTATCAAATTGGAAGATTTCCTTCTAGTCTTTTCTTTGTACATTTTAACCAATTCTGGATATTGTCATCATACAAAACACAGAGTTTTGAACCCTCCTTTTTAAAGGTGGGCACTGTGTCACAGGTTTTTGCTTGTCATTAAATATTTTTCAAATAGGACTTTTAACAACTACATTAAAGCCCAGACTGTGAATGTAATATGCTTGAACCATTCCCCTGATTTACAAAGTCAAATCGTCCCTTCGTTTCCAGCACTGGGATACCCAATGATGAACCTCCCCATACGTACGTTCTGGTGTACTTTATTTATTTCATCCTTCCATTTCCCTCCTGGTTGTGAATCAGCCAGGTCTGTGAAGGCATCAATACCCATCTCTCTTTCTGCAGTTTCATCTTTTAAACTCATTCTCCATCCTTCATGCTGCGAATCCTCAGACTGCCTGTCAGAGAGAAGCCCTGCCATTTTGAAAGGAAAACAACATACTCCCGAGAGCAGCACCCTCCCTGACTCACTCCCTGCATTTCCTTTTCATGGTTTTTAATTAAATTTTCAACACTGGCTGGAATTAGAACCCTATCTAGGAAACCAAGACTTCTGGAAGAATGTTTAGGACGTCTAAATCACCTTGGCGGATTTCTGATCAACCGGAACAAACTCAGAGCGAACATTTGTGGGATTTGTTTTTCTTTGCAGACCAGCGAGGTGGAGGACCTTCTCTGTCCCTGCCTAAGAAATACTGCCCCATTGGTACATCACCCGGCATAGCCGGCTGCCCACTGGGGGGCTGTTTGTTGTTACAATTCGAGACAAGGAGGGAGAGGAAGGCCAGTGGCTGGGTGGACAAAGGGGTCTTTCTCTCTGCACACACACACACACACACACACACACACACACACACACACACAGACACACAGCCCTGGTATTAGTTCCAAGCATCCAGACCTTGGTGAGAAGCAGGACCTCTCCCCAGGGCAGTAGAGGTGTAGCACGCACCAACGAGATTTCTGTTGTTTAAAGATTTTATTTTGTTTTGAGGTGGTTTGTTTTTGTTTTTGGAGTTTTTTTGTGTGGGTTTTTGTTGTTGTTGTTGTTGTTGTTGTTGTTTTGTTTTGTTTTGGGTTTTTTTTTTTTTTTTTTGGTCTTTCCCCACGTGGCACAGCTGGGTCCTGCCAGAGTTTCAGAGAAAAGAGAGGAACGCCCACTATTCCCTTGCATTTTCATCCTTGGGTTTCCACCACAGGCGGCCAGAACTTTCATGGTCCATCCGTGTGGGACAGTTTTATACATGGGCTTCCCTGGGTCCTTGACCCAAATTCAGCAGCAGCAAGAGAACCGCCTCACTGCAGGGAGAAAGGCCAGGATTGGGGCTTAAACCTCCTCTTGGCTTTAGGCAGTTTCCAGGGCTCAAAGGCCTTTGTCCCGACAGACCACTCTGTCCTTCCATGTTCTCTTACTTGCATGGTTCCCAAACCTGAATCAGTCCGAGGAGCTCAAATCACTATTCCAGGGATGCCTGGATGGGTCAGACTGTTAAGCATCTGCCTTCGGCTCAGGTCATGATCCTGGGGTCCTGGGATCGAGTCCTGCATCGAGCTCGCTGCTCAGCGGGAAGCCTGCTTCTCCCTCTGCCTGCCACTACCCTTGTTGTGCTCTCTCTTTCTCTGACAAATAAATAAATAAAATCTTTAGAAAAAAAAAATCCCTATTCAAATCCCCCTATGTGCATGTGCATGCACGAGTGCACACACACACACTCCGTACACAGACGGACACCTCCTGTGTCCATGTACTTACACACGTCCCATGCACAAGTACACAGGTGCATGCGTTTCTCGGTTGATAGTGGACATCCATGAACTTGCACTTTTCCACCCTTAAGGAAACCTTGCCACCAACCCCAGTCTTTAGGGGTTGTGAGACGAAGAGCTGAGCCTGGAACATTCATCCTAAGCAAACATAGGTTCTTCAGCAGGCCCAGCCCAGGGGCAGCCCCCGCCCGCTCCCACTGCAGACACCGTTCCCATTGTTTACCTCTGTGTTCGGCAGCAAATTAAAGACCACTATGAATAAAAGCTAACTGTGGGTGACAACTTCTTCGCCGCAGATGCTGCGTTGGACACTTTATGTGTAGTATCGGATTTACTTTTCACCAGATCAAACCCCAAGCACTATGATGGGGATGCTACTGTGACCCCTACTTGACAGCTGAGGACCCCACGTTACTGAGAGGTTAAGGACCTGATCAAGGGACACGAAGCAAGAACGCTGTCATTGGGGTAAAAAGTCAAGTAAGAGTTTGTGACCTCAACCACTGTGTTTTGTCTCCTGGACACCGTCATGTTTGTGCTGCTTATCCACCCACTCTTTTTGTTGCTGTTGTTTTTAAGATATTATTTATTTATTTGGGAGGAGAGAGACAGCAACAGAGATCATGACCGGGGATGAAAAGGAGAAGCAGACTCTCTGCTGAGCAGGAAGCCCCACGTGGGATTTAATCTCGGGACCAGGAGATCATGACCTGAGCTGAAGGCAGACGCTTACCCGACTGAGCCACCCAGGTGCCCCCGTCTACTCCTTTTTCAGTAACCTCACCCGGCGTCCTGGGGATGCCAGCCCGTGTGCTCCCGGTGGGGGGGGGGGGGGGCGGCTGCACCACTGGCGCTTGGGCAAGCGTATGACCTAGCAATAAACCAACTTAGCTCCCTCTTTCACTGGCTCCAAGGCCTCTGTGAAGAAGGGCAAGTGGCCCAGTCAGAGCCAATAGTATGTGTGGGGCTTTCCTCTAGGTGGCCATGTCCCTGCTGGGCTTGGAGGGAGCTGCCTGGGGCTATCCGGGGACCCCGGGGACAGAGCTATCCTGAGAAGTCATGGGGGGCCCTAAGAGGAAGAGTCCTGGACACATATCTGGACCCTGGATCAAAACCAGACTACAGTAAGAGTTGCCTCTGATTGATTTAATAATATGCACCAATAAATCCCCTGCAAGTTCTTGGAAGGTTAGAGCTCAATTTGCTGCCCTAGGCGAGGGGTCCCTTCAGTTTTCCCCTGAACCATCTGCGTGACACCACTTGGGAAGTCACCTGCTTTCCCCGAGTGTCCTCCTCGCTAACGCAGGCTGAGAGCACCCCTCCGGCAGCCCCCTTCCCCCTGCGCCAAGAGAGAGACCAGCGGGCAAGAGAGAGGAAAGGGTGTTTTTTTCTCCAACTAGAGAAAAATCTCATGAATTCCTCAAGTTGACCTTAATTCTTTTTATTATAACATTACTCAAATATGTGCAAACATAAATTAGATATAATCTCCTTATGTTTATAGCTTTTATACATCTATAAAAAGCAAAACAAATTTAAAGATTAAATACAAACAAAACCATAAAACCTATAAAAGTCCAATTAAAAGCATGGATTTAATGTGGCAGATGATGTTGCGCCAGAACTAAGTCTCTGCAGTGTGGCTCCCCTCCCCGCTGCTCCCCTCCCGGCTGCTCCCCTCCCCCTCCCGGGCCTGGGTTGTTGGGTGAATCCTGCTCCCAGGGGCTCATGATGACGCCATCCTCACATCCCTGCCACAGCGTTCCTCAGTTCAGCTCGCCGGGATCCGGACTGTCGGCGCACTGCGACATCGTCCGGGCTTGGCCCCGGCCAGCTGAGTTGTTGGTTTCCGTGGTCCTCTGTGTTGTGGCCGACCTGAGCCCAGTACGGTCCCAGCCACAGCTGTAAGTGCAGGCCCTGGGGGCCCACTGGGTCCCATGACAAGGCCCCAGAAGATGCTCACGTGGATTTTTAGAATTGTCAGAATCAAAGAACAATATTTTCTTAATTATTCTTAAGACTTAGAAGCGTCCCAAGAAGATAACCTTGAACTCTACCCTGATAAACATGGGATAGTGAAGAGTGTTTGAGCACTGAAGCCATTGGATTTAGGGCAAGTGGTTTCTAAGTCTCGTGTTTTTTTTTTCTATAAGTTGAGATTTAATAAAAATATCTAGCTTGTAAAGTTGATAAGTCATATGAAATGAGCTAATGAATTCAAGCTCTGTACGAGGCTGATGGGTGTCCTCCTAGGATTCAGGCTCACCTAGAATCTATGAAGGTGATCTTGTTAGGAAATTGGGTCTTTGCAGATGTGACTGAGTTAAGAGAAGGTCATATCACATTAGAGAGCGCTTCATTCCAGTGTCTGGTGTCCTTATAAGAAATGGGAAGTTTGGACATAGAGAGACACACACATCTAAACACACACATGCACAAACACAGATGCACGCACAGGGAGAAGACCTGTGATGGCAGAGACGGAGACTGGAGATGTGTGTCGGCAGTGCAGGGAATGCCACACCCCCTGGGAGCTGGGAGAGAGGCATGGAACAGATTCTCTCTGAGAGCCTCCGCCAAGGATCCAACCCCAGCGAGACTTATTTTGGAACCTCCCTCTTCTGGAACTGGGAGACATTAAATTTCTGTTTTCAGCAACCCAATTTGTAGCACTGTATTACAAAGCACCCAGGAAACTAACATCAGGACTTAACACAGAGCTCAACATACATACTGAACAATATACAGTAGCTTTTTCTTTTAAAGACTTTTTTTTTTTGAAGATTTTATTTATTTATTTGACAGAGAGAAACACAGCCAGAGAGGGAACACAAGCAGGGGGAGTGAGAGAGGGAGAAGCAGGCCTCCCGCCGAGCAGAGAGCCCGATGTGGGGCTCGATCCCGGGACTCCAGGATCATGATCTGAGCCGAAGGCAGTCGCTTAACCAACTGAGCCACCCTGGCGCCCCTACAGTAGCTTTTTATTAGCAGAGGAGAATTTCAAGCAAAGAGTGAAGATGGTATACAAATGCAAGTTTTTCTGATCGTTTTCCCCTTCCATTTCAGCTCCTGGGGTCGGCCCCAGTGTGAAGTTTGCATCTTCATCATTACCCAACGTAATGCAGCACTTCATAGTTTAGAAAGCTTTTTCCTACAGGTTATTTTCCTACAGTTAATTATCTCAGTGACCCGATGAAGTAGATAAAATTAACAATTTTTGCACGTTGGCCGGGGAATCCTTTAGAGATAATTGGATAAACGCAATGTGGTATCTCAGACTACCTGAGTGTCTACCTACCTACCAATGTGGTATCTCAGAAAAAAAGGATGTTCATGGAAAAAGTGGCAAAACCCATTATTGTCTGTGACTTGGTTTATAGTAAGCTGCCAGTGATAATTTCTTAATTTTGACAAATTTAACATGCCTATGTAAGTTATTGTCAATTTATAGAATCTGGGTGAATAGTATACGGAAATTCTCTATATTATCTTTGCAACTTCTCTTGAAATCTCAAATTACCCAAAATAAAATCTGATTTTAAAAAAGCTAATTGGAAAGACTCCCCAACTGATTTGAATGCTTTGCTGGAATGTCATGGAGAAAGCCTGGCAGATGGACATATCCGACATATAGGGAACTATGACGACCCTCACCTGACTTCCATATTTTTTCTTTTAAAAAGCTATAATTATATTTTCCACTATATTAAAGCTCCATAAAGGACATGTAGAAGATGTATAGAATTTGAAGGAGGGGGAAAAAAATACCAACCACGGTCTCGCTGTCAAATGATGTCCACCATGGACATTCATACATCTCCTGGCCATCTTCTTAGTTTGGGCATTATATAAATGTGATCATCTGGATTACCTGCCCATGCTCACCTGAGAAACTGGATGTTGCCAGAGAGAAGCTCACCTTTGTGCTGGGGATGGGGGGGATTTTAGAACTCACTGTCATGGATCCTAATGGGCACCCACCATGACCCTTCTTCGTAACTTCTCCATACTAAAATCACACACTTGCACACGTGAGAGAGCTCTCTTGGGTCATCCTCATTTTCCTGTGACCAACACTATCAGCCCAGTCACCACTGCTGGATTCGTCCTACGTGTCCTGCTCCTAACTGAACACCTTCTTGGGGACTTGCTTATTCTCTGTCTCCTGAATCAACAGCATCAACTTCTTTACTCCCAATAACTAGGCTACACTAACTCCCAACATTGGGGAGGAGCTGGGAAGTCTGGTGCGTTCTCCTAGGCAGAGACTGCTCTGGTTTTCCTATGATGCTTTTGTATTGCGTGTTACAGTTTACAAATCAGTCTCACCTCATTACCTTGGGGGGGCCTCAGACACCCCCCAAATGGTTTTCAGGGCGTAGGTATTAGTGTTCTCACTTGCAGATGGAAACTCAGATTGGCTTGCCCAGGATCACACAGACAGACCCCAACCCCAGGTCTAAACATTCAGGTGCGTCTCTGAGTGTGTCACCACAAAGCCCACCAATGACTGGGCACACTGTGTCCCTATTTTAAGGCCACGGTCAAAGTGGGCTCCTGTAAGGTACTGGCGATGTAGCCCACATGAGTCCACCTGAAGGTCCGCAGAGACACAGATCACTGTCCCCCAGGGAAGCCAAAGCGGGGGTTTGACCAGAGGCTCGTGTGGATGAAAACCTGCAGTGTCACTGTGGACAGAGACAACAAACAGGGACCCGGGCCAAGCCAGGGGCCCCGAGGATGCTTCCAAAGGCATTATTGGCATCAGACCATCAGGCAGGCAACTCGGGGATTATCTTGTCCATTCCCTCCACCCCGTTCAGTGTATAGGTAAGGAAGCCAAGGCCCGGGGAGGTGGGTTTCCGAGGCCACACAGCCAGTTCATAAGGGAGCTTAGACAGTGTTTTTCTCCATGACAGCATGAAGTCTCTCATACACAGAGTATTATTAAAGAAATGCAGCCTTATTATTTTCATGTACTTAGAGCTTTACTGACAAAAATTATCACCTGTCCAAAGCTCTTAGGGAAAGAATTTTAATGAATAGATAAGTTACATTTTATAGACAAATGGGCATCACTTGGAAGTGACCTACATATCTTCCCTGCTCTCTTTCTTTCCCTATGGGCTTTCTTAGCACTCTGTCTCCAGGAATGAACAAAGGTGAGCTTCAGCCCAGGTACTGTGAGATTATCACAACCCCCTAGTGATGGGGTTTGTGGAACGAGGACCTGCTGTCTCGTGAATTAACTGGGTGTCCCTGCTCAGTGGCAGGATAATTCAGGACCATGCAGGGAAATGTGCAACATTTCCTAGCCGATCAGACACTAGACCTGGGCAAGAATGGGGAGACAGGATGGAGTGCTGGAGTGGGCATTAGGTCTTAAATATTTTTCCATGCTGATCAAACCACCGCTGAGATCCTGTACCCCATCTGCACATTCCATTCATGGCATGAAGTGAAGAGGGGTGAGGGCAGGCAGCATCAGGGAAGTGCCGCTCCACTTGTCTGCGGGAGAACATTCCAGAAGATGGGGGATGGCTGTGTATGTGAAGACAGCCTCACGGCCTCTTCTTCTTCCTTATCATGTTATGGCTGCACTGCCATTCCTTCAGACCAGCTCACATGTCTTGGTCATGCCATCAGGATGGAGACTACCTAGCTCTTTGTTAATACTCATAAATGGCTTTTTTAAGATACTTGCACTAATGACACAAGAATGGATTCCTTCCCCTTGGTGACTAGATGCTGTGACTAGACAATCTTTTATGCTACGTTGAAGCTATCTTTTAACAGCAAATCAGATCCCTATTGTCTCAAGAACAGAGGCAGGTCCCCCCGGGACCCTGCAGGAAATAAGGAGCCTGTGCTGGGTTTTTCTTCTCCTTCCCAGACACGCCTGTTTCCGAGGTGGGCCCGGGGGTTTAGTTGGTGCCAAAATCATTAAAATCATAGTGAGATCAAAAGTGAGGATCGCACCCCAAGTTTTTGGCCTGGGAGGTAGGGTTTTGGCAATACAAAAAAATTTTTTGTCCTTTTTCCATTCATTCAATTCAACTTGACGGCCTTGAAAACTGTGTGAGGTTCCCCCACACTCAAAGACACGACAGTGACCGTAATTTGAATTTATGGCTGGGCTTGCGTGTGTGCAAGTGTGCGCTTTCCTTTTTTCTTTTTTAAACTAGTAATGAAGTTGTAAATGCAGCATTTTTTTCATTACCTATTCATTAAAGATATGACATGAAAACAGAGTTTCCATGGAAATGGCTTTGTGGATTCTGAGTACATAATAAGAATTTCATTGTTTACACTACAGCACAGATAACTGGCGGATGTTATTGTCGGCAGGAAAGTCTTATTTAGCTCCATGAAAGCACGGAGGGGCACCGGGGCGGCACGTGGTCTCCCCGCAGCCCGGGCTCGCGCCGAAGCTCTGGATCATTGGTGGCCGAGCACTTGGCGGTAGAGAGGGCGCTGCTGCTTTTCAACACCTGGAAGCTCAAATATTGAAACATTCCAGATTAAAAGAGCCAGAATAGTTCCACTCGGCCTTTAACACGAGTCCATTTAATGTAAAGAAGGATTTTTCTCTGCCAGTGTTTGGGCTCTGGCCTGAGCCTGGGTTCAAATCTCGGCTCTTACGCTTAGTAGACGCAAGACCTTGGCTAAGTGACTAAGCCCGAAGTCGTAGTTTTCTTATGGGGGGGGCGGGGGGGCGATATGCATATGGCATACATTATACATACTATAACTAGAATATGTATATTATAATCATAATTATATATAACATAATAATTATATGTACCTATATCAATATAAGGTTGTTTTGAGGGTTAGAGGAGATGGTCCAGATTCAGGAGACTCCCACCTCTTATAAAGGGCTCCCTACCTGTGATATGGTGATGTTTACCATTGTTTACCATTAATAGATGGATAAAACTGATGGGAGTTAATTTTCAGGTTCCACTCAAATGCCTTCTCTCCCCTGAGGCTCTCCCTGCAAGTGGGTGCCCCCCCCCCTGCTCTGAGCAGCCTGAGGAGGCACCTGCCTTCCCTCAAGCTCTCCCAGCTCTGTTTGCCTTTAATGATCGATGGGTTAATCCCTCTCTGCCTGAGGCCATGCCCTCCTGGAGGTCAGTGGCCACCCCCACCTTTCCTATCACAGCCCAGGGCCTGGCACAAAGTAGGAATCCCCCACCAAAGGGAAAGCTTTGATTTATGAAAAAATCAAATTAATTGATACCCACCCTGTGAACTCAATTCAGGAAGTGAAGGTTTTTATTGTTTTGGTTTGGTTTAGGAGGTAAGAGGAGCCCAGCGAGGTCAAGATCTTTTTTCTAAAAAATGTAAAAGAATGTAGGAAATGCATGAGCCCAGGCTGAAAGAGTCCTTGGTGGCTGAGTCACAGGTGGTCTTCAGAGCCCTCCCTGGCCAACTGCCCTGCAGCGCCCGGACGGACGAGGGCCAGGACGAGGAGGCCCCCAGACGCCGTCTCTCACAGGCAGTGAAGTTCCAGGCTCTCGGCCCTCCCACGGGTACCCCAGCCCCGTGCCTTGTATGCGAGCTTGCATCCCATGTCTGCTCACTCTGGCTGCCGCCCGAAGTTCTCTTGCACCCCAACTGGTGAAGTCTCTTCCCTCCACTTCTGAGTTAAAAATAAGCCGGTAAGGACAACAATGCTCCCTGGCACAGCAGACAGAGATGTAACCTGCTGACTCTGGGGCTACACTTTGCAAAGGGATAGCAGTTGGACCTTATTTATAAAACAGACATTAAGCCAGTTCCGCATGACTGTAGCACAATTCACTCCAAACATGCCAGGAAGACTTCCAGCCGATTACAGTAAGCGTTCCGCTGTCTCCATCTGCACGGCACATCCTGATTGCTGGCATCCAGATGAGAGAGGTTCAACACAAAGACATGTTTCACATAGACCATGACTATATAATGAGAATTTTAGATGCCAGAAGTATTCCTTGAATAATTAAGCAACATAGGGGAGAGAGAGAGAGAGAGAGAGAGAGAGAGAGAGAGAGAGAGGAAGGCAGAGACACAGGACATCTTTCCCTGATTATTTATTGTCTTATATCAATGGGCTGCACTCACCACCTTTCCCAGGAGCCCAAGTAAAGGAAAAATGCCTAGAGTCACCATCATACAGAAAGGCAGGTTGGAACCAGAAAACTGACTTTAAAATGTACATCGAAATGCAAAGGACCTAGAATACCCAAACAACTAGGAAAAGGAGAACAAAGTTGGAGCGTATAGATGGCAAGACTTAATCAAAAGTTATAGCCATCAGGAGACTGTGGTATGGCCACACAGGGATCGACAGAACACACTAGAGTTCAGAAATCAACCCGTGCATAGATCAAGACATGTATCAAAGCATTTATCATTTGCTTTTTAATAAAAGGGCTAAGGTATTTAGTGAGAAAAGCATGATGGTGCCAGAACAATTGGACTACCAAATGCAAAAACAAAACAAAAACAAAAACAAAAAACCCAACCCTTACCTCACACCATATACAAGAATTAACATGAAATAGATCACATAACTTAATGTTGGAAATAAAATCTTTAAAATCATAGTGAAAACCCTAATGATGTGGATTTGTTAGAAAATTTCTTAAATGTAACATAAACAAACAAAAAGCACAAACTACACAATAAAAAATCAGTACATTGAGGGTGCCTGGGTGGCTCAGTTGGTTAAGCACCTGCCTTCGGCTCAGGTCATGATCCCGGAGACCCGGGATCGAGTCCCAGATCGGGCTCCCTGCTCAGCGGGAAGCCTGCTGCTCCCTCTCTCCCTCCCCCTGCTTGTGTTCCCTCTCTGGCTGTGTTTCTGTCTGTCAAATAAATAAAATCTTTAAAAAAAAAATCAGTACATTGACTTCATTAAAATTTTAAACTTTTTCCCTTGAAACATCTCCGTTCTGAACATGAAAGGCAAGTCACAGACTGGGACAAAATATTTGTAAATGTTTATCTGACAAAGGACTTGTATCTAGAATATATAAAGAACATTTTAAACCAAATAATAGAAAAACAACCCAATTTAAACGTAGGGAAAATATTTGAACAGACGCTTTATCAAAGAAGATATACAGATGACAAATAAGCACATGAAAACCGGTGTGGGATTATTCCTCAATTAGGGAGATACAAATTAAAACCACAATGTGGGATTATTACACATCCACCGCAATGGCTGAAAGGAAAAGTGCCGACCACACCAAGTGCTGGCAAGGATCTGGGGGAACTGGAATGGATCCTTATGCACTGTTACTTGGAACATAAAGTGGTACAACAACTTTTGAAAATCTTTTGGCTTTCTCTTAAAAAGCTAAACATAGACCAACCATAGGACCCAGTTGATCCATTCCCAAATATTTACTCAAAAGAAATAGAGGCATCGCTCACACAAAGACTGTGATCAAACATTTGTAGTAGCTTTATTCATAATAGTCATGAGCTGGGAAAAAACGCCAATGGCCCCCACCAGGTGAATGTATACTCAAGCTGTAGAGTATCCACATGACCACTCAGCAACGTAACAGAATGAACTATTGATACATACAACAACACAGGTGGATCTCAAAATGATTACGATAACAGAAGCATGGCAAAAAAAAGAGCACATACTGGATGAAGTCTGTTTGTACAAGAGTCTACAAGATGGACACTCATCTGTAACGACACAAAGCAGATATGACTACAGACAGAGATGCAGAGAGGGTCAGGGGGACAGCTTACCAAGGGGCACAGGAAACTTTGGGGAAGAAGATGTGTTTGTTGTCTTGTCTGTGGAGGGTGACTCGTGGGTGCTGATGCAAGCTACCTCTTCCAAGCCTCCCTCAGGATAAGGGGTCAGCAGGAAGTGTGCAGGAACACCCTCGCACCATGTCAGGAAGGGGATCCAAGCCTCTGGGGAATGTGCCTCTCGGTCTCCCTCACTGAAGGACTGGCCTCTTTGCCGCGGGGAGGGGGGTACCATTGGTGGGGAATGCCTCCATCGGTAACACAAAGATGAGTTCCCAGCTCTGGGGCTCCATGAAGCTCCCCTCCGAATCCTGTGTTGGCATGGGGAACCCCCGGCCCCTTCACTGGGTGGTCAAGAGCCTGTGTCCCTGGCACAGCTAAAATATTTTCTTGTCCTTGTGACACTATCAGGAAGCCATTCATAGTATGAATTCTTGCGCCTGGACATCCTCACCAGGCAACCCTACCACATCAGGGCGCGGTGGCTCTCTGCACACCCCCGACCCCTCACGGTGCTCATAGCACAAATGACAACTACTGGCAGGACTAGGATGTGACACTTTTTAATATAACAATTCAATAGTAGTCACAATAAGTAATAACTGGTTATTATCTTAGACCTCAAGGAGATGTCCGCTTTCCATTATCTCACTGAATTAACAGTAAATTAAGTGATCCACACAAGGTTGCATGATTCGGGAACGGCAGAGCCAGGCCATGACTGACTCCTAGGTCACGCGCTAATGCTTTCCAACTTTGTGAAATTTGTACACCACTTGTCCTCTTGTTTAATTGTTTTTTTTAATTGATTACTTTTCATGAAACAATACATCAATTTTAAAAATTTCATATCACTTCTGAAAATGGAAAGTAATTCTCTGCTTTCACAAATGGGGGGAAAACTAGAAAAACAAATGCACCATGAGCATGAAACAATGTTCTTAACAGCTGGCTTTAAAGCTGTAGTCTGCAGAGGGCTCTGAGCCTAGGCTGGCATGGGAAAGGTGTTAAGGGACTTTGTTCCTGCCTGGACCTAGACTGGTTCCAAGAAGAGTGGAAACAGAATAACTTTGTCACTGGATGACTCCATCGGCAACTACCGCCTAGCCCTGTACCACTGCCCAGGAGGCTCAGCCACCTCTCTGAAACCCTGTGAACAGGTATGGACACAGTCTTGTTGTGCATGCTGCCTTCTATACCGCTCCCAGGCAACATGGCCATCAGAAGAGCCCTGGCTTTGTGTGTCTTTGACCCGGGTCTGCACCCTGACTCTAGAACATGGGCTGCGCCAGCTATCTCCTTCATGCTGGTCATGGTTCTCCAGAGAAACAGAACTAAGAGGAGATAGGTAGATGGGTGACAAGCAGATAGGTAGGTAGGCAGGTAGATACGGATGAGGACTCGGCTTATGCAGTTATGTTGGCTAGGGAGTGCCACCGTCCGCCGCCTTCGAGCTGGAGACTGGGAAGCCGGTGGTGGAACTCCATCTGAGTCCGAAGGCCTGAGAACCAGAGAAGCCTATGGTGTCCACCCAATCCAAGAGCAGGAGAAGATGGATCTCCCAGTCTGGCCAGTGAGGCAGAAAGCAAAAAGGACGAATTCCCCTCCCTCTTCCGTTTTGTTCGGGTCAGGCCATCCGCGGATCGGAGGGCAATCTCTTCTACAGACTCCACGGATGACTCAAATGCTAGTCTCGTCCAGAAACACCCTCACAGACACAGCCAGAGATCCCGCTCAGTCCAGGCCCCCATGGGGCCTCCACTCCAGTCGACAGGAGAGATGACCCAGCACCCCGGGGGGCCCTCAGCTGATGTCTGGGAGGGACTTGTAGTCAGAGGACGTGCTGTGTGCGGCAGCCTGGGCCGCCAGCGAAGCTCGCCCCACCTGAGGCGCGCCTGAGGTCACCCACTTGGCGGGGACCCCATCCCACAACCCGCTCAGATCCATTCTCCTGCTCGAAGTCCCTCCTCCACGCGCCAAGTGTCCTGTGTTGTGTGGGGTCGGGGCCAGGCCGGCCTGTAAAAGGCAAAATGGCGTTGCCTCAGAGTGTGTCCTCCAGGCCCTGGCTAGCTGAGCCGTGTCTGCTTGAGCAGCAGGCCGCATGCCTTGCCTGTGGGCCCCGGCTCGGCTGCCTCCGGCTGTGTGGAAGGCACAGAAGGCAGCCCACGGGGCCATTTGCTCCCGCTCTCTGGCCAGCCTACGAGGCCTCACGTCTCGGATAGGGAGGGGATTTGGCTGGCCACAGAGCCCTCCAGCAGAAAGCGTGACTGGCCACCCGCCAACGGCCTTCACTGCCCTAGCCCGGCATGGCGCTGAGGGAAATGTCCCCGTGCACTTCCAAGGTCAGAGGGAGAGTGAGGAGCATAAATACGGAGGGGGCACTGCTGGCAGGAGGCCCGCAGAAGCAGGGATGAGCTCCACACAGCGGGGAGCCAGTCCACCGCGTCTCCTCTTGCGGGGGGTTTTCTCTGGAGTGGGCTGGCACCTCGCACTTTTTGGGCAGGGCTGCGGGCAAGATGTGGTTTTTCTTAAAACCATCTGTTCTCCGTTAGAGATGATCTGTCCCCCAGTGTAAGGGCTCTAGAGGAGTGTATCTTCTTAGACCCTGAACAAAATCTCAGGGAGGCCACCTGCTCCCCAAAGCTGAGCGGAGTCAAGCTCAGCCCCTCCCCCGAGGGGACAAGATCACCTCCCCTTGCAAAGGCTGCCGCTCTCCTCCCGTCTCCTCTGGTTCCTCTGGGAACTCGAAAGGGACTCGCTCCTGGAGCTTCCAACTCACCTGTGTGTGAAGACACGACATCGGGCCACTAAGTGGGAAGGCCGGGATGTAGCTCTGGTCTTTCTGTCTTAATGAGATTATGGTTCAGTTCACTGGGTTAGTAAGTGGGAGTCGGCCCTGTGCAGATGCAGGAGCGCTGGATGGGGTAACAGAGAGGCTGGCCAGCTGGGCCCTGAGCACAGCCACCCCTGGGACCCTGGGCAAGTCCTTTACCTTCTCAGAGGCTCTGCTTCCCCAGCTGCAAAATAAGAATGAAATTGTCTCTCACGGGCCATGATGAGGCTCTTGCTTCACTGTGGATAGCTCCAAAGTATGGGGCGCTGTGTGAGGAGTGCCTGACCACCCTGCAAATGATGACTATGTCACCACTGGTCCCAGGAAGGGAGAGGATCCGCAGCCCCTGGGTCTCCTGCTCGTGGCCATGTGAGGTGGGCTATGCCAGCGCTCCCCAGGAAAGTGGGGCACTATAGTGCACGTGCTTCCCATGAGGTCCTCAGCATACCCACAACCCTTAGGTAAACAGAATTCACCTGCATTCCTGTTTTCAAGTGAAACACCCTGATGTCAATTGGGGGATTAAAAAGAATCAAAATAAAAGCAAAAGTCCGCATCCCTTCTGATGCATATGTCTGTTTTTTTCAGGAGGAATGTTCCTAGCTTGCATCAGATTCCCAAGGAACAATGACTTAAACAAACTTCACAAACCTTGCTATGCTTTCGAAGGGTAAAGAAAGGGAACATTCTTTAACCTAGAGAAGGGGAAGCTTGAAGGCACTGGAATCCCCTCTCCCAAAGCTGAAAGGTCATCCTAGGAACTCTCCCAGGGTTGAAAGGTCATCCCATGAAAAGCTGTTCTCTGTCATTAAAGATGATAGGGTGGCAGGGTACCTCAGTGGCTCGGCTGAACATCTGACTCTTAGTTTTGACTCACGTCGCGATCTCAGGGTTGTGAGATCCTGCCCCACTTCAGGCTTCGTGCTCAGCGTGGAGTCTGCTTGAAGACTCTCTCTCACCCTCAGCACCAGCCCCCCTAGCCTGCGCTCTCTTTCTCTCTCAAATAAATAAATAAATAAATAAATAAATAAATAAATAAATAACATCTTCAAAGATGATGTAGTGACGTGGAGGAATGCGTGTCACGGAGGAGGAGCTCCTACTGCAAGCAAGGAAGACTTTTCTACCAATAAAATTAGTGCAAGCTGCCTCATGAGGGAGAGAAGTGTTGGTTTCACGGAAGGTTCTAGTAGTAACTACATAACTGTCGGGATGTTCTATAAGGAATTCTTGCCATGGGGCACTTGGGTGGCTCAGTTGGTTAAGTGTCTGCCTTTGGCTCAGGTCATGGTCCCAGGGCCCTGGGACTGAGCCCCAAGCCAGGCTACTGACTCCCTGCTTCTCCCTCCCCCTGCTTGTTCTCTCTCTCTCTCTCTCTCTCTCTCTCTCTCTCTCTCTCTCCTAATTAAATAAAGTCTTTAAGGAAAAAAAAGGAACTTCCTGCCTTGAGGGGAAGGCTGAGCTCCATAACCTCTGTGATCCCTCCCTCCCCGCTTGATCTTAAGACTCTGAGATTGACAGACATAAAAATATTTGTTGAAAGTTTGTTGAAACTGTTATAGCCAGCATTCATTAATGAAAAGCAAAACAGATACAATCTTTCTGAAGAAAGATTGTCTACCTTTTCAGTTTTTAACTTTTTTGTCTCTGCAGTTTACATTTCCAGGAATCTCCCCTCACCCAATCCCCACTTCCCTGATGAATATGCCCTGACATATTCACAAACACGAATGGTGGTGAGGAGTATTATCTCCCTAAATAAAGCTAAGCTGTGGGCATCGCATATTCTCAGGGCCTTCCTATTGTAGAGTGTATGAGGCAGTCTCGGATCCTGGAGGTGTACAGAGTATAAGAGAGCATAGATCACATCACCTACTTGGTGCTAACGGGCAGGATTTTTACCTGTCAGTCCCCTCCAGGCCATTGATAACCATCCGAAATCTGACTTCATGAATAATTTGATTCCTCCTGTTTTCACAGAGAGTGTAGTCACATGGTATCCTGTATAATCATTTTCCTAGAAGGCGGGCTTTAAAGATTTATGCTACACATTTCCCACCTGATATCTCAACATGCTTAAATGTTTGGGAATCAAGCATTCCATAAGACCAAGGGAGAAATTATTCAAAGCCCAAATTTCCGGGTCTGACTTCTGGTTTGTAATCATACCTACTGGCAGAAGGTGACATTTCACACGGTAGATAAAAGAGCCTGGTTTGCTCCTAAACTAAACACTTACCTACATCCATCTTCTACCTGAATTTCTTGGCCAAACCCATCAAAATGATTAGGGTTGTAGACGGTATCAATTGCTGGGATTTTCACTTTGTATAGTTTAAATAATGGTCCTTTGTTTTTCATTTTTGCTGGATGTTCTATTGGCAACATAACCAGGAAGTAAACGGTCCTCAGTCCTCCGGCCAGCTTCCTGTAAGTCTTCTTTCCAGAAGGGAGCCCCTGCTGGGACCCCCCAAGAGTCTCAGAAGAATGCCCTCGCTCCTCAGCATCTGACAAATAGGGCCAAAATGATAGATCTCTTGGCTTAAGGATATCTTACATATTTATAGGGATGACATTTCTCTCCATCAAGATTCATGATCTAGATTTTTCAGGTACCAACAGGGACCTCAGCCGCTGTCCTAGCAAGTGTCATGTTAATGCGGCCTTCTCGTGGTTCAAATTCACAGAACAGAGTGAATCAAAGTCAGAGGCAATGCAAAAATGCAGTTAGAAGACAACCACCCTCACAACTAAACTTTCCCCTTTCAGATTTCAAAGAGTGCAGCAGGGAACCTATTTCATCTACAAAACCTTAAGAGGAGTCAGGGAAAGTTTCATAAACAGCGTTTCAACTTATGATCCGATTCGTTTCTTGAAGCCTGAATTTTAATTAGTATTCATCTAATCATTTAACAAACTCTTTCAAAAAGGTCAGTCTGCAACTGTGTCACATGTTACAACTGTGAATTTTTAAAACCTTAATTTCCACATTAGTTTGAGGGCTGAAAAATGAAACTTGGAGGTTAAAATAAGATGGTCGATATATAAAAATTCTGTGATAAACCTTAATTGTGCAATTAGGTGCCTCACAGAGCAGACTGCATTGTGTATATCACAAAGCTTATCTCTTGCATGAAAGTTGGCTGTTGGTATGACCTCAGGATTTGTGTCATGAGATGACTATTTTTAATGCAAATTACAGCTTGCGCATAACTGTTGAGTTGTGGAGCCTGGGAGACTTACGAAGTCTGTTATTAGCCATTCCCGGAAATTGATTACCTGAAGAACAGTCAGATCTTTACTATTTCGTGGCAGAGATGATCAACACAACTGTTAGCTGTCAGAGTAATTTTTTTTTCCTCTAAAAAAAACATTCATTATAACTGCTGGAAATCATGCTGGTTAAAACAGGAGTTTGCAATTTTCCAAGTACTTCATGCGTCCTGGAGGAGAATTCATTAAAACAACAGAGAGCACCAGGCCACCTCCATTTGAGTGAAACAATGACCTCTTTGGAAATGCTGGATGTGTAACAAAATGAATGTACCCTGCCCTCACAGAGATAAAAATATTGATCTTAGGAGCATCACAGCCTAAAGACTACAGGTTATTGGAAAATAATGAAATCTCTCCTTTCTGTTCCAGCATCTTAACGCCCCTGATTATCACTAGGATACTTAATTATCTGGTGAGCACATCTTCAGTAATGGGCAGAGTTCTAAAGAGAAACAATCAAAAATTTCTGGTTTGATTTTTTTCCTTGTTGTTTTTTCCCCTGAGAGGTTAAAATTAAGTGCCCTCCTCCTTCCTGTAATATAGTCTTGAGTCAGGACTGTCAAGAAAACATGATGCCGGAGGTCAAGAAAAACCTTAGTAAATTCAAGCCACCTGATAATTCAATTTAAAATGTTCTTCTTTCCAAATTAACCAGACACCATTTTGGTTACTAAACCAATTCCCACTTTCCTGCTAGTTTTCTGGACTCATCATGGTGTAATGAATTCTTCATTCTGAATTGACTCTTTTTAGCCTAATTCTGCTGGATTTGAAAAACAAAAACAACAGCAAGACCGATTTCCTCTTGACAAAAGTTTCCCTTAAAAATATAAAGGCTACAGAAGCATTGGTAGGTTAAAAGTAAAAGGATAGAAACAATAAATCATAATCTTTACTAGAGGTATAAATTACAGGAAACTGCAATGGCTCTATTAATATCAAACATGGGATTAAAGGCAAGGAGTACTACAAGAGATAAAGAGGGAGATTTTTAGTCATAAAAGGGTCCACTAATCAGAAAGACAACAATTCAAAATGTGTTTGCATCCAATCATGGAGCATAGAAACACATTAAAAAATAAATTGCTCGAGGGAGAAGTTGGGGATAAAAAGCATAGTTAAGATTTTAACATTCCACTCGCAGTAATTGATTGACCAACAGACATAAGTCCAACAAATAGAGAATACACAAGAGATAAACCTGGATGGGGCGCCTGGGTGGCTCAGTTGGTTAAGCGACTGCTTTCGGCTCAGGTCATGATCCCGGAGACCCGGGATCGAGCCCCACATCGGGCTTCCTGCTCGGCGGGAAGCCTGCTTCTCCCTCTCTCACTCCCCCTGCTTGTGTTCCCTCTCTCGCTGTGTTTCTCTCCGTCAAATAAATAAATAAAATCTTTAAAAAAAAAAAAAGAAAAGAAAATGCAGGAGTGGGCAGAAGAAAGAAAGGGAAAGCAGAATGCATAGAAACATCCTGTATTTATGTACACACATAACCTTTAGACACCACAGGCATTTGTAGTCAGAGGGAAATAATCAATGACGGTAAATCCACTGAATAGATTATTAAGACTGTGTAGGAACTTTGTCAATGCTTACAATATCATGTTTAATTAAAAAAACAAGATGCACATTTTATCACAAAGAGAATATGACCATTTTTTAAAAAGAAAGTGTTTACATACATATATACATAGGAAAAAGATCAAAAAGGAAAGAATTAATGCTAGAAATAGTAGTAATAGGATGGTGTAATTATGGATCCTTGTTTTCCTTTCTCTATTTACTTGGTTACATTTACATTTATGTATATTTATTTTCATGGGCTCTGTTTCATAATTTCTTTATAATCTGTATTCCCATTTATCTTTCTTCCAGGTAGAATATTGATCCCTTATAAACAAATACAGAAAAAGAACAAATTTCTACTGAAATTAAAGTATATCTAGATAGTTTTCAGGTCTCCAGACCGACCAGAAATTTGGTCGGTTGGAACCCCGCCTTTGGTACCTAAGCGTGGCTTACCTGTGCCTCAGTGACTCAAGAGGGAAGGCTGTGTGTGGGTTCTGCTCACGAGGGTAAACGAACATCTTTGGGCTACTCCGGGATCTAGGATCCTGTTAACAGGGACCTATGGGTTATACCTTGAAATAAATTCTGTTCAGAACTGGAAACTGCCCGAGGTGACTTGTGGTCACTCATAAACGGGCGTTTACTCTGTTCTCAAGGTTGGGCCAGGGTGGAGAAGGAGAGGAGAGCAGTTTCCTCTTCTTTTCGCTTTTAAATGTTTTTGGTGACTTTCTTCCTATTTTCATATGGCTGTTGTCAGCCTAGAGACTTACTTTGAAAATTGTGCTGTGATGTCTTTGTTTTCATTCTTCACTGTTGGTAATCCTAAAAGCCAGGAAGAACCATTTCAATGGGAGAAGATTAGCCTAGTGTTAGAGGGACAGCGATCGGGGATGACTTCAAGAGTCACATGTTCTGATTTTGTTCAGACCCACAGCCAGCACCATTTTGCTGCCTTCTAGTTTAAATTCCAGTGGTTATTTGCAGAGACGTATAAGGTATGGATTATGAATGAAGACAAAACCGTGGAATTTAATCTGCCAAAGGACCCTTCCACGGAAGCTTTGTAGAGCTGTAGACGCCAACTTCAGCCTGGCAAAGGAATCCCTAGAGAGAGGAAATAAATCTCAAATATTGTCTGCAGATGTGCAGCAATCAGAAACCACCCATATAACACAGGACTGTTCCGGTTTTTTCTCTCCCCTCTTAATTTTTTCTGATGTCTCTTTCTACTCTGTTCTCCCTTGCCTCTATCTCTTAAGACACATAATGAAAGGATGTCTCCCGGTCTTATCAGACATCTGTGCTTTTCTTTTCCCTCCATAACTGTCAGAAAAAGGAAAGTGGATAGTAGTTATCTGCAAAGTATCCTGTATTTCACCTTTATTATCTGTATGCTACACTATCCTAGATCTAACCTCCTGACAGTAATAAAGGGAAAATCTTTTTAAGAAATTGATATACCATTGCTGCCTATTCTTCATGAGAAGATGTGATCCTTTCATTTACTACAGAATAATCGTCCCGAAGCTGAAGAGTGTGATGTAATATGCTAAAAGCACATCGTGAGCCATCCGTCGGGATGCATGGCGACCAAGTCCACGGCTGAGGTTCGGTTGTCTCACCCAGGTAATGGCCAGGTCAGTTTGGGTCCTGGCCACGCACAGAACAGCAGCAGTGTGCTACACTGAGTCTGAGCACTTGGGCGGGTGGCGGGGTGGGGGTTGCCGTCCCTTAATTCACCTTTACGTGGTTGTTTTAATGAGATTGCTTTGGAACTTGACAAAATAGTTCTGGAGCTTCTCTTGAAGAACAGTCTTGTCAGAACAAGAAAAATCCTGAAATAGAAGCATCGCTGTGGAGTGCTTGCGTTGGCTAATATCAGAGACAACAATGTTGGTTTCTGGAACAGTGTGTGTCCTGACCTGGCAACAGACAAGTGAAGTGGACCAGAGTGCCCTCAAGTAAACCGGAGATTAGAGAAGACACAGTTTTTAGGGACGATGCCTGCAATCAACGAGTGAGAGATGGATTATTAAGAGGATATGGCGGGGCGCCTGGGTGGCTCAGTTGGTTAAGCGACTGCTTTCGGCTCAGGACATGATCCCAGAGGCCCCGGGATCGAGCCCCATATCGGGCTCCCTGCTCGGCGGGAGGCCTGCTTCTCCCTCTCTCACTCACTCCCCCTGCTTGTGTTCCCTCTCTGGCTGTGTTTCTCTCTGTCAAATAAATAAAATCTTTAAAAAAAAAAAAAAAGAGGATATGGCTATGGAAAAATGTACCAACGATTCGTAGCCCCACCTTGGTCCCTATACCTAAATAAATCACACTTGGATCAAAGGGTTCAATATAAAATTGCAACTGTCACTCTACAACTGTTAGAATGGAAGAGTGGGGATGACTGTTATGCTCTTGCAATATAAAGTTGCCCAATATAAACACCCAGGCCAGAAAACTTTAGAGATAAGATCAAATACTTTAGTAGATACCATCAAGATCAGAGACACGCTAGAAGCTGAGAAAACGCTCTATTTTGCAAGATACATGGCCAGGGGTTCACACTGTTAATCTCCAAATACAATGATATCACACATGGAACACCAAACAGGAAAATGGGTACAGGACTTGAACGTGTTACTCACAAAAGTACATGTGGTGTTTAAACGTATAAAAATTCAGCTCACTAACACATAAAGAAATGAACATTAAAACTACTATAAAATATGTTTTTTCTGTAACAAGTTGGCAGAGATTGAAAAGAATGATAAGACACAGTGTAAGCAAAAGTATAGGGTAACAGGTGCTTTCCTACTCAGTTGATGGGAGAATAAATTATTAAAACCGGTAGCAGGGAAATCTGGTGCTAACTCCCAGATTGGGTTAATAATAATAATAACCAGCCCTCTTGCCTTTTATTCACTTCAATGGGCATTGCTGCTAATGTTTTATTATTAAGCAGACATTGGCCATTGTTTTGTGTGACATAATTTACACACATACCATACATACACACAAATTTATATCTAGGAAGTATCTGTTTATTTCTGTTTTACCATGGGCTTTCTAAAAATAAGGAGAAGATATTCTGGGACACCTGCCTGGCTCAGTCAGTACAGCATGTGACTCTTGATCTCGAGATTGTAAATTCAAGCCCCATGTTGGGTGTAGAGATTACCTAAAAATACAATCTTTAAAAAATAAATAAATAAAATTGAGTAGGAATTGAACCTTTGTAAATAAATTTTTTATATCTATTGATAATATATAATGGAATATGTCAGTAGATTTCTTACTATAAATCATCTTTACTCTTCTACAAAGAATGCCTCTCGGTCTTGCTATACCTCTCGCTAAAATTCCTTTAATATCTCACAGACTCTATATTTCAACAGAGGATTCTAATTTTTACCTGGATTTTGAGTGAGATTGTCCTGCTATTTGCCTGTCAGGACATTCGTTGGTTTAGTACACGCTCTATTTTACAAATTCTGGCGTTCAAACAAGATTTTAGATGCTTTCCTTATTTGTCTGTGCTCTCCTAGAGCTAACAAAGCCTGGGGTTATCTGTTCCTTGAAGGTTTGAATGAACTGGCCGGGAAACCCTCAGGGTAAAACCTTTACATACTGGCTTCTTAACTTCCTCAAGCCTGTGCTTTGGTTTTTAGCCCGCTTAAATTTTCTGGTTACCTTTCAGTTGAATGATCTTACTTTCCTTGAAAATTATCTCCTTCATCCTTGTGTTTAAGTCAATTAGTATAGAATTAGGCAAAGTACTATCTTAGTGTCCTTCAGATTTTATCAATGTCTGTGCTCAGTTTCCCTCTGCAAATCTGAGTTTTGTGTATTTGGGCTTTTCTCTCCTAGATCTTGACTAAGCTAGTTAATACAGGGCATTAACTATCCCTCAACCTCCCAAAGAACGCTCTCTTGTAGTTATTAGTTATACCATTTTCTAATTTATTAATATGTAACATTATGTCTGCTCTTATTGTATTTTCTTAAAATTTGTGAACTCTCATTCATTCATTCATTCATTCATTCATCGAAGGGACAGGCAGAGGGAGAAGGAGAGAAGCTTAAGCACGCTCCATCCAGGGCAGAGCCCGACTTGGGGCTTCACTGCATAACCTTGAGATCATGACCTGAGCCGAAGTCAAGAGTGGGATACTTAACCAATGAGCCATCCAGGAACCCCATAAGCCCTCTTTTAAAACAGATTTTAATTTTTATTTTTTTTTTAAAGATTTTTATTTATTTGACAGAGAGAAACACAGCCAGAGAGGGAACACAAGCAGGGGGAGTGAGAGAGGGAGAAGCAGGCTTCCCGCAGAGCAGGGAGCCCGATGTGGGACTCGATCCCGGATCTTCGGGATCATGCCCTGAGCCGAAGGCAGTTGCTTAACCAACTGAGCCACCCAGGCGTCCCCAGATTTTAATTTTTAAAGCAGCTTTAGGTTCACAACAAAATGGAGCAGAAATAGATTCTTTTTTGTTAGCTGAATTGGATACTTGAGTTACATAGTTTTCCTTTCTGTTTAATAAAGTTCTTCATAGAAAATGCCCACAGAGTCCAATTTTGGCTATACCTTGTTTTTAAAATTGTATTTTTCTTACTCTTTCTTTAATTTAAATTTAATTACATATAATAACATATAATGTATTATTTGTTTCAGGGGTACTGGTCTGTGATTCATTAGTCTTATATAATACCCATTACAATACTCATTACAACACACACCCTCCCCAGTGTCCTCTCCCCTCCAGCAACCCTTAGTGTGTTTCCTATGATTTCCTTGTGGTTTGTCTCCCTCTCTAATTTTATCTTATTTCATTTTTTCCTCTCTTCCCCTCTGATCCTGTCTTGTTTCTTAAATTCCACATATCAGTGAGCTCATATGATAATTATCTTTCTCTGATTGACTTTAAAATTGTATTTTTATTGTCTGTATTTCCTAGATATTCTATATATAGTTGCAGGTTTGATTTCCTCTTTGATTTAAAAAAAAAATGGGTTAAAGGGATATTGTTTGGTGTAGAGGATTTTTGAGTTTGTTTCTTTCCCACCTTCATCGTTAGCTCCCAGAATATTTGGCAGAGATCACGGTACTTTTTCTTCCTTGGGGAACACATTCAGTTTTTGTCATGGTTCAACTATGGAAATGTATAAATATACCACTGGCACTTGAAAAGGTAGACTGCATAAAATGATATATCGATTAGATCTCCTTTGTTAAATTACATTATTTGCATTTCTATGTGTTCACTTTTGTTTCCTATTTGGTCCCTAAAGAGGAGTTTTAAAGTCTTCCATTAAAATTTTATTTCTATTTTTTTCCCTCCTGTATTTCTTGAGTTTTTTTATTTATACATTTCAATGATGGATTTTATTTACTTAATAAAAAAAATGACAATTTTATCTTAATTGGGTATTATACCCTTTGTGTTAGTAAAAGCTCTTTACATTGCAAATGACAGAAACCCTGACTCAACTTGCTTGGATAATAAATGGAATGTACTTGTTCCTATAACTAACAAATCAAGCTTTAGGTGAAGTTTGATCCAGCAGCCCTATGTAACACCACCAAGATCTTGGTTTCTCTTCCTCTTTCTTTTCTGTCTTTTGGAGTATCTGTGTTCTTTTGCAGTCTCATTCCAAAGCTGAAATTGGGTGATCCCCAGCTCAAGACACATGGCTAATAATGGAAGAAGGATAAAGTCCTCAAGGAGATTTCCCCTCAGGGGAAATCAGGACAATATTGGGGGATCAAGCTCTGGAAAAGCAATCAACAAATGCTCATTCACTACCTCCATAGCAATTATCTCATTCAATGCCTCATTCCTTGAATTTTTCTTTATGTGATATTCATACTGTAATCTGTTTTTCTCATTCTGTTTGCCCTATCTTTGCCTATCCTATATAGTATGTTTCCATATGCTTATCTATTTATGTCCTTTAGAAATGAGACCACATCATGAATTCACTCTTATGAGTGATATATCCAAACAACCCCTTTATACATCTGCTCTACATGGAAAAGTTAACCTTTCTCATGATAACTTCAATGCTCCCTGGTGATCTTTTTAGCCTTGTTATCAGTAGAATGCTTGTGTTTGTGGTGCCCTTAATTCTGCACCTCCAAGTTCAGAGAAACCCCAGTTACTGGCACAGCTGTCATGGTCTGGGGCATCCCTGCACATCTGCCCACTTTCTGCCCCTGGGACCACGGCACTCCGTGTGGCTGCCCCTTTCTTTTCGACCCCTTTTACTATCTCACATCTTTCTCTCACTTGTTTCCTCAAGGCTAAGTGCCACACACCTGCCTGAGCTCACGAATCTCAGCGTTCTGCCCAGAAGGCTGCCGCCCCCCCCCCGCCATAGGTATCCTGCCCATGTCCCCCCCATTTTTGCCTCTATGAGCCAAAGGAGGCGTGCAGTTCTGCCCACAGGCTTTGTCTCCAGTCGGGGACACAAGACAAACCAGCCTTTTGAAGAGGGATTGCCTGGAGGCAGCCTCCCCTACTGCCAGGGAAGTGATGACAGATACCCCGCTGCCCCAGCGTGAGGTTGGGTTGACTTCCCGCTGGAGGTCCCAGAGGAATGGAGCCCACCCCAGGGACTGGCCCCATAATTCATCAATTTTTGGCTTCCTTGCTTTCTTTCGCTATCCCAGCCACTGGGATCACCTTACAAATAAACTACCTTGAATCTTTATCTCAGGATCTGCTTGGTGGTGGTGGTGGGGGGGGGGACCCAAATCAAGACCGTCCTCTGAAGAAATGAAAGGCATTACTTTAACATTTGTCCCGAGAAACAGTGTTTATTTAGATTATTTGAGAAGTAATAGTGTTCCTTCAATTTCTAGGTACAGTTGTCTTACTGATGGTTATAGCGTCTTTTATACAAACTCAGTGAAACACAATAGCGTGTGTTGAAAATCTTCTCTATCCACTGTGCTAAGTGAGGTGCCAACAGAGATGTGAGGATTGAGAAGCGTTGTGTCGGCCCCCAGAAGCCTTAGAAGGAGAGGGCGATGAGCCCCTTGGGGAAATCTCTCTGACTCTGAGAGTGGTATTAGTGTTACAGAAAATGGAAAGTGTTTGATGGGAGGATTTTTTTATCCTTTTCTTTTGAAAATCTGTTGTTTTTATAATCAAATGTTGACTAGACACAAAAGACTATGAATTAAATTTTTTTTAAGATTTTTATTTATTTGACAGAGAGAAACACAGCCAGAGAGGAAACACAAGCATGGAGAGTGAGAGAGGGAGAGGCAGGCTTCCTGCCAAGCAGGGAGCCTCCGATGCGGGGCTCGATCCTGGGACTCCAGGATCATGACCTGAGCTGAAGGCAGTCGCTTAACCAACTGAGCCACCCAGATGCCCCTATGAATTAAATGTGAGATGTAAATAATAGCAAGTCATTGATCATGGACCCATCACCTAGTGTAAGGAGAAAATGGCCAATTGCCTTTGAAGTCAGAGCCCTGTGTGTCCCTCCCTGATCTGTTTCCTTCCACCGCCCCGCCCACTGAGTCACCATGATCCTGACTTCTATGTGTATCATTCTTATTTTTCTTTATCGTTTTATTACGTGTTTGTAACCCTAAACAATATTTTAGTTTTGTTTTCAAACTTCTGTACGTGGGTCCTTTCTTTTTTCCTCTTTTGGTTTAGAAATTATGCTCTCGTTTTCATTGTTTTAATAGCTACCTGAGGGATTTTCATATACACATTGAATTTTCCAAAATGCATAACTAATGACTATCTTTACTTTCCTCCGAAACAATACAAGGCCTTAGAGCACTTTAATTCTGAGCATCTCCTCCAGATATTAGTGCTATTTTATAAGAGTTCTTTTTTTCTTTTCCAACCAGGAGAGTTGCTGATACTGTTTCCTTCAGCCCACGTTTCTTTGGGTGCATACTTCCTTCACTCTTTGTTCCTTCTCACATCTCAAACTTTCTATCCTGATTGCATTCCTCCTGCCAGACATCCCTCTTTTAGAATTTCCTGTGCTTAGAGGTCTACAGATCACAAAGTCTGTGAGTTTTCTAGAAATATATTTTATTGGGTACATCACTCTAGGTTGATAGTGATTTTTTTCTTAGGGTGACGACAATAGCATTCTACTCTGCTTGGGCTTCTGTTGTTCCCACTGAGAAATCAGTGGTCAGTCTAATGGCCATTCATTTG
This sequence comes from Spilogale gracilis, assembly GCA_004023965.1. Taxonomy (NCBI): domain Eukaryota; kingdom Metazoa; phylum Chordata; class Mammalia; order Carnivora; family Mephitidae; genus Spilogale; species Spilogale gracilis. The sequence continues at coordinate 263,946 of PITA01000455.1, forward strand.
AAGGTAATTGAATTCCCTCTGAATATCTTTTAAGCTTGTCTGTGATCCTGATCATCTCCAGTTTCATTATGATGAGCCTATGTGCAGGATTTCCTCCAGGATTTCTTCTTTGTCGTCTGTCTCGGTTGGGCTCACCTGGGCTTCCTTACTCTCTACACTGGCATCTTTTATGCATTGTGGGAAATGACCAATGATTATCTCTTTAGACAGTGAATGTGGGCCATTTTCTCTCTATTCTCTTTCAGAAACTCCGATCAGACATGTGCTGGACCGTCTCATTCCATCCTATACATCTCCTTGTCATTCTTTCTACTTATCCATGTCTTAATCTCTCTGTACTTCCCTGGAAACATTTTAACATCTGCCTTTTAGTTTGCTGACTTTCATCAACTGTGTCTAATTGCCTTCCATGGAGTTTTCGATATTAATCATTCTGGTTTTCATTTTAAAAATTCTATATGTTAATTTTTCAAAATACTCAGTCATTATGTATAATTTCTTATTCTTTAATCATCGTTTCATGTACTCATTTTATTTCTTTAAACATTTAACTCTCTTTATTGTATATTCTCTATGTGTTAATTTCAACAACTGACTTATTTGGGAATCTGATCCTCCTCTCTCTGCTGGCTTTCACTCTTGTTTATTTTCCTGTGGCTTTTACTATGTGTGTAGTTCTTGGAAGTTTATAGATGTGGGTTAGTTGTGATCCAAGTTGAAGGTGGGCTTGCCCAGAGAGGAGAGAGGCAATTTGCTTCTGCAAGCACGTAGAAGAACAATTAGCCTGGGACCCCTTTAAATTTGCTTGAGATAAAACAGCCTCAGAATAAATTTGAGGTGTAAATCTTGTGCTTATATACTCTCATGGAGATATACCTTCCCTAGCACCATGTTTTAGAAACATAATTTTATTTGCATTATGTGGGATGGGAGAAAAGTGGTTTAATTTCTAGTTCACTCTTATACTAAGATGTAACCTTTTAGAACAGGGTTTCTCAACCTTGTCACTATTGATATATTGGACCAGATAATTCTCTGTTGTGGGACGTTGTCCTGTACACTGTAGCAGCATCGCTAGCCTTGATCCAGAAAATGCCAGTAGACCTCTCCAGCCATGACAATCAAAAATATCTCCAGCCATTACCCCATGTACCTTGGTAGGCCAAATCGCTCTCAGTTAGGAAAGAACTACTGCTTTAGGGTACCAGGAGGAATTCTCCTTTCAGACTCCATCCTCATACAGATCTTGAGATTTGCCTTCCATTCCCAAGTTGTTATGAAAATCAAAGTTCAAGGTTATCCTATTCATTAAATGTTCTCTGCTCTCAAGAGGAAAATTAACCTATCTCAGTAGGTAGTTAGATAATACGTTATCCGTTGACTGGTGTCCTTACAAGAAAAAGAAATGAAGACAGATACACAGAGAGGAGCATGTGAAGACACAGGGAGAAAAACAAGAGGGCCATTTGCAAGCCAAGAACAGGGGATTCTGAAGACACCAACTCCATAGACACCTTGATCTCAGACTCCCAGGCCCCAGAGTTGTAAGAAAATAAATGTCCGTGTTTTAAGGCCCTAGTCCGTGGTACTGTTATGGCAGCACTAGCAAAGTGATATGTCTCTTCACTTCGATTTTCTTATATTCTTAACATACTATTAGTCTACCCAGTTTGCAAAGCAGGTCCAGTTAGTGCCTGTGAGGCCAAGGTCATGGACTCAGTCACAGGGGGAAAAACACATCGCCATCACCGCAGATACCCCTAATGCCAACACAACCACCAGATAGAAATGTTTGCCTCGCCCAAGACCAACCCAGGAGAAGGTCTGCTGTCCCGTTAGCACTTCCTACAAAAGTCCAGGAAGCCCACATCCACTGACAGTGATTTCATCCTCTTGAAGTGAGTATATTCTGTTTTTCATAATGGCTATCTTTATACTTCCTAGTTAGAATCCAAAAGCTGATTCTCTTGGTACTTCCTCCTCAAACCAGCATGATTTGCCCTTGAAGATGAGATTTCAGTCTATCCTAGTTCTTAAGAGAATTTGTCAAAATCTACATTAGCCAGGAGAAACTTTGAAACTCTGGCTTGGAAGATCATTTACAGTTTATTTGGATAAATCCTCCCATTACTCAACCAGTTAGGAGACTCAGACCCTGGCCCCACTCACCTCCGTCAAGGACCAGCAATTGGGGCGAAGAGAGATGCAGGTAGAGGTTCCTGACACTCTGTGTCCAATGGGTCTAATTTCCACTTCCCACCCTTTGCTGCTATGTTTTGTCTTTCTTTTACCTTTTCTTTTTCTTTCTTTTCTAATCAATAACTCATGGAACACAAAAGGGGACTTGGCATCGGCTCCTTAATTTGCTGTATACATCCCTTGAAGTGTTACATTTTAGAGCCCAATTTTTAAAAATCATTTACACTTCAGAGTAGAAAAATAGCAACATTACTAGAAGATTCAATTAAATTATCCCAGGTTAATGCATTCACTGTCAGCAATGAATAACCACAAGTATATAGCCAATGAACAGACTATAAAGCTCTATTTCTTTCACAGATCTATAGTTCTATTTTGTGAGCATATTGAAATATACTTTCTAATAGAAAAAAAAATGAGATGCCCTTTTGTTTACTCCTTTATACAGCAAGTTAGTGCCTATCATTCCCGGGACAATGGTTTCCCTAAAACTACAATAGCTTTTATCTTTTCAAGCCCCAGAGGACACTGGGAAAATCTCTCACTTGGGTTAACTTTGCTGAATATATTTAACCAGTAAATTATTTGCCTTCCCAACTGGAAGAACCAATATACATTTATGTTCTAGGAATGGTTTGTTTTACTAACTTTATGAGTGAAGACCTCAATAGTAGCAAAGCCAAGGGACATTTAATTAAGTTATATTTGCTTTTTCATGATCTTTAGCTCTAGCTTATAAATCAAGAATCAATGAGTACTTAATTTCCTCTTATAGCATTAAAAGTAATTGCTTCATAAATTCACTTTAGTAATCCAAATATTTGCACACAGTACAGCACAAAGAGAAGTTGTTTCACTGATGAGATCCTAACTTTTATTTTATTAGTATAAAATGGAGCTTGCTCGTTTTATGGCTTATGATTTTCCTGGCTGCCTCAAATTCCTTTTTGAAGCAGACAGGATATAAATTTAAAATAAATACAATTATGACTTTGCTTGAGAAAAAAAAAAAGCCAGTCTACTTATTTAAAATATAAAAAGACATCATAGTTGTAGATCTATTTCTGTTCAGTAGAGGATAACTACAATGAGTAAATTCTTTCCCCCAAATTGTGTATGCTCGAAAAGCAACAAAATATTTTCAAGCCTGGCTTAACCCTCACCTGCATATTTTATTGGGGAAGAGGAAGGAGGGGAAAATCTTCATAAAATTGTTATCCGGGCCACTAAATGATTGACCATTGCTGAGTTAACTCTGCCCCAGAGGCTAAACCTGTTTTGTGTTCTTTAACTGCCCTGTTCATTATATCTCCCTAAATTTAGATAGCACATTATGATCTCCAAAACTCATTTACAGTTTCAGAGTGGCCCAAGTCTCCATGAACCAGAGCCCACATTCCCAGTAGAACTAAAGGAAGGCAGGAGGGGCCGAACTGCGAGGAAGGCACCCAGGTGTCCCGGCGGCAGGCCAAGGTCATGGCCACACCACAGCTACTCCCACCTGCGCACTCTTTCATCCAACACATATTTTAACACCTACTGTGTGCTGACTGTGTACGGAGCTTATAGTCTAGTTCTAACATGGATGAACCTAGAAAGCATGCTGAGTAAAAGAAGCCAGCAGGCAAGACCGCAAATTATATGATCCCACTCTTATGAAATGTCCAGGATGGCAAATCTGTAGAGACAGAAAGCAGAGGAGGGGTGGCTAGGGGGTGGAAGGAGAGGAATAAGAGATGGGGAACAGGTAAGGTAGATAGGGCTTTAATAGAAATGTTTAGATGCTCCTGGGTGGCTCAGTTGGTTAAGCGTCTACCTTCAGCTCGAGTCATGATCCCAGAGACCCGGGATCGAGCCCCACATCGGGCTCCCTGCTCAGCAGGAAGCCTGCTTCTCCCTCTCTCACTCCCCCTGCTTGTGTTTCCTCTCTGGCTGTTTCTCTCTGTCAAATAAATTTTAAAAATGTAAAAAAAAAAAAAAAAGAAAAGAAATGTTTAAAATTAATTGTGCTGGTAGATACACAACTCTGACTATAAGACCACCGAATTGTACATTTGAAATGGGCAAATCGTATGGTGTGTGGAGTATATTTCAATTAAGCTGTTTTTTGAAAAACCTTGACGGTGACTGGAGAAGAGGCACCGGCTGCCCCCAAAGGGGTGGATGCTGACCTACTCTTTCCCAGTTGTCCCCTGCACACTGGCCACCTCCCTGCACACGGATATGTTCCCCAAAGGCAGGACCAGTCCTGGTTCCGGGGAATCCCCGGGGACCATGTGAAGCCACACGTGGTTCCCTCCCTTAGCCCCCCACCCAGGGTCCCGCTCCAACCTTGTTGAATGCGGGGGCAAATGCCGCATGGATGTGTGGGTAAGCATGATCATCCCCTTCGTGGCCTTTCATGGTCACACACCAGGCTCCTTTAGGATTAGTGACAGCAGCCCCAGAAGTAGGACACATAGCCCGGACCCTCAGAAGGGACCAGTGCCCATCAGTACAGGGGATCCAGGTCCTGCTTCATCTCCCCGTGGCCCCAGCGGAGGGCCCTGCACACACGGAGGTGCCATCCCACTGCGGCTGTTCGACTTGGATTGAGTTCAGTCATTTAACAAGCAGAGCCTCAGATGAGGAGCATGTAGGTAGAAGCGACAGTGTTATTTCCAAAAACCTGAAAAGAAAAACAAGCGTGTTTCCTCAGTGATATCAAATGAGACAAAGGCAAGAAGAAACCGCCTGAGGTCGCAGACAACCATCAGAGTGGAAGATTTCCACTGGAGCATGATGGAATAATCAAGATTTATTTTTTTAAATATTGTTATTAAATAAACATTATAGAAACTTTTGCATACCCAACTTATTTATAGCTTAAGGCATGAAAAACTACATTAGTGGGTTGAATTATAAAAATTCACTGCAGCCTGGTAGCTGACAGCACGTCAAATTATTTGCAAATATTTTCTGGAACAGTAACCTTGAAGGATGCCAGCCCCATTCAGTGTAACCTTATCACGAGACAGGAGGGGAGCGCGGAGGCAAAGGACCAGCAACCTCTGTCGGCTCTTTGAACAAGGAGCTTACCCCCCATCTCAGCCAAAAGCCTTGCTTGGATCTCCTGGGCATTTACATCTCTCTCTGCTGCACTTTAAAAAGATGCTCCGCAGAAGGCCCCCTTGAGAAATGGCGCTCTAGGCAGGAATTTGTGAGTACATTAGTCACATTTAAGAGGCTTTATTTCCTCCAGTCTGCAATAACGTAGTTCTGTGAAAATTATGTAATCATTTTAACAAAGAGTCTCTAATTGACATGAAAAGGCAAAGTCAAAATAAAAATGAATTTCAACATGAGAAGTACAGACTCTTCCTTCTCACTGCAAGCCCCCGGAGGGGGTGGGGGGAGCAACGCACCAGGACCTCGCCGATGCTCTTGGCCTTGTGAGAACCGTAGTGGCACATTCCTCCTGGGGGTGATTTTTCTTTAATATCCAATATCTCTACCTTTCAAACACCTCTGATGTGTTCCCTTTCTTCTAATGCTCGGCATTATCTTTGGTACTTTTAAATATCTTTCTTCCCACCAAGAAAAGTATCTTTCTTTTGATGAAAGCTATTATGCCCCATTTAAATCATCGAGGAGTGGTTGGGTGGTTTAAAAATTATATCTAGATCATTTAGCAAGGTTGGCACAACACCTGACTTCAGAAATCAGCATTTTGCCAAATATTTTAGCCACATCACAGTTGCTAAGCTAACGAGAAAATGTTAACCGCTCGGCACGAATGTGGCCATGTTAAAATTAAACAAAATTGATTGCCTTCAAAATAACCTTTTGTTTTTTTGTCTCCGAAACCTGCTTTGCACATTTGGTGGAGGTGCGAACTCATTGCTCATCCTGACACTAACATCTTTCATGTCTTAAACAGGTTCTGTGTTTTTCTTTGTTCTCTCATCAATAACAGTGAGCCCATATTTCACGACCATTCAGTGAACTCAACAGTTGCTTCAGCATCTCCTATCTGCTCTCGGTGCGATGCCTGCAGTGCCCAGGCACCACCATTGCAAGAAATTAAGTGCTACGGGGAAGGAAATAACTACAGTATCTAGTACACTATCTCTACATATAACATTTCCAAACGAGTCTACCAATTAAAATAAAAGTGCACATACTTATTTCATTTGGCTTATCAATTCTAATATGTTCTCAACAACGTGTTTTTCAAAAGCACCTCTACCCAACTGCCATACACATGACCCTGGGGGGGGGCATAAAAGGAGCAGAAGATAGAGCCCCCCTCCCACTAGATGAGTTTGTGAGCTAATTCAGAAGACAAAGCCTACAGTTCATAATACTGAATAAGAATGAGCTCCATGGAAATCATCATACAAGAGGCACAACAAATGTCTCAGGAGAAGAGAGGAGGAAACAAAACTCATTGAACACCTGCTATGTGCCAAGTGGTTCACGCATTCAATGAGTCTCAATGTGGGCAGCCAGTGGCCACCAGTGACACCCCAGGGCACACAGCCAAGGGGGCCGTGGGAAAACGCGCATGCCACAGAAAATGTCTGAAACTGTTCACCACTGGGGTGAAGCTTTCTATCACGTTTGTCCATGTCATTATTAGATTAATACATATATTTTGCTTTCAATGAAAACTTGTTAGTTAAATGCATACACATATACTTGAGCCTACTCATAATCTATTGCTTCAGAATTTCTTGCATTCTCCACTAAAAATCACTAGCACACATTGATTATACCTGATATATCTTACATCATATATCTAGTAACTCATTTAATCCTTTACCACTGAGGAAACTAAGGCTCAGAGATGTCAAGACATTTGCTTAAGACAATAAAGTCGGTGAGTAGCAGAGACAGAATTTGGACACAAGGTCTCTCTGTGTCTATTGAGATAATCAACGTGGGTTTTGTCCTTTATTCCATTAACATGGTTCATTATATGGATTGATTTTCTGGTGTTGAACCAACCTTGCATTCATTCCTATGATAAATCCTGCCTGTCCATGGTGTATATATTTTTCAGATGTGACTGGATTCAGTTTACTGGTATTTTGTTGAGAATTTTTGTACCTATATTCATAGGGGATATTGGTTTGTAGTTTTCTTGTGATATCTTTGTCTGGATTTCATTATCAGGGTAATACTAGCATCTAGAATGATTTGGGAAGTGGGCTCCAGTCTTCTTTATTTGGAAGATTTAGTGAAGAACTGGGGTTAATCCTTCCTTAAGATTTGGTGGAAATTACCAATGAAGCTACCTGGTTCTGGGCTTTTCTTCGTGGGAAGCTTTTTTTAAATTACTGATTCAATCTCCTTATGTTCAGATTTTCTGTTTCTTTTTAAGTTAGTTTTGGTAATTTCTATCCTTATGGGAATTTGTCCACTTCACTTAGTTTATCTGATTTTTTGGTATACAATTATTCAGAGTACTACTGCCTTGTCCTTTTTCCTAGTAGTAATGTCTTCAGTAATTTTGAGCCTTTTATTCTTTTTTAATTTGGTCAGGCTAAAGATTTTTTCATTTCTTTACCTTTTTGGTTTTCATAGCTCTTCTCCATTGTTTTTCTATTTTCTATTTCATCTTTGTTAACTCTAGTCTTTATTATTTCCTTTCTTCTCCTAGCTTGGGGTATAAATTGCCCTTTTTATGGTTTCTTAAAGGGGAAGTTTATGCTATTGATTCGGGATTTTTTTTTCTTCTCTCATATAGGGATTTTATGACATCTAAACACTATTGTTGTTGTGTGCCATAGGTTTTGGTACGTTGTATTTTTGTTTTCAGTCATTCAAAAGATTTTTCTGATGTCACCTGTGATTTCTGACTTGATCCATTGGTTATTTGGAATGTGTTGTATAATTTCCACATATGTGTAAATTTCCCAAATTTTCTTCTGTTATTGATTTCCAATTTCATCCCATTTTTGTTTGATTTCAAGCCTTGTAAATTTATCAAGTCTTGTCTATGACCTCACATATGGTCTCTCTTGGGGACTATTCTATTTTGTACTTGAGAGGAATGTGTTGGGTGCAATGCTGCTGGGTGCAATGTCCTATAGATGTGTAGGTCTTGGTCTACAGCATTATTCAATCCTTCTATTTCCTTGGTTATCTTCTGCCTGGTTGTCTCTGTTATTGAAAGTGAGGCATTGAAGTCACCAACTATCATTGTTGAGTTGTGAGTTGTCTACTTCTCTCTCTCTCTCTCTCTCTCTCTCTTTTTTAAGATTTTATTTATTTGACAGAGAGAAACACAAGCAGGAGGAGTGAGAGGGAAAGAAGCAGGCTTCCCGCCGAGCAGGGAGCCCGATGTGGGGCTCGATCCTGGGTCTCCAGGATCATGACCTGAGCCGAAGGCAGTCGCTTAACCAAATGAGCCATCCAGGCACCCCCCCCCCTTCTCTCTTTATGTCTGTTAGTTTGGGCTTCATCCATTTTGGAACTCTATTTTAGGTGCGTAAATGTTTATTGCTGTTGTATCTTCTGACTTCTTGAGCTTTTATCATTATAAAATGTCCTTCTTTGTCTCTAGTAACACATTGGGACATAAAGTCTATTTTTTCTCTTATTAGTATAGCCACTCCAGCTCTTTTTTGATTACTGTTGGCATGTACATCTTTTTCTATCTAAACCTAAAATAAGTCTCTTATAGACATTGTGCAGTAGAATCTTTTTTAATCCATTTTATCTGCCTTTTAGTTGGAGTTTTAATCTATTTGCATTTAATATAATTACTGATAGGATAGAATTTATGTCTGACATTTTTCTACTTGCCTTACTCTTTTGTTCCTCTGTTCCTCCATCATCACCTTTTGTATGTTAAATATTTTCTCACCATTTTAATTCCGTCATTATTTTAGTATTTTCAAAAATGTAAGCTTTTTTCTTACTGGTTGCCCTATGGATCAAAATTAACATCTTAGAGGTGCCTGGGTGGCTCAGTTGGTTAAGCAACTGCCTTCGGCTCAGGTCATAATCCCAGGGTCCTTGGATTGAGTCCTGCAGTGGGCTCCCAGCTCAGTGCAGAGCCTGCTTCTCCCTTTCCCTCCACCTGCTGCTCTGTCTACTTATGCTCTCTCCCTCTATCTCTCAGTCAAATAAATAAAATCTTTTAAAAAAAATTTACATCTTACTTTACAACTTAAATTACAACAATTTAGATTAATACTAACTTAATTTCAATATTATACAAAAACTACGCTCCTATATAGTTTTTTCTCTCCCCCCATTCTTTGTGCTGTTGTTAGTATACAAATGACATTTTTATACATTACATATCAATTAACACAAATTTATAACTGTTGGTTCATGAAGTTGTCTTTTATATCAGATATGAGAAAAAAAGACTTAAAAGTACACTAATACTCTCTTTTATAATTATCTTTGCCAGTATTCTTTGCCAATATTCTTTATTCATATGGATCCAAGTTGTTTCTAGAGTCTTTTCATTTCAGGCTTGAGGACGCCTTTTATTATTTCTTGTTGGAAACAAAATGACTCAATTTTTGTTTTTCTGGGAATATTTTAACTTCTCTATCATTTTGAAAGATAATTTTCTAGATTTAATGTTTGCTTCATAGTCTTTCTTTTAAGACATAGTTTCTTATTATTTTTTTAGAGCTAGAGAGCACGTGGTGGGGGGAGGGTGCAGAGAAAGACTCCCAGGCAGACTCCATACCCAGCACAGAATCTGATGCAGGGCTCCATCCCATTGACCCTTAGATCAAGACCCTGAGATCATGACCTGAGCTGAAACTAAGAGCCAGATGTTCAACCAGCTAAGCCATCTATGTGCCCCCTCAGTACTCTTTTTCTTTTGGCACTTTAAATATGTCATCTCATTGACCTCTGGACTCTATGGTTTCTAATGACTCGCGTGTTAATCTTATTGAAGATCCTCCGTATGTGATGAGTTGTTTTTTTTGTTTTTTTTTGTTTTTTTTTTTTTGTTTTTCTTGCTGCTTTTAAGATTCTCTCTTTGTTTTTGGCTTTCAATAGTTTGATTATGATGTGGTCAGCTATCACTCGCTGAGTGTATCCTGCTTGAAATTCTTTGAGCTTCTTGAATGTGTAGATTAGTGGTTTTCATGAAATTTGGGAAGTTTTGGCCATTATTTCTTCAAATAGTCTTTCTTCTCCTTTTCCTCTGCTCTCTTTCTGGGATTTTCAGTATGCATATGTTGGTATACTGCATGGAGTCCTATAGGCCCTGGTTTATTTTTCTTCATTTATTTTCTTTTTCTGTCCTCAGACTGGAAGATCTTAGTTGAGCTATCTTCAAGTTTTCTGATTCTTCCCTCTACCTATTCAAATCTGTAACTGAGCCCCTCTACTATATTTTTCAAACCTAAAACTTCTGTTTGTTTCTTTCTCATAATTTCTGTCCCTACCTGATATTCCCTATTTGGCCAGACATCATGCATGTACTTTCATTTAGTTCTTTATATGTGATATTTTTTTAGTTCATATTTTAAGTAAATAAAGTCTTTGTGTAGTAAATCCAATGTCTAGGCTTCCACAGAGATAGTTTCTATTGACTGTGGCCCCCTCTATTGGGGCCACACTGTCTTATTTATCGGCGACCTTGTGTTTTTATTTTTTTGTTTGTTTCTGAAAACTGGACATTTAAAATAATATAATATGGCCAACTCTGGAAATCAGATTCTCCCCCCATGCCAGAGTTTGTTGTTGTTGCTCTTTATTATGGTTGCTGTTGGCTTTTTATTGACTTTTCTTGAACAAATTCTGCAAAATCTGATCCTTTGATATGTGACTAAAGGCTGCACAGGTAGCTTAGTGGTCAGCTAATCATGGGACAGCAATTTCCTTCAATGCCTGGAACCAATAAATCTCCAAGTCTTTGATGAGGGGCTCTGTGTGCATGTTGAGCACTCCTTCAATGTTCATCCAGGTGGTTTACAACTGTCTTAGCCTCACTTCCTGCTTATGCAGAGCCTCCAAGTTCTTCAAAGTTGAGAGCTTAGAGTCTTCTCGGGTCTTTCCTGAGTATATGCATAGGCCTGGACATGTGTGCATCCTTAAATATGTGCACGGCCTTCCAGATCCCTAACAATACACCAGTGATCAAAGCTCCCCGTGGATGTCTGATTTTCTAGATTGTTCTTTTAAAATTTTTGTTTGTGTATTATTGGCCCCAACACTTATCCATCACCTCCTGAGTACTCACTGCGTGCCAGACACTGTGCTGAGTAGCTGGAGATGCAGGACAGAGTCCCTCCTGTTGTGGGAAGGGAGAGAAGTCATAGCAAGACTATTTGTCCCTTAAAGCTCAGGTAGGACACTGCTTCTTCTGGAAAGCCTGCCTCTACCTCAAACTTCATTGGCCCTCTCTCCCTTGGACTTTCCCAGCATTCTGGTGTTCCTTGCCCACACTGTTCATGAAACCCAGCAATGATGCTGTCTCCTTATCTAGAGTACGGTCCATGTGTTAACCTGTTCAGGCTGCCATGACAAAATATCACAGACTCCCTGGCTTAAACAACATAAATTTACTTTCTCACATTCTTGGAGGCTAGAAGTCCAAGATCAAGTTATCCGGAGCTTGGTTTCTCCTAAGGACTCTCTCCCTGGCTTGTACCTGGCCAGCTGCCTGTGTCCTCACACGGCCTTTCCTTTGTACACACGCATTCCTGGTGTCTCTTCCTCTTCTTTTAAGAACACCAGTTCTTTTGGATCAAGGACCCACTCTTATGACCTCATTTAAACTCAATTACTTTTCAAAGTCCCTATCTCCAAATACAGTCACAGTGGGAGTTCTAGCTTCAACATATGACTTTTGGGAGGATACAATTCAGGCCATAACAGATAATAATTGAACAAAACTTTGGAAATGAGGGGGAACACTGACATGCACTAAGATGTGACTTTTAATTTATGCTTTCTGACTTACCTACCCATTTCTATTCCCAGGTCATCTTGGTTTTCTGAGTTTAGGTGTCCTTGTTTCACCGTTCTGAAATAAAAGAATGTACAGATGAATTTTAATTACCTACATTTATTTAAAAATACATCTAATGAGACTAAAGAAAATTTTAAAGAGAGAAAAATATCACTGGGACAGACATAGATGACTACTGAAGTGTTAAAGTATTTCAAGTACTAAAGTACTAACATGTACTAAAGTACTGTGCTCCCTTCCATAGTGTGCACTTGTGATTAACAAGCAGCAAAGCAGCTGGGACTACATTTCCCAGCCCTCCTTGCATCCAGATGGAGCCATGTGACTCC
>PITA01000456.1:0-80359 GCA_004023965.1 Spilogale gracilis
AACTTCCCCTGATATGGGGGGGGGGGAGAGAAAAAGATGTGTGGTAACAGAAAATGAAGGAAAGACTGCTTAGAGCTGTTTCCTAACAGCCTCTTCTGCTCACTACATCCTTGCTTTTGTCCCTTCTCTTATTCCCAATGTCCATCCACCACTTAGTTCTGTTGATCCTGCCTCCAAAGTGTATCTATAATAAAGCCACTTCTCTCCATTTCTACTGTGACCATTGCAGTCCAAGCCACAATGGCTCCTAGCCTGGATCCCTGCAAGAGCTTTCCAGTTCTTTGCCTACTTCCTCTATTAACTTCCAAGACATTCTCCATGCAACTGTTAGAGATTCCACAAGTGAAAAATGATGGCAGCTCCCTCATGGTTCCTTGAATACAATAAAAAATTCCTTACTCTGTCAAACTCTTAGATCATCTGTCCCCGCTCTCCTCTCCAGCCCAATTTTATGTCATTCTCTCCCCCATCTGTGATCTAGTCATGTTGACCTTTTTCCCATTTTTCAAATATACCATGCTCCTTATTACTCAGGTCATTCTGAATGCTACTCACTCTCACCTAAATGCTCTTTCCTGGCTCATTCATTTATTTAGGTCTGTATGAAGGGTTCCTTCTCTTTCCTGAAGCCTCAGGCTAAATGTTTTCTCAAAAAGTCCTCACCGACCAGTTTGCCCAAGGAAATACTCACCAATGCTCTAAACCAGGAATTTAGAAGATGATGGACTGAGGAAACTGCCTGATTTCCAATCTCAGCTTCATCAACTTGTATGATCCCAAGCAAGTAACTTAATTGTTCTCTACTATATGGGAATAATATGAAATAGTTATGTAGAGGTTGGTTTTGACAATTAAATCAATCAATAAGCATAAGAATCTTAGGGTGCCTGGTCCTTTGAGTGCTCAGTAATGACTTACTTCCCTCTAACACTTCAGTTTGTATTTTGGTGTTTCATGTTTACTATTTCATGGTCACACATCAAACATTGTGTTTCATGTTTATTGTGTGTCAATTATTGTTCACCTACTGTTTCATAAGGCAGAGAACTGGTTCATCCACGATTTCCAAAAGGGCAAAGAAATGATCCATATCCCTAATACCTAAAATGATGCCAGTTGCTCAGCTAATATTTAAGGAATGGAAGAATGGATGAATTACTTAATATTACCAAATTCTGCATGTAGAGTCCAAGAGAGGCCATGGTGTTGCAGAAGAAAAAAAAAAGCTGAACTGATTAACCATCGTTATCCAACTAGGTAAGAATGCCTGAGAGGCCAAGAAGGGTATGAGAGACAGCAAAGAGTGGTTCCCAAGATTGAACCTGTCATAAGGATCCACAGGAGGCTCATTGATGGTGAGAGTTTATCAGGTGAGAGAATGGGAAGTGGTGGTAGTAAATGAAGCAGCTCTGTCTTGGGTGAAGGTGAAATCAAAATGTAGTTATTTCTACCCTGGTGATCATGGTTAGAGGGCAGACGAGAGTGATTAGAGTTGAGAAAACTAAGAAAGGGAGAGGACCAATGTAGCAGAAGAGTTAGTGGAGTGATGTTTCTTGTTTATCAGGTGGAAGGAAATTTAGGAACTAAAATGCCAAGCAAGCTACCAAAGTCACTAAGAGTAAAAGTGACAGGTTAGTTACTGACAGAAAGGAGGATAGGAAAGAAATGACCCAAGTGGCACCTTTGAGTTTCTACAAAAGTAGAAACTTTGAGTTTCTCAAAAAGATTGAGGAGTATTGGTAGAAAAATCATCCAAAGCAGCAACAAAGAGTTAAAAAGAATTGCCAGCACTCCTTCTCAGTCTCGTGAGTTCTTTGAAGAAATGGGAACATCCTGAAGTAGAGTTGACACATTGATAGTCCAGAGGAATGTATTAGTGAAGGCAGCAGGCAGAAGGAATGTGGACAGTGTTTGCCTCTTGGACAGGTCTGACCAGTATCAGAGCTGAACAGATTCTATGATGGTGTGATAGTCAAACTCCCTGAGTTTTGCCCTCTGCTCTAAAAAGGTTGGGGAGCCACAGGTTCATTTTTTAACACAATCCAGATACCATTTCTGGTAGAATGTGATGCATCTGCCCCAAGGCCAAGAACCACCTTAAGCTTGCTCAACGCCCTCTCTTTCTCAAATCTTCCTCTCCTCATTTTCCTTTGGCCCAGAGGTGACACAGATGTCCTGCTACAAATTGATTGAAGCATCCTTCCTGTAGGCCTCCCCAGCAGATATCAGAAGTGAAAGGGCAGAAATCAAGTCCATATTTAGGAAGGACAAAGCACCAGAGGCTACTGACAGCATCGTAACTCCCTAGGGGAAATCTCAGGCTAAAATTTGTCTAGGCAGATGCAGGAATTTGCCATTTTTCTCATCCTTCCTCATGTGTACTGCTTGACAGCCTCTTCAGATCAGAGCCAAGACTGCAGCCTGCATTGGCCACATCATGGGGAATACTTGGGAGAAATACTAGTCCTCAGCCCTCCTTCATTTTGAACACTAGGTCAGGTGAATTACTTCAAATACATGCAAGGCCCTTCTGTTTCCATGGTAACTGCTCTAAGAACCGTAACAATGTCAATCATAGAAACGGTGAAATCATAACTTGAACTCATCTTGCTGACAAAGATATCTTGAGAAGTAGCCACTGCTCAGTATCAGACTTCTGCCTCTCATTTGAGGAAGAATGTTTTGTTTACG
This sequence comes from Spilogale gracilis, assembly GCA_004023965.1. NCBI lineage: Eukaryota > Metazoa > Chordata > Mammalia > Carnivora > Mephitidae > Spilogale > Spilogale gracilis. Next base: position 2,692 of record PITA01000456.1, read on the forward strand.
TCCAATCAGTTATGGGAATAAGGGGAAATGGTGGTTAGTCATTTTCCTTCTGCTTCGCTGGGTCTACCTCTGTCTGTATTTTGCTGATATGCTTGTAACTCATTTTCCCTGCTTGAAATTATAGATGAACAATTCGTTTTTCTACCTCTCTTTCCTGCATAGGTGTAAGCACTTGAAGACAAAATATTGATTTTTTTCCATGCACTTAAAAAATAAAAAGAATGGCTTATTCATTTTCATTACAATTGTGTTAGTTGTTTTCATTTCTTAGTGTCTATTTTGATGAAGCAACTTCACCATATCTAGAGATGAAGTTCTAATCCTGGGTACTAAAATAAGATCCAATATGTTTTGCCTGCCCTGAGAAATGGGGCAAGTATCGCAGTCGACAGATTCTTGCATGAATAGAGAAGTTAAGAATTAATTCTCATTTCCTCCCTTCCTACTTGTACAAAATCTATACCCTGGATTCTAAAGTGATCTCCCACAGAAGTAGCAAAATCTCATGTTCATAACATCTAGAACCTACATGACAATTCCCACCAAAAAGGTATTCTGGCACATTAACATTCAAGATCTGCTGGATGTTTTATTTGCTTGGTTTTACTTTTTAATGTAAATTTTAGGACACTCTTGCTCTGCCTAATATTTTTATCTTCCGTTTATACTAGAAAGAGTTTCAAAGCAAGAACATCTCTAGGAGTTTATGAGAGCCTTTAGTTTGGATACTGAATTGTTACAAAACCAATATTTTTTACATTCTTCTTTTTAATAACATTCTTTGACCCAGAGAGAACCAAAAAATAAGCTATTTGATATCTAAAATTGCAGAGAGAGACTGACATTGTGTTCTGAAGGTGTCTTTTCATGAGAAAAATTGAATTTTTAAAAAATGTAATCAAGTTATACAGAGCCCCTCCCCCTCAGGTCATCAGTTCAGATTTGTGGGAGGTTAGAAGTTGCACAAAGTTGTGGTGTTGTAGACTCCCAGTGCCCTCTGAGAAATGAGCTGGAAGTCCCAGAGGAGGTCACGTCTTTATAGTCACCACCTCATGACGGATACCCACAGGCTCACAGGGGAATAACAATTCCAGTAGCAGCCCATAGATTTGGCCTGAGACTCCTCTTTAAGATGGTTCTATGCATCCTTATGTTCACAAATGTATGTTCTAAAATGTAAGCTCCACAAGTAATCGAAGTCACTTATTTTTAGTGACTCTGGAAAGCCTTTGCTCAATATCCTGCTGAATTAATGCAGCTGAGGTGGTGACAATCTGAGAAGGATGAAGGCCCAGAGAGGAAGAAAAGGAGGAGGAGGAGAAAGAAAAGCAGGAGACTGAAAATACACTAAAAGGGGAAGGGGATAAAGATTGAAAAGAGGCAGAGAAAGCAAAGAAAAAAGGAAAAACAAAAGAAAAGAGAAAAAATAAGTGCTGGGAGAAATGAGAGAGAAGTGAAGGAGCAAGACAGTGGAATTCTGTCATAGTAGTGAATAAAAACCTCTCCATTCCAATAGGACTACTGTTTGTTTTAGCATTATTTTCCTAACAGGATTCTTTTCTGTATAGAAATTTCACTTTTGTAAATGCTAACTGGCCAAAATCCAGACTTCATAATCACCATCCAAAGAAAGGGAAGCCACTGGGGAAGACTGTTTTACATTCCAATCCCACAGGGAAAGTATCCCTTCATCTCAAAGAGAAGTTACAAGAAGCCAGAGTAGGAGAGTGCAACTGGGTGCTCTAGCCCCAGGAAAGAAGCCTCACGTTAATGGAGGAAATAAGGAAAAGCCTGGATGTGTGGTTCCTATTACCAAACTGGACATGTATGGACCACATGCTCACCAAGGAAGCAATAATATAAAGAATGGCTCTTGATTTGTTTGAAATCCTCTTCGTTTGGCAAATTGATAGGAATGAATTACTTGGGGGACAAAAAGTACTGTATTATCTATCTCAAGAACTTAAAGACGACAAACAGGTATCTTTTAGGCTATAGACAATATAAGTTACACAGAAATGAGAATCAAAAATGTATATTAAGAAATTATAAGCAATGTTCTAAAGGTAATAGGAACATGGAGTGAACAGGGTGTAGACTCTGTAGTGTCAATAATTCTTTCACAAGAAAGAACTGAACTGAATTTAGTTGACTCCTCTGTCCTTACCATTGTGGGGGATTTTCACTCACCTCCTCATGAAACAAGGCTGACAGGTAGATCTGGAGTAAACTCTTCTAGTTTCTCTTAGAACCATTTAGCTAATTTTTGACCATCTGTGGAACTAAGTTGGTTGGTGAGCGTCTATCATTCTATGGCTATCATCTTACCAGAATATGGGGTTGATACAGTAAGAATGCTACTATTGTCCAGAATGTCTCTTCTGCTTTTTCTTGGACTTGGGTTTAGACAGACTGTGCTTTGGTTGTATTTCCAAACTCCAGAGGGGATAAAAGTTCCTGAGCTGCAACTCTGTGGAGCATGGAGGAAGCTAACCACTTCTCAGCTTCTTCATCTACTTGTAAAACGTTAACTAAGATAAACTAAGTTACTTCTGCTCTCCATTCTAGCTGGAAAACAGGAGACCTTACTCCATTCTCCAATCTAGTTGTTGTTAGCCTGTGTTTGAGAAGTATGGAAGAGGTTTTCTTGACATTTCCATGACACCACTAATAAAACTAACACTTGGATTGCTTATTTTTCATTTGTTTCCCTAGAGGACAGATATAGTAAGTAAATAACATCTTTATCCTTCAACAATAAAATAGTAAGTTGCCACTTATTATTTATTACATATCAGTTTTATATATCGCAAGATTTACGCACATGCTTCTACTTCTAACAACTCTGTAATATAGATGTTATTATCCTTTTTATCCTTATGAGGTTAAAAAATGTTAGGTAACATGTCTCAAGTCAGATGGCTATGCAGAATCTGAATCAGAACTTAAAATCCAATTTCATAACTCTGAAATCTTTAGTTTCAACAATAATAAATGTCTCCCAAATAGCCCTTACTACTCCTCTCAAACTTACTAGAGGACTTCTGATCAAATGGAAGATTCTACAGAAGTGCTTTGTCATTTCTCCCTCACAAACATCACAATGATTTAGAAGTACAAAAAGACATAACACCAAATGCCAAGAGAATGGCTTAGATAACAGCAACAAAATTTTGGAAAGTAGAAAGCAGATAGAAAGGTAGTAGCTAACTTATCAGACCAATGAAGGTTGAATCCTAACCCAATTATACGGGTGGCCCAGAAGCAAGCCTGTGCATGCAGAAGAACTTAAGGAAACTCAATAATTTGTGGCTTGATGTTCTTTTGAAAGTTGGGGTATAGATGTGACTGAAACAAGGGATTTAGCTCCAAGTCTGGATTCGAATCTGCAGTTGGGTAGTGATCTCCCTTCTTATCTCAGCAGACAACTAGATGTATGTTCTATAAAGAGAATGAACCGAGACTCTGGTCATGGGATCACTGAGCAAAGCTGAAGGGCAGGAGTGACTAGTGTCTTGCTCTTTGAGCAAACAGACTCACATCGCCAGACACTTGAGGGAAAACTTCTGGTCCAAAAGAGACCAAAACAACAAAAAGTAAAAGGATCTCAGACGCAAGAAAAATAATACAAGAGACAGAAGAAAAAATTTCCACAACACTGCCCTCTCCACAGAAAAAAGAAAAAGACAGACAGCACGCATTTATTAACAAAGATTCAACCTGCATAAAATGAAAGCTTTAGATATTAAAAATAAGTGGGCCAAAATAAAATCAACAGAAGGCTTGGAAGGTAGTTTTGAAAATGTCTCTCAGGAAGTATAAACTAAAAAGAGTAGAAACTAGGTGGGAAAAAGAAACAAAGTAGAGCTACAGTTTGGAAGCCCTGGAGAAGAGAAGAGAAAAACCAGAGGAGAGAAAATTCAGGGTCATTCTTCCCTTTTCCTGAAGAATAGCACAAAATTAGAGCCAAATGGCTCCATTGTCCTGTCCCGTAGAATCTAAAAGGTCAAAAAGCCTTCCTTCCTTTGTCCCATCTCCCTTTCTAGTTAAAGCTGGCATTTTTTCCACTGGTAAAATCCTGTCTCTAGGTCTGGTTTCTGAAGTGGCTGATTAAATTTATGCTTCACATCCATATTAATTTCCTTATCAAGTGGTTGTCCAACCATACCTTGCAGAAGAAGTTCTCTCTCTTATTTATGGTTTTTTGTACTATAAATAGGCTGAGAATTCAAAATTCTAAATTTTCCAGTTCTGGTTCCTTTTATCAAACAGTTTCTTCTTTAATTCATCTTTCTCCTCTTACAATCTTATTACTGTAATCAGGAGGAACCAGGATGAGTCTTCAACATTTTGCTTAGAAATGGTCTCAGTTAAATATCTCATTTCAACACTCACAAGTTCTACTCTCCAAAAAACACTGGAATACAAGTTTTACATTTCCTCCAGTTTCCAATAAGATGTTCTTCATTTCCACCTGATACCTTGTGAAAGTAACCTTTAGCAGACACATTTCTACCAACACTTTGATTATAATTATTACACAGTCTCTTAAAAAATGAAGGCTTTCTCTCTAGCTTTCGTCTTTCCTTTAAGTCCTCACTAGAATCACCTCTAATGTCCGTATTTCTACCAACAGTCCCTTCACAGCAATCTAGACTTATTCTAGCTGAACACCAAAACTCGTCCAGCTTCTACCCATCACCCAATTCCAGAGCTGCTTCCACATTTTTAGGTATTTGTTAAAGTGGCACCTCACTTTTTGTTTCCCAAATGTGTCTTACTCATCTCAGGCTAACAACAAACTACCACAGACTGGATGTTTTATAAAATATAAATGTATTTTCTCACAGTTCTGCAGGCTATAAGTTCCAGATGTGGCAGGGTTGGCTTCTGGTGAAACCTCTCTTCCTGGCTTGCAGATGGCCGCCTTCTCACTATGTCCCCATGTGGCAGAAAGAAAGAGAGAAATCTCTTCTTCTTCTCCACCAGTCCTGTTGGAGTCCATTAGGGCTGCACTCTTAGTAGCTCATTTGACTTGAATTACTCCCAAAATCTATCTTCAAATTACAGTCACATTGAAATTAGGGCTTTAAAAAGTAGAAGACAGAAGTCTCTAAGAGGGAGGCATCCAAACTATCTATCTACACACACATACACAAACATATACACATACACAAATCTATTTATCTGATAGATTATCTGAGTAATTTGAATATAAAAGTTAGAGATACATTCATTTGGCAAAGAGTTTAGGGATGAATTAGTGCTTTGTGCACTGAAAACTGAAGAGTTTGAACCATTACTAAATCCAGGGAAGTTGGGGAGAAAAGCTATATTTCCCCCATCCTCCAAAAAGGAAATTTAATCATAATATACCACATGACTCAGGTAAAAATAATGTTCATTTAGTCATAATTGTGTAAACACTGAACTTGTTTTTAGATCTCAAGTGCAGATGGCTGAGTTAACCATACTCTTCAATCCCTGGCTCACCAGTATTAGGCTTGGTGCAGTACCTCTCTTATTTGTCTGTTCCCCTTATTTCCATTTTCCCCATATGCAAACACTCTGATATGTTTGAAGCATATCATTTCATTTATGCATTCTTTTAAAATGTGGTTTGTATTATTTGCATGTATTTTTAATTTACAGAAGTTGTAATTTGCTATATATCCTATCCATTTTCTCACCTTTTTCACTCAGCACTATTTTTTGGATCTATGTACATTACTGGGTATGCATCTAATTCACTGCTCACAAGTATATTCCTTAGTGTGTAGCCACCATATGTACTTATCTGGTCTGTTATTGATCAACAGCTCTATTATTTACAACTTCCTGCTGCCTCAAAGGAAACAGGCAATTTCTGTAGGATGCACATCTTGAAGTGTGACAGAGTTGACTAAGTAGTGATAGAGAACTGTTCAGAATTGCTAACCTGGACTATATGCCCACCAGTGCTACTCTGCAGGTCTGGGAGGGCCACATACCTCCCAACCCTTAGTACTACCCAGCTTTCCCATTATGGCCAATCTTAATGGCAAATAGTAGTATTTTAATGTCTTCATTTTTTTAAACACCAGGAAGTTTAAGCATCTCTTCATCTGCTCATTAACCATGTGGGTTTTTTCTTTCTTGAATGACCTATCCATACCTTTGCCCATGCTTTTACTTACTTTACTATCTATTCATTTTTGATTTGTAGAAATTCCTTTTATAGTCTAGCACTTGGTCTCTTTTAACTTAGAGAACTAATAAGGAAATGAGAACACGGAACACAAGACCATTAATAATTCCGTGAAAACTAAAAGTTACACAAGAAAGGAAATTTATCAAACTCATTGTATAACTCAGATGTAAATAGTATTTGCATAGTCATAATAATATAAACACTGCATCTTAATCTAACCAAAATTACTACTAGAAAGATAGAAAAAGGAAAAGTGAGTGGAAGGAAGATGTAAGGATAAAAGCTAAATCTCATCTCTTATGTTAGGAAGATACTAGAAAACTCTTATGGGTTGAGTTGCTCCCCTCTCCCTCCATGATCCATGCATCCCAGGGGCCAAAAAGCTATGCTGAAGTTCTAACTCCAAGTACCTCAGAATGTGACCTTATTTGAAAACATAGTCTCTAAGATGTAATCAAGTAAAAGTGAAGTCATTAAATTGGGCTTTAACCAATATGACTAGCATTCCTATAAAAAGGAGGAATTTGGACACAGAGACAAACCTGCACAGAGACAAAACTGTGTGCAAAAGACACAGGGAGAAGGTCATGTGAGACAAAGACAAAGATCAAGGTGCTGCATCTACAAGCCAAGGAACTCAAAAGCTTACCAGAAAACCACCACAAACTAATACACATGGAACAGATTCTCCCTCATAGCCCTCAAGAGAAACCAACCTTGCTGATACCATGATCTCAGACTTCCAAACTCCAAACTATAGAACAAGAAATTTCTGATGTTTAAGTCATAAAATTGTGGCACTTTGTTAAAGCAGCCCTCAGAAATTAAGGCAAAGAGCTAAATGTATAGATAAGTAGATAAAGAAATAGCAGTATATACAAGATGTTCTAAACACAGAAAGCAGCCATAAATTTAACTGATTGCATCTGGGAAGTGAGGATGGGAATAAGGATGGGAGACGGGGGAGCAGGAGATTGCTGTTTTCCATTTTAAGTCATGTAAAACTATTTGACTTGAACTATGTGTACTTGCGACTTTTATAAAATATATCCTTAAAAAGCTATCTTGCCATTTTTTGGTAAGATTTTTTATTTTTTTATTTGACAGAGAGAGAGAGACAGCTAGAGAGGGAACGCAAGCAGGGCGAGTGAGAGAGGGAGAAGCAGGCTTCCTGCGGAGCTGGGAGCCCAATGTAGGACTGGATCCCAGGACCCTGGAATCATGACCCGAGTTGAAAGCAGACGCTTAACACCTGAGCCACCCAGGCGCCCCTATCTTACCATGTTTTAAGGAAGTTAAGTTTCTATATTTTTACTACTTTCACAGTATCAAAGATGACTTTTTGTTCTACCAAGAAAAAGCTGGTCTTTATGTTTCAAAGTGCTTTGTTGTAGGGCTTCACGGTCTGGTATAATATTGAACTAGTTTTGGACTGGGGCCTAAATCCTAGTTGTTATTAGTGGGCAAAAGCATTTACATTTCAAGAATTTGGATGGTAAGTAGCAGAGCAGTAAGGAAATACAAACTTCAGAGAAAGAGCGAAAGCGGTCTAAGTCCAAATGCCCCTTCTTATTAAGTCATATGGCCTGAGGCAAGTCAGTTTAAACCCCACTACCTCAATTTCTTCATCTGTTCAATTGGATAATAAGATAGTACTTCGTGGGTTTTTTTTTTTTTTTTTTTTTTTTTACTTCGTGGGAATTTTAAGAAGAAACACTTAGCACAATGCCTGGCTCATGATAAGCATTTGATAAATGGCAGCCATATGGTGATGATATCCATAGTAAGAAGACTTTCTGTTCTTTGCAACTATACCTTCAGTCACTAGTCCCTTCTACTTCCTCATCCGTCAATCTTGATTTAAATCATTAGTCAATTTTGCTCTTTGGTTAGCTGATGATGTAGAACAAAAATCTCTGGTTTTAAGTCCTACATCTGCAACCTACTTGACCTCTGCCAAGTTAGTTAAATTTTCTCACCCCAGGTTCCTCATCTGTAAAGGAGGCTAAATAATATCTACTGTCGTGATTAGGTGAAATAATGAACACGGAAGTGCCTGGGGCAACATCCAGCAGAGTGCATGCTCGGTGTGTGAGGGCTCCGGCAAGCTGACGGTCAAGTGCCTTTCCCAACATACAAAATTAAGTAATATTACATAAACACAACACCCTATATTCTTTATCTATTTCACAAAAACACTTTGTGAATACCTAAGAGCCAGCTCCACTCTTCAAGAGGATACCTGAGAGGCAGGAGTTGTAGATAGAGGAGACATCCATGAATACCCAATGCCTTTGCTTCATAAAATGCCATCGAATTAGATTTACCTGGTGTCATAAGCAAAGAAGAGTATCCAGGTTATTTCAATTAATTTCCAGTGAAATCCAAAAGTATGCAATATAGGACAGTCCTATCCAAATGCAAGGTAGTATGAGTAAGCTGTAGTATTTAAAAAATCTGTGGTAAAGCTTTAAACAAGCACAGTTTTGTTGAAGTACTGCCCACATTTCTAAAACAACTTAACTTATAAAACTTCAAATTTACAAAACATCTAAAACTCCCACCATCTAAAGGACTCTCAGACTTCTCAATGAATTCCATCAAATAGTGATCAAATTTACAGAAATCTGCCTGGCACATATATCTTCAGGAACACCATTGCCCATATGAGAAATACTCACAATTAGAACAAGATTTCCCCTGCTCTGATGTCCATTACCAAAGTGAGTAGGGGCTGAGTTTAAATCACCATGTCCCTGCCAGAATAGTCTCATTCCCTCTTGTCCTCATCACTGCTGTGGTGTTCCGTCAGGGAGAAGATAAAGGGTTCTCTAAATAGTTGAGCTCAGCAATCTTTTAAAATGCTGATGCAGCTCCCTTGGCTAAGTGAACACAATATTTCTGTGACAACCTTCCATAATCCAAGAAGCAGCTCTCTTAGGTCAGCAGAGGTGACAGTGGTTCCCTGTCAACAAGGAGAGATCACTCCAAATTTTCATTCTTAACTGGGAAGAATTCTTCCCTTTTGTGTTTGGCTAAAATCCACACCTTAGCACAAAGCATGGAAAGGCATAACTGCAATCTGTTTTCCCTTATCATGCCTAGGACTATATCCCCATATGTGGGCTTGATGGCTCATCACACAATATGGTAAACCACTGAGCACATTCAAATTGATTTTGATGTTCTTTTCCATCAGATCGAATTCAACCCTACATTGGCCCATCCTAATAATAACAATGATAGAGATAGTCCCTTTTGGTTTATAGGGCACCTTGATATACTTCATTGGTTCTTTCCAGATATATTAATATTGTCATCTTCATAGTACAGGTAGGGAATTAAATTTTTGAACACGGTCCTTTTTGTCGATGATCCTCTCCAATGCTGCATCCAGATCAATCAACTTGTTGGAGATGTGAGCATAGCAGAGCAAAGCCATGTGTCTCCTGTCAAGGTAGATCCGGTCCCAGTCACTCCTCTATCAGCCACTGAAGCCCAGTGAACGTTCTGTTCTTGCCCACATAACACAAGCATACATGTCTTTTTAGGAAGAAGGCGGGCAAAAACCAGTGGCACAGGGCTGTCAGAACTTTGAAAGCTCAGGAGATACACCAACCTCCTGTGTGAAACGGATTACACTTTAGTTGTGACAAAGAAAGGACATTTGTCAAGCACATACCATGTGCCAGGTACTATATTTATTACTCTCCAGGTATTACCTCATGTAATTCTCAAAACAAACCAATGTGGCAGTTACTATGATCACCCCCGTTTTCAAATGAGCAATGTATTAGGGTTCTCCAGAGAAACAGAACCAATAGGATATTCGTTCTCATGATATTGGGCTTCTCATGAGGGACTGGCTCACACTACTGCAGAGAATGAGAAGTCCAGGATCTGCCACCCGCAAGTTGGGGCTCCAGGAAAGCCAGTGGTGTAACTGGAAGGCCTGAGAACCAGGGAGCCAGTGGTATAAGCTGTGATCCATGTCTGAAGGCCTGAGAACCAGAAGCCCTAATGTATGATCACAGAAGATGGATGTCCTGGCTCAAGCAAGACAGCAAATTTGCCTTTCCTCTGTCTTTTTGCTTTATTCAGGCCCTCAATGGATTGGGTGGGGCCCACCTGCATTGGGAGGGTAATCTTCTTCAGTCTACAGATTCAAATGTTCATCTCTTCCAGAGATACTCTCACAGACAAACCCTTAAATAATGGTTTATCAGCTGTCTGGGCATCCTGTAATTGACACACCATTGAACATCACAAGGAAACAGATTAAACTGCTGACTCAGGTAGCTGATGCCAACCAGGGCTCCACAGCGCCCTGCTTCACATGCCCATCACTACCCCATCTGCCTCATACCTCTTCTAAAAACGAAATGCTGCAAATGGCTATTTACAGTCCTCCGATACCCCAGTCCAAAGTTGATGCATCCTCCCAAAGGAAATTGGGAGCATCTGTCCATCATCATTCGATAGTCACATCAACAGTCCACTGCTATGCTACTGCCTATTATTTCATTTTAGTCAACTTGGTTTTTTGTAGCACAAAATATTTCTAAGGAAACATGGATTTGAGAACATTTTCTTTTCCTCTCACAGGACTCAAAATTCACTTGATGTTTAGTTTGTGATTTAACACCCTGAAGCTAGATGTGCCTACACTGTGCTGAAGATTTAAAACTGAACACAACAGTCATTAGGGACTGCACTGAGAACAGACAGGCAGGAGACAACCAACTATAATACAGTAAGTACAATATTAATGGTATAAACCAAGCGCTTTGGTGACCAAGAATAAGGAAAAAGTAATGTATTCAATGCAAATGGCAGGGCTATGACTCAATCAAGGCGACAGTATTTGAGTTGGGTGTTAAAGGTGGTCTAGGAGTCTACCATGGACTCAAGGGGAAAGGAAGGACAACCCAGGCAGACGCACAGTCAAGGAATGGCTGAATCGTAAGGCATGCTGAACATGGTGGAGGGCACGTTTCGAATGAAGATAACGTTTCAAATGAAGATAGCAAACAGCAGTGGGGAAATGACTGTGAAGAACCCTAAAATCATGACAATAATGAGATTTGTGTAGCATCTCATAATCTGGCACTTTCTCCTTCAATCTCTCACTCGCTACTTAATGCTGTAGAGTTGTTAGTACTTTCTACTCTTTTCAGAAGGTAAGAGAGGTTGGGCCCAAGTCCTCACACAGAGCTAGAAAATTTATAGTCTTAGACCTCTAAATCCCATACTCTAATACTTAAAAAAAAAAAAAATCAGATTGCCATGGGAGGTTGGACAGTGTAGGGAAGAACCACAGGGAATATCTCTCTGAAATGTTCAAACTGAATTGAAGTCTATGCTCTTAGTTATTGGTGCTCTGCTGACAAGAACAAAGGATCAGCATCTACCCACCATAAGCCACTTCTCCTAACTCTTCCTTGAAAGTTCTCTCCAAATCTATGGTGCCTCTCTCAAGAGTGGCAGCCACTGAAAATGAAATGATGCAATGTGATAGAGATAGAAAAAAAAAAAACTGAACTCAATTTCAGGATTTCCTTCCTTGGCTCCTCTATTCCTTTAATTTGTTCAACCGAAGTTGGTTCCAGCAAGGTTTATTTATGTGTATATTACTTATTAATTTATATAGCCTCATCCCAAATAATCTGAAACCATTCTACGTGTGGTGAAATATTCATTTAAAAATCATATGAGAGGGGCGCCTGGGTGGCTCAGGTGGTTAAGCGACTGCCTTCGGCTCAGATCATGATCCCGGAGACCCGGGATCGAGTCCCACATCGGGCTCCCTGCTCAGCAGGAAGCCTGCTTCTCCCTCTCTCAGTCCCTCTGCTTGTGTTTCCTCTCTGGCTGTTTCTCTCTATCAAATAAATAAAATCTTAAAAAAAAAATCATATGAGAGAGAGAAAGAGAAGGAGAGAAAGAAAAAAGAAAATAAAAGAAAGAAAAAGAAAAAAGAGTGAAAGAAAGGTAGATTAGAACATGAGAGACAAGGCAAGAGAAAAATAGGGTATGGTTAAGTGGGCAATGGGATCTCTACCACAGCTCTGTTTAAGCTGTAAGTTTAGATCCACGTTTCCAGGCAGACAAAGCAAAAAATCAAAAACCTAATGTATGACATGTCCTTTTAACCACTAGAAGAAAACATCTAAGCTCCCCAGTAGAAGCCAGTATTTCCCAGTAATTAACTCTAAAATGAATTTTTTGTGAGGCGCCTGGGTGGCTCAGTCAGTTACGCATCCAACTCTTGATTTGGGCTCACATCATGATCTCAGGGCCTTGGGACTGAGACCTCACTTATGGCACTGTGCTGGGCATGGAACCTGCTTAAGACTGTCTCTCTCCCTCTCCCTTTGCCCCTCCCCAACCCCCCTTATGCAGGCACACACATATTCTCTTGCTCTTAAAAATAATAATAATTTTTTTCATATGAAGTGTGCTACAAGTGGCTGTGAGAAACGCAGTGAATAAGATCAACGGTGAGATTTGCTTAGAACTGTAAATGCAATGGAGAGTTTCACCGGGCAGCTCAGAAGTCTTAGTCTCAATAGTGCAGATCTCTTCCTGTTTCTCAGAGCACGCTGCCCTGGCCCTCTCCCTCTCTCCCTGTCTCTCTCACTGGGAGCGCCTCCTTGCCTCAGAGGGCATCTCACAGCGGATGGCTGCTTTTTCTCCCACTTGTCAGCAACATATTTTTCAAATTAGCACTTGGGAGCTTTGAGAGAACCCCTGACATTGTTGAGAAGAGAGTGAGAGGCCAAGAAAAAAGAGAGAGAGAGAGGCCTGTTTTTTGTTTGTTTAGTTTTTTTTTTTTCTCAGCTTGTTATATATTTGCAATACAAGCTAAGAAAAATAAACATCCAGATTCTGCAACTGATACAGAAGTTCCCCCTGTGGTACCAAAGCTTGGTCTTCCCCCACACCTTCTACCCAAGCAGGGAGTTGTTTCTCATTCTGAAAGGGTATGGCACAGCCTCCTTCCCCACCCTCCCAACTCCCTGTCTTCATTACCATGTTTCCCTGTGGATGGACAATACATGAACAGAATACCTTACTCAGCAAGCCACATCAGTTCCCGGTTTGTTTGAAATGTCTACTTCTGAGGCTGCACTTTTAACTCCGTGAGACGCCTCCTGTGTCCCGTGAGAAGGAGGGGAGCTCAAGAGGCCCAGTTGCTCATCATTAGCAAATGGGCCAAGCGTTCCTACCAGGACCCTTGTGAGGACCGTTCCCCGTCCTAAGAACTAAAAATGAGAAAAGGGCAAAAAGGAGGCTTTCTCTGACAAGAAGCTGGAAATTGATTAAGAGAAGTGATTATTTAGGGACGCCTGGGTGGCTCAGTTGGTTAAGCAACTGCCTTCGGCTCAGGTCATGATCCCGGAGACCCGGGATCGAGTCCCACATCAGGCTCCCTGCTCAGCGGGAGGCCTGCTTCTCCCTCTCTCACTCCCCCTGCTTGTGTTCCCTCTCTCGCTGTGTTTCTCTCTGTCAAATAAATAAAATCTTTAAAAAAAAACAAAAACAAAAACATTAATTAAAAAAAAAAAAAAAAAAGAGAAGTGATTATTTAGATTAAGGTCCAACAGAGTAGATTATTCTAGATTATTGGAGGGATTCTGGAGCTAAAGGACTCCTGTTTGAATCCTGAGTTGGGCAGTCGCCTCTAATGTCACAGGACAAGTACTCTTACCTCTCTGAACCCCAGCTCCCTCCTCCATAAAATGGGGAAAAATGCCTTGGTAGCTACAGAAATTGAAAGGATATCTAGGAACACACTTGAATCGCTCAGTACATGCAAATGCTAGCTGTTATCAGTGCAGGAAAATGTTCTTTCTCATAAACCCAAGCAGTTGACCACAGAAGCCCTGGTCCCCAGACACCCCCGCCCAAAGCGCCTGGAGCGAATGTTTATGGGCTGAGTCGTTTTAAGCCAGTCCTTCAACCTCTCTGAGCCTCAGTTTCCTGCAGTGTAAGGATTGACAAAGGAAGTCACCTCAGAGCGCAAGGCCTCTGTGAGAATCAGGCGACACTGAACATCAGGAAGTACTTCGACAAGTGGAAAATGTTAGAGCACTATTAGTTGCTAATATCATCAAGGAACAGCCTAAAGACCTGAGCTCTGGTGCCAGTTCTGCATGTGTCTTTGCCCTTGGCGCTTTCGCAGGTGAATTTATCATACTCCGCTACAAGCTGTCTTTTCCCCTGACAATTATTTAATGCCTTCCTCAGTAACCAAGTTCCCTGAGTGGATCCCCAGAATCCATGGGGAAAAAAATCTATCTATTTCTATTTTGGGGAAACTTTTACTAGGCAAGGCACAGAATAAATAACCAAGATAGCTGAAGGAAGATAACATAAAATGGAAAGAAAATGGATCTTGAGGTTGCAAGACTGATTTCTGCTGCCCATGGCTGGCTGAGCAACCCAGAGCCTCCTGGCTTCCCTGAGCTTTCATTGCTTCTTCTAAAAACAGGTCTGAGAATGGTGACACTTGCTCTGTGACTTTTAGTGAGGATTAAATGAGATAATGTCCATTTGCAGTGTTGTAAAAAATGCAGACACTACCTAAAAGGAAAGGACACTTTGACAATAAAGGTAGCTACTCCTTAGTGAACGCCTGCTATACGCCAAGCACTGTAGAAAGCACTGTGTATGTGTTACTGCAGCTAGGCCTCCCCCTATGAGATGGGCATTATCCTCATTTCACAGATGAGGAGACTCAGGAAGGTTAGAAAGTAAGTGGTTACACAAAGTGCTGGATCCCACGTTTGTTTGATTACAAAGCTTGTGTTCTTCCCACTACCCATTTTGTTTCTTCCTATAAACTAATACCAGCAGTCATACAACTCCTCAGGACTCACTTACTAGCCCAAGAGTAGACTTCTGGGAGCTTTGTGTTCACCATACACTTGAACACTCTCAGGGCATCTTTTCTTACTTGGCTTCCCGCAGAAGCGGACCTCAAGGCAAGGACAGGAGTGCAGGGAGCTTGAGAGCAGCCCAGGAAACACCAGGAGGGAGTGCAGATAGGAGAGAATCACTAAAGAGTTTGCTGCTCCCCACGGAATTAGATTCCATGGGGAACGCTGGGGATGCTACGGAAGGTACACCTCAGATGTCCACCTCCTTTGAGTGAAGGAACTAGAAAATGTATATTGCTGTCTGGCATTAATGGTTTGGTACTCCTGCCTTGCTGCGCAGCACACTGGTCCAAGACACAACACACACACGCGCGCGCACACACACACACACACACACCCCACAAAAACAACTCTCAAGCAAAAGATGCTATGCTACGGGGGTGCCTGGGTGGCTCAGTCGTTAGGCGTCTGCCTTTGGCTCAGGTCATGATCCCGGAGTCCCAGGTTCGAGCCCCACATCGGCCTCCCTGCTTGGCAGGAAGCCTGCTTCTCCCTCTCTCACTCCCCCCGCTTGTGTTCCCTCTCTAGCTGTGTTTCTCTCTGTCAAATAAATAAAACCTTAAAAAAAAAAAAAAAAAGATGCTATGCTAGAAACCAAAACATCATGGAGTAAATATATGAACCAAAACCGAGTGAATGAACAAGCCTATGCTGATGGACAGGGGTAGTGATAGGCTATCAGGGGTGACTGAATAAAGGAAAGACAGAGGAGAGGGAAAAGTCAAGAAATTTACCAAAGTAATGGTTTGATGAATTAACAGGCTGCAATCCCTCTGATCATATGATTTCAGACACATTAAGAGACCTGAGGCAGACTAGTTTACCCTTTTCATTCCCTACCCACTAACAGGATTATCAATCTATACCCTTGGCCATGTAACTTTGCAGTGCCTCCCGCCTTGGGTCAGGTCTGCCTCCTCACCCTTTGCCTTGACTTGACCATGGGACTTGCTCTGGTCAGTGGAGCAGTAATAGGACACAAGCAAAGATCTGCAATACTGCTGCGTATTGGGGTTTATGCTCCTATACCTTATGCCAGAGTTATCCTTCAGGCAACCAAAAAAAAAAAAAAAAAAAAGAGCCCAGCCAGTCACAGACATCTGAGTAGACCCCAGCTGAGCCCAGCGCAAACCAGCTGAGTTAACCCCGAGACACATAAGCTAAAAACATGCTTCTCATATAATGCTGAGATTTTTATGATCATTGAATGTTCTGAAGCCAAAGATAACTGTTATAAAATTTGTACTTCATTCTTCTATGCTAATAGCAAACATTCATTCAAAAAAAGTAGTTGATCAAACATTTCATAAGCAGCTGCTCTAATTGTTCGTTTACTGGTCGCTTCTCATCCTTCCCTGAACTGTGCACTCCATGCAGGTTTGTCTTGCTCGGGAGCTTTGTCCTGTTCATCCCTATAACCCAAGTGTCCAGCACCGTGTTTGTCACAGAATGGCGTTCAATAATATTTGCCCGTTGATTGAATAAATGAGAATCAGCTATTGTACGATAGATCACACATATTCAAATGGCACTCTAGTCATACTCAATTTACTGGAGTAGACAAATGCATATATACAACTGTAACTGAGTCCTCTTATCATTATATTAGGGAAGCAGTGAAGAATAAACAGTGGAGAAATAATAGAACACTTCATTGAAATGACCTTGGAGTCACTATTTGTTGACTGAAGATGAATAGAGATTTTCCTAATGGAGGTGAGTAGAGAGGCTTTCCAATCAATGGGGACAGCATGAACAAAGGTCTAGAGATGCAGAAGATCACCCAGAGTGGCTGAAGCATAGAACGTGTGTATAGAGGAACAGTGAGTGCAACCTAACTTGAAGAACCATAAATGACATGCACTTTGTTCTCTAGGAAACAGAGAAGTGTAGATTTTTAATCAAAACATTAAAACAATCCTTTTTTTTTTCAGTTTTTTAGATAGTTATGTGTTAGAACAATTAGATTTACTACACCTTCTAAAGAAATTAGCTTCCTATTATTCTCCTTACTTAAATCTTCCTTGCCCCAATACATAAATGCATATCAAGAGCTCTGAGATCCAAGTTACACATGTTCCCTTAAGTCTCCTTCCTTTCTGTCCACTGACCCCTACACCTTGAATTTTCTACACCCCCACATTTACACCTAGGATATGGGCCCCACCCCAAGGCACATCTGATGCCTATGCAAAAAAACCCAGAAGACTGTTGAAATTGATCAGAAACATGCCTCTGCCCATCAGCAGTACTCACACACCTAGGGACTTTCCAGAACAGCTAAAACTGAGAAGTCTTAAATGTGGATGAGGCAACCCCCACCTGCAAAACACAGGGGGGAAATATCCATTGGTAAAGGCATAAGACTAGGAATCCCTCCCACAGGGCATGCGTTTCCTAACCTATGAATCACCTATAATGTTAAAGAAGACTTGGCAAACACTAAATAATGTGAAATCCACAAATCATAAGTGCCAGGGCCTTGTTAAAGACATATGTAGTGGAAGAGATCTGTTATATAGTCAACATTAACATCAATATTTACTAAGCCTTCTTTCATCATGAGAGTAAGCTGGTCAACAGGGCTACATGTGGTCACTGACTTTCAGCTTAATAATAAAACTCCCACTTACCTTTGGAGCATATCTGTGACCTATTGCATCTTGGGAGGTAAAGTACTATGCAATGAATACAGACAGCATATGCTGGGAATAATCATTTTTAATATATACCATTAGCTCAAACTATCAACAAAATCAGGCAGTTGTGCAGAAAATGAACTCACCTCAGCTTCTATCACTGGCAAATGATAAATGCCTACTTGCATTTGGACCAGAATATGTTAACAACAATGTGCCCCCAGTTTTAAATGTGAGAAAGGGTTTATCTATACCAAAGAAGACAATAAGATCAAAGCCAAGCCATGCACTGTGTTCAAGCAAGTACATAAGAGACATTCCCTTATCTGCAGATGAACAAAAGATAAGTTCAATATAGAGCACGTGAAATAAAATTCTAACCAGAGGGAAGGATAGAGTCATCCTGATACTGATAGGGGATGCAATATCCTTAAACACTGCATGAATTAAAAGGGAGTTTTATATTACAATGAATTACCAAAGGAATTCAAGAAAGCATGATATCCTTAAAACAAAAATAATTATAATAGAGAAATAAAAGACTTTTAAAAGAACAGAAAGGAGAAGTAGAAGGATAATAGGATAAGATACAAGAAAATTGGGTGCCTGGGTGGACCGTGGGTTAAGCCTCTGCCTTCAGCTCAGGTCATGATCTCAGGCTCCTGGGATCAAGGCCCGCATCTGGCTCTCTGCTCAGCAGGGAGCCTGCTTCCTCCTCTCTCTTTACCTGCCTCTCTGCCTACTTGTGATCTCTCTCTCTGTCAAATAAATAAATAAAATCTTAAAAAAAAAAAGATACAAGAAAATTAGCTGAGATTAAAGCAAGAGCCAAGCAAAATTAGAAAAGTAGTAACAGAAATGATATCTCCATTGGAAAGAGAATTGACACTGTGGAAAATCAAGACACACATATAGAGAGAAAACTGAGGTCCCTACAAACTCAAGGAGAAAAAAATTAACTTATTTGGTAAATAATTTAAAAAGAAATCTAATAGATGCTTCTAGGAATCCTAAGAAAAAAAATAATCAAAGACATAACTGAGGAAAACTTCCCAAGCTTAAAAAAATTGGACTATTGTTTGAATATCTGATCCACTAAAATTAAAAAAAAAAAAAAACAAGCTTAAATCCAGATATTTGGAATACTTGTCAATTATGTAAAAAGGAGAAAAGTCCTAAAAATATCCAAGAAAAAAAAGTAAATATCTTGAAAGGAACAAATTTAAAATTGGCCTCATATTCTTACTCTGAAACACCAAAATGTCAAAAGTAATAAAGCAATGTCTAAAGATTTGAGGGGAAAATACTGTAATATGAGTATTACGAACCCAAAGAAATCATTCTCCATTTGAGATTCTTATCCTGTGTTGTATATAATATGGAAAGACCCTCCTAATTGATCATCTCCCCACACATCTCTCTATTTCCCGTCTATCTTCCACACTCTTTGCATTGATTCTGCTTCCTTGCTAAAAACTTTTCAGAGCTATGGGATTTTTTTAGACTGTGGTAAAATATTAATAATGGAATCTAGATGGTGGATATAGAGGTGCTCACTGTCAAATTCTTTCAACTTTACTGTATGTTTGAATTTTTTTATGTGATTAAAAAATAAATCTTTCAAATAATTCTTATTTTTACCAGATAGAATCCAGACTGCCTGTTTTTGTGCCAATACCATGCTGTCATGGTGATCACAGCTTTGTAATAAAGCCTGAAGTCAGGTAACAAGATGCCCCCAGCTTTGTTTTCCTTCTTCAACAATTCCTTAGCAATTCGGGGTCTTTTTTGGTTCCATATAAATTTTAGGATTGTTTGTTCCAACACTTTGAAGAAGGTTGGTGGAATTTTGATCGGAATGGCACACTGAAAGTATAGATTGCTTTGGGCAGTATAGACATTTTGACAATGTTTATTCTTCTGATCCATGAGCATGGAATGCTCTTCCATCTTTTTGTGTCTTCTTCAATTTCTTTCATGAGTGTTCTGTAGTTCCTCAAGTACAGAATCCTCAACTTCTTTGGTTAGGTTTATTCCTAAGTATCTTATGGTTTTTGGTGCTATAGATAATGGAATCGATTCTCTTATTTCCCTTTCTATATTTTCATTGTTAATGTATAAGAACGCAACTGATTTCTGTGCATTGATTTTGTATCCTGCCACATTACCGAATTGTTGTAGGAGTTCTAGTAGTTTGGGGGTAGAGTCTTTGGGTTTTCCACATAGAGTATCATGTCATCTGCAAAGAGAGAAAGTTTGACTTCTTCCTTGCCAATTTGAATACCTTTTATTTCCTTCTGTTGTCTGATTGCTGTTGCTAGGACTTCTAACACTATGTTGAACAGTAGTGGTGAGAGTGGGCATCCTTGTCTTGTTCCTGATCTCAGAGGGAAGGCTGTCAGTTTTTCCCCACTGAGAATGATATTTGCTGTGGTTTTTTTTTTTAGATAGATTTTATAAGGCTGAGGAATGTTCCCTCTATTCCTATACTTGAAGAATTTTAATCAGGAATGGATGTTATATTTTGTCAATGGAACAGAGTATAGGGTCCAGATATGGACCCACAAATCTATGGCCAAATCATCTTTGAAAAAGCAGGAAAAAATATCTATCCAGTGGAAAAAAGACAGTCTCTTCAATAAAGGAAAATTGGATGGCTACATATAGAAGAATGAAACTAGACCATTTTCTTACACCACACACAAAGGCAAACTCGAAATGGATGAAAGACCTCAATGTGAGGCAGGACTCCCTCAAAATCCTAGAAAAGAACATAGGCAGTAACCTCTTTGACATCGGCCACAGCAACTTCTTTCAAGACACATCTCCAAAGGCAAAAGAGACAAAAGTGAAAATGAACTTCTGGGACTTCATCAAAATAAAAAGCTTCCGTACAGCAAAGGAAACAGTCAACAAAATAAAGAGGCAACCAACAGAATGGGAGAGGAGAGGATATTTGCAAATGACACTATAGACAAAGGGCTGATATCCAAGATCTATAAAGAACTGCTCAAACTCAACATCCAAAAAGAAGATGAACACATCAAAAAATGGGCAAGAGACATGAAGAGGCACTTCTCCATAGAAGATATGCAAATGGCTAACAGACACATGAAAAAATGTTCAGCGTCACTTGCTATCAGGGAAATTCAAATCAAAACCACACTGAGATACCACCTTACACCAGTCAGAATGGCCAAAATTAACAAGACAGGAAACAACAAGTGTTGGAGAGGCTGCGGAGAAAGGGGAACTCTCTCACACTGTTGGTGGGAATGCAAGTTGGTGCCACCGCTTTGGAAAACAGTGTGGAGATTCCTTAAAAAATTTAAAAATAGAACTACCCTATGATCCTGCAATTGCACTACTGGGCATTTACCCCAAAGATACAGATGTAGTGAAAAGAAGGGCCATATGTACCCCAATGTTCATCGCAGCAATGGCCACGATCGCCAAACTGTGGAAGGAGCCAAGGTGCCCTTCAACGGATGAACGGATAAAGAAGATGTGGTCCATATATACAATGGAATACTACGCCTCCATCAGAAAGGATGAATATCCAACTTTTGTAGCAACGTGGACTGGACTGGAAGAAATTATGCTGAGTGAATAAGCCAAGTAGAAAAAGTCAAGTATCACATGGTTTCACTTACTTGTGGTGCATAAGGGATAATATGGAGGACAGCAGAAGGAAAGGAAATGGAAAGCAGGGTGATTCGGGGAGAGAAACAAAACATGAGAGACTTTGGACATAGAAACAAACTGAGGGACTTGGAGGGAGGAGGTGGGGGTATGGGAGAGCCTGGTGGTGGGTCTGAGGTCACCTATTGCATAGAGCACTGGGTGTGGGGCATGGGCAATGAATCTTGGAATACTGAAAAAATAAAATAAATTTAAAGTTAAAAAAAAAAAGAATCCAGACTGCCTGCATACAAGTTTCTTCAGTCTAACCACAAACTACCTCCAGTAGCATCCTCTACCCATTATCCTTACCCATTTTCCTCTTCCAGTCACCACGAACTCCCAGCTATTCCTGAAATGCACTCTATTCTTTCAAGGCCTTTTTACCTGCACTCTTCCCTTGCCTCCCCAGACTGGACTGCCTTCCTCCATCTTTTCTACCTGTTCACTGCTATTCATCTTCAAAGACCAGAGCAAACATTACAATTCCATGAAAACCCATGAACTGCTCCTCCAGTCCTCCCAGGATTGCTGGTTTACACTTCTCTTAGGGCACACATCACCTTGGACTGTATCTGTTTGTGTTCATATCACTCCATTCCAACCTGAGTGGGTATCTTGAGGATTGGAGTGATGCCTTTCATCTCTGTCTGTGGCAAGGGCCCGAGAATCCCTCTAAGACTCAACAGGGGACCATTTGCCCTGTAGTAGCTGGGTTTCAGGACAAAGATGAATACTCTGACATCTCATACAAGTTGGGTCTTATGGCAAAATGCAGTAAAAAATGAAAATCCAAGTCCCCTTGTTCAAAACTATTAAGAATTTCAAGATCATAACAGCACAGCATCAAACCAAATGTAGAACCCATTTGAATGTGGGGCTCTGTGCAACTATACAAGTGCCATGCCCACAAACTACTTCGCACGCCTTGGTTACCCAAGGGTATCCAGCAGACTGGGGCTTCCTGAGTTGTAAAGATTCCGTTTCCTTGCATGTGAGGACTAGTTGTCTGCCTGTCCACGGTGTCATACAGACAGGGATGGAAACACCTACGTGGGAGCTGGCTAAGTCTCGTATATTTCCCTACCTTGTCACCTTGAGGCTTTATTTGGTTTCAAAACTTTTTTTACCAAGCCACATCTGAATCTGATATATAGGGCCTAAGTAGTTTCCTATTCTGCCTGCAGAACCATGGTGCTACGTTGCCCACAAGCTATATTATGGCACTTGTATTACAAGAGAAGTAATGATGATTAGTCTATGATCAGGTCCACTATGTATCTCCTATTTGACAAGACTTGGGAAGAAATGAGCACAGTATCCATCCATGAGAAGTCAAGATATCTTCACATTAGTCAGTCTTCCCATTCAAGAATATAGAACCTGCTGTATTCTTTCCAATTATCCAAATATTCTTTATATTGCTCCATACACTTTGTTAAATAACTCCTTCATGCTTTAAAATTATTACTACTTTAATTGTTGTTACAGTTGTAAGTTAGATATTTTTCTCTATCATATTGCCATATATTTTGTTACACAGAGAAAACTAATTTTTATATATTTGTCATATATTTTACTGAACACATTACTTCCAGGAGTTTCACAGTTGATGTTCTCAGGCTTTTCTGGAATATAAACATATGCAAATAGTGAGATCTTTGTGCCTTCCTTTACAATAGCCTTTTAGTTCTGTTTCATGTCCTATTGTGTGGCTCAGAACTTCCAGAATAAAGTTATAAAAATATCTTGTTCCTGACTTTGGTGGCAATGAGTCTAATGTTTCAATATTAAGTAGCAGTGTTTATTTTTAAATAGTTCATTTTGGGCACAGTGAAAAAGAAACTACTCTTAAGATTAAAGTTTCTTCAGATCTATATTTTTAAATCTGGAATAGCATGCTATAAAATGCCTTTTCACTATCTACTAAGATTATCATATAGCTCTTTGTTCTTTTACCTAGAGTTATGGTGTATTATATTAACTAATTTCCTCCCATCCTGGAATTAATAAAAGAACTACCTTCATTTTTCCGGAATAAACCATGCCTGGTCGTGATGGAGGATTCTTCTGATGTATCACTGTATTCAGTTTGCTACCATTTTATTTAGGAGTTTTGTATCAGTTCATTAGAGAATGGTCTACAGTCTTCTTTTGTATATTATCAGTATCATGCTGCTTCAAAAATTGCACAAGATTTATATTGTGCACTACTCATATGGGAGAATTAAATGTGATGTTATAGAACCCTCCATATCCATATTTTCACTTCTTTGATGGGAAAACTAAAAACTGCAAATTCCCCCAGATGGAAGTATTACTTTGAATTTATTTTCTTAGCAGAATGGGAGAATCGGTAAGCCCCTGTAAGTAAGACAGTGGATGGCTCATAGGCTTAATAACAAAGTTGAAAGACCAAGCCCATAAACCAAGGGAAACCAGTCGTATTGGACTAGAGCCAGTCCCTTGTCATGAGCACCGATACTGCTGTCACTGGAACCCAGATGCCACTCCCACCATTCCAGAATATTCTAAATTACCCCTGCTTCCTTGCTGCATACATTTAGATTCAAAACCCTGGGATGGCTGCTTGCACAAGGCCCAGTTTGTGGGTTCAAGGAAAGCAATCATCTGGCCATTTCATCTGATATTATGGGATGTAGGTCAGGCCTCTTGTGAGAACTTGCACAAGCATATGGACAGAGTTTGAAAGATATGCCACCTCCCTTACAACAAAAAATGTTTCTTATATAAAGAATGCAATAAAAAATTTATCATTTTAAACTCTGAAATAACTTACCACTAAAACCATCTGATTCCAGAGCATTTTATCAATAGCTTTATAATAACGTTACCTATTTTTTTCATGATTGTTGGTATGTTGTTGTTTTTTTTTTAAGATTTTATTTATTTATTGACAGAGAGAAACACAGCGAGGGAGGGAACACAGCAGGGGAGTGAGAGAGGGACAAGCAGGCTTCCCGCCAGGCAGGGAGCCTGATGCGGGGCTCGACCCCTGGTCTCCGGGATCGTGACCTGAGCTGAAGGCAGTCGCTTAACCAACTGAGCTACCCAGGTGCCCCTGGTGGTATGTTTTAAGTGCTCATATTTGCTATATTAAAAGATGAGTAAAACATGGCCACTGCCCTCAAGGAACTTATAACTAATATTATAGCAATTCTATTTTTCTTTGTACTCTAGCATCAAGCAGAATTCCTGACACACAATTGGCTCTTAGAAAAAGTTTTCTGAGAAAATGTTTTCCAAAATGCAAATTTTTAAAAGGTTCATTTAAAAATACCATTATGTTTGTTTGGGGATTTTCCTGATTTAGTGACTGCACAAGATTTTCCTAGAGAAATCAAACCCAACAATTGGATAACTAACTAGACTGAGCATTAAGGGTGACCCACGCAAGATAAATGAGGGCAGTAAATCTATAGATTACAGAGGAATTGGAGAAGCCAAGAGTGGATATCAACGACCTCCTCATAAATGAATCATTTGAATATAACAACAAAGTAAAAATAGTGAAAGTTAGTTACTGTTATACACAAAAGTACAGTAAACATTGTTTTATAAATTGCTAAGCACTGTTCATGAGAACCCCAGGAGAAACACAGAAAACTCTAGCAGTCCAATCTGAGCTGAATCATCCAATTTCACAAGAATAAGGAGTGACTGCTAAAGGCAAGTCCATGCACCATGTGTCAGGGCAAACACGATGAGTTTTGGAACCATCAAAAACTAAACCATCTAATTCAGCCAATTCCTCAGATGAAAATTATATTCTGGTAATCATAAGAAGCCCTTCAGAAGTGAGCATATGTTTACACAAGATATCATTATGGTCCTGTTTTTTTTAACCAGGGATTCCTAACCCAGGCACCTGAATAAGGATTCAAGGCCAGAATTAGGCAGGAAGTGACCATTTCAGAAAGCTCTGGCTAACTATGGGTATGGGAGTGTTTTCTTAAGGCTTTCTTTTACTGCTGCTTTTTAAACTTTTTTTTTCTTCTTCTAACTGGTCCAGAAGGAAAATTACAACGTAGAATGAAAAAGAGATGAAAACTCCCAGCAAAATGATGACATGTCAGTCCTTTTAAAAGACGCTTAGAAGACTCTTTACAATGGCCCCTGTTGATTTTTAAGCATCCAAAATGTGCAAATCATTGCATTATTTTTCATCATACCAGAAAGTGTCTGCATTTTATTTTTGTGGGGTAGGGGCAGATGAATTCCTAGAAGAGAAACTGGCACTATGCCATCTTGCAGAAGCTGATGTGTGCAGAGATCCAGAATCTGGGCAGAAAGGTGACTAATAAGTATATTATGTTACTCTTTACAAACAGCTGTTTCGACATACATCATCTTACCATAATCCCATAAGGCAAGAAATTAAGATTATAACCTAACAACTAAGAAAATGCAAAAAGTGTAAGTGACTTCCCAAACATCAGTTCACCAGTACCATACCAATGCCCCAAATTGTTTCGGCTAATGTGATCCCCCAGGTAGGATCCCTGCTATCACTCCTGTCCTTTGGAGCTCCACAAATGATCACACCTTCCCAAGTCAAAGACCACCCTTCTGTAAGAGAAAAAAATACCTACAGCTCCCACAGAAAACTCCAAAAAGATCTGGGAGTCCCCTGAATGTGGGCACAAACTGTGACATGCTTCTAACCCACAGAATACTTCCAAGGAGAATGGGTGTCAATCTCATGATCTCATTACTTCCTTGAAGACTCCATTCTGCGGACTCTCTCTGGCTCTCCTGCTGTCCTTAAAGAAGGAAGCTGTTATGTGGTAACTGCCGATGGAAATGGACACTTCGCAGGGAACTGCAGGTGACCTCTAGGAACTTTGGGTGGCCTCCAGCCAATGGCCAGGGAGAAATCAAGGCTCTCAGCTCCCATAACTCACAAAGAAATGAATTCTGCCAACAGGGTGACCAAGCTTGTAAGTATAATCCTCTCCAGTCAAGGCTTCAGTTAAGAACACAGCTTGGCAGTGACCTTGCTTGCATCCTCTCAGACTCCGAGGAGAGGACCCAACTCAGCCATGCCTGGACTTCTGACGTACAGAAACTGTGAGATGACGAAGGTGTGTTGTTTAAAGCAACTAAGACTAGACAACTAATGCAAGAAAAGCTGGGCTTGAACCCAGGTTATCCTATTATAAACTTTGTCAGTTGCACAGGGAAGAAACAAGTTATTTAGCCAGAACAAGCTTAGGAAATGTGAACCTGAGGCGGGGAGTCAGGAGCCCCAGTAAGATGACGGTCCCTGCATTGAGGCGGTTACACTCATTGGCCATCTCTCCAGGAGCATGAAAAACATACGATGATCATGCTCTCGTTCCTCTGGCTCCTCCCTCTACCCAGAGAGACCCCAGCATCACAGAAAAGGCTTAAGCAAATAAGTGGTTAAAAAAGAACAGGACTTAGGTGGACAAGTCACATCATCTCTCCTGTCTCCATGTTTCTCAACTTCAAACCAGGGGACACTGTGACATACTATGCAGGGACATAGAGAGGTTTACAACTCCAATTCATACACTACACATGTTAATAATTACTGAATGAAAGCTTTTCCTATTACATCATCTATAGGATCTTCCCTGTTTTATAGACGTAAAATCACAATGTCCTATCCAAGGCCATTCAGCTATCAATCCATGAAACTGGGAGAAAAACTGAGGTTGTCTGGCTCCAATTCCAAAACTTTTCCTACTGTAGTTCCCTCGGAATTTTTGAAAAATGCCCAAAATACAATTTGGGTTAATTTGGAAAATAAATATATATTTCATTTAGCTCGTTGAGAACGGTTGCTGTGTGATGAAATATAGTGTTTCAGCTACCTCAAGTCCTCTGTGGACTAGGTCAGAACAGAAATTCCATTTCCAGAGAAGATGGGAATCCTGGGTTTAAATAATTACACCTAAAATAACCACCACAATTAAGCAGCTTCTTAGCATCAAGTTTCTGGGTTTTGGCAGAGATAGTTGAGTTTCCCTTGAATTTTTCCATCCTAGTTACAAAACAGGATTAATGGAATTGCTAGGACCAAGTTCCTCTTGACACTCTGGCAAGACTGCCCCCATACACACGCAACAGAGCGGCAACAGCAAGCGGTCTTTACCCACAAATCCCCAAGGGACCCCAAATTGTCACAGACTGGGAATAGTCAATGCATTCTAATTGAACAATAATGAACACAACCACAAAAAGTCTGCCGGTCTGAAACTAACACAAACACAGACTTATTCACTAAAAATGATATTTGTCTCTTGATTTCAGTTCCACTATCCTCTCCTTTTCTAGCCTGTCCGAGCACATAAGCAGGTGAGAGGTTCTGATAGCTCTAGGTTGCCTAAGGAAGTCAAGCAAAGCGTCAGATAGGGATTTGGACTGCACCTTCTTTCAGGTCCCCTTCAGCTCCAGGAGCCCATGAGTCAAATGTGCATTTTGCTATTCCAAGATACAGACCACCTGAGTTGATGACAGAAAATGGATTGATAACAAAATGTGTAAGTTCTATCAAGTGCTCCCACTCGGAATCACAAAGCTAGAGAAGCTTGCTGAAGGCACTCATGGACCACACAAGTACTTCTATTTACCTCCTTTAGAAAGGACAAGAGAGGAAGAGCCACCAAACTAGGCAGAAATAGAGGTGATGTTCAAAGACAAACTGAAGGCATCTTTAAGGCTTAAAGAAATGTAGAAATGGGACACCAAGCCATTAAAAAAATAAGCATTAGATGAAACAGCAACAAATATATTGAGTTCTCATAAATACTAACGTAATACCTTAATTAGCAATAAATTACAGTATTAGAATATATTCCCAGTAGGGAAACAGTAAGGGGAGCCATCAGGTCTCCTGGGAAAGCTTGCAGGGAAGTGGTGATGGAAGGAAAGAAGAGGGGGAAAGATACAGAACAATTACACTGCATCTGTTTCTTACACATCAGCGGGGGGCACTTTCCCTAAATCAGCTGAACAGTCAGTGGTGTGAAAGATGAAGACTCGTTAGGCAGCCTGCAGACAGCACCTGAAATGGCTTGTCCAACAGTCATGCTTCTGAAAATCAACAAGGAACAGGGAAGTGATGCTTCTTTTCTACAGGGAAAAGGCAAAAACAATCTAGAACCAAATACAGGTCACTAGGCTTTTATCCTATGCTCATTAGGATAGGCTCTGCCTGAAAATGACAAGGACAGAAAATGCCAGAGAAACAAAAACTAAGGCAGTAACAAGAAAGGAAATAGTTATTAAATATATAGAACCAATCCTCAATATTGCAAATATTTATTGAATGCCTACTAGGTGCCCAATATTGCACATCCTCAGTTTTCCCTTTATAGCAATCCAGTAAATAGTATGGTTCTACTTTCACTTACCTTTTTTTAAGATTTTATTTATTTGAAAGAGAGAGAGTTATAAATCTAACTTTGCACAAGCACAAGTGGAAGGGGCAGAGGGAGAAGGAGAGAATCTCAAGCAAACTCCACACTGAGTGCAGAGCCCAATGCAGGGCCCAATCCCAGGAGCCTGACATCATGACCTGAGCTGAAACAAAGAGTCGGATGCTCAACCGACCGCACCATCCAAGTGCCCACATTCTACTGTTGGAGAATAAAATTAAGGGTCACAAAAGATAATTTGCTCAAAGTCACATCACATTAGATTCAAAGACAGCTATATCCAACTCCATACCCCAACCTCTTGAACATAGTAAGCCTGTTTTCCACAAAGTACAAAATATTAAGGCTAATGTCCATTAATGAAAGCTTAAGAAAGAGTTTTTTTGGAGATCAGTGAAGAAAGTAATTGTAGACCTGTGAATTCAAAGCTGATTGTGGAATCCATTCATGTATCTAACATGTCAGGAAGCCTAGAGGGCCTACAATTAGACCAGGAACGAAGGGAGAAGAGTAAGCCTTTGTGGGCAGCATCTTTGTGTGTCTTCCTTTCTCTACAACAGGAACCCTGCTAAATGCACTGGTCCAGATATTCCTGGGGAGGTCTTCCTGATGCTTATCAAGTGTCCCCACTCAAAAGAAGAACACTGCAGGTGTCCTTCCATGCTAGGAGCCCAGTGACTCAAGACTGTGTGAACTGCCCACTGGAGGGATTCAGGGCTCTCCTCACTACCTAGAAAAGGCTGAAAGTAAGTAAGACTGCTTGAACAAGATAACCCTCAGAGCTCCTTTTGACCCTGATATTCTGATGTGGCATCCAGTGAGGGAAGGGGCTTTTTTCAACGTGTATTTAATGAGCCCCTACTAGGTGCTAAGCATTATAGGTTTCATTTCACTCATCCACTTGAACCCAGTCTCAGAGAAATCCACAGAGTCCCACAGATCATCCTACCCATCTCCCCATACAGAGAGGAAGTCGGCTCTTCAACCTAAGTCAACAAATCTTTCCTGCAGCCAAGATACTGTGCAGGATACCCAGAAGCACAAGCATGGCCCCGGTTCTCCAGGAGGGCGCTAGAAGATGCAGCGTGGAAATGGAGGGCCCCCTGCACATTCGTCAAAGCAACCCTATTGGCTCAGTTTCTGCCTTCCCTAGCATTTCCACTACGGACACCTCCACCTGATGCTAGGCCTCCCTGAGGTTCCAGACAACAAAGAGAAGAGTAAAGAGTTGTCTCGTTCATGGACTTTTCAGAATTCTTCTCGGCTTCATTATCCTCTTCAGCGTGATAGCAGTAGGTCATGTTAGGCCTCCTGCTGGGTTACAAGGAATAGCTGTAACAAAGGTTTCCAGAAGTTAAAGCCCCTCCCCACCACGCGATCCCAAAACGACAACAGTTTTTCCATATCCTTAACTCAGTGTCATGAAAGTCAAGCATGGTAAGCACAGGATATGTTTTTCAGAAGAAACAGAAGGAACAATGAGAGCCCTTTGCAGAGGTGTCTGTCCTCAGTGGTGACATCCAGCTTCTTCTGAATGGACCTTGCAAGATTACACCCTACCCCCAAAAAGGCCCAGACTCAACTAGTCCCAGATTAAACTAGTACGGTAACTATATACTAAGTGTTCAGCCCACTGTAAACCATGTCAGTGTTTATCATTATTCTTATTTCCTGCCCATCATCATCACTAGTCATGGGCTATATGAAGGGCTGTGGCTTGGTTTATTTCCCTCCTGAGCTCAGACCCTTGTCCCAAATCTCAGCCCATCTGACTAGGGCCCAGACATGGCAAAGCTAGCTCCCTTCCTCAGTAAGGTTCAACCTGTTCTCTTTATTCCCAGCCCTGGAATGCATTCCCATTTCTGCTATGAATCACACACAACAAATCTGATATCAAGCATCACCATGGATTGGACGGCCCCAGCTTCTCAGCTAAGTTTGTCTGTGTCACTGAAACGAAGCGAGCGCAGGGGGCCACCCGCTGGCACCCAGAAACGTGTGTGTGTGTGTGTGTGTGTGTGTGTGTGTGTGTGTAGACAACGGGTCTGGGGCTCTGACCAAGGGGAGAAGATTTTTTTCAGAGCTCACATCCACAGCCAGGGAAAGAGCCTGGATGCTATTATTGAGAAAACTCCACAGAGAGCAGTTTAGGTCTCTGCTATAAGGTGACCCTGAAGCCATAAATAGGCAAAAAGCCAAATAAGATCAAAAACCAAGATTATCAGGAACAGGTCAGGAAGGTATACAATGGCCTCAAGCAAGGAGTTCAGTCCAAAGACTATGAAATGCTATCTCCATGAGGACAGAGATTTTGTTCCTTTTATTCCCTTATAGAACCCTGCCCCTGGAAGGCCCTCCAATATTCACTGAGTGATCAAGTGGATGAATGATCAAGTGTAGACTACCTCTTTTATACAGTGCTGGCTTACGGCATGGGAACTAGAAAGAGCACAAGTCCCAAAATGCAAAGGATTTGAAGAACTAGACGCTAATCCAGGGATCGACCCCAAATAACCAACCCTCCAGCCAATACAGTGAACTCCATAGTTTAGGGTGCTTCCTCTGGTGCACTTCCCTCCATCAACACACTTGTCACGCTGCAGTGTAAGCTTGTACCCTCTACCTTCCCTACTGAACATGTCATTTGCCCAAAGTAACTCAAGAATGTTGTTACCTGACCCTTCTGTGAGGATTCTCCCATGGAGAAGAATGGGCAAAGAGAAGAATAGAGTTTGGTGGTTTAGGCCTTATGTTTCCTAGAGATCAGGGCAATACTGCAGGCTTCTGCTTTCACCCACAGGGAATAGGATAAATTGAGAACCAACAGGAAAATAACCAAAAGGATTTGATTATCTATTTCTAGACCCACCAGGATGGCAAGGGAACTTAACACTGAATTTAAAATTTTAAAATAATAACAATAATAACGATGGACATGAAGAGAGGAGATGGGGTGTAAATCAATAAGGACCCAAACTGAATCAGCAGAACAATGTGTCTGCCAATCAGGAGAAGAGTGTGTCTACTGTCAGCTGCGGAGATAAGACAGGGGCCCAGGATGAGGGGAAAACACCCCTGCCCACCTCTGCACTACTCAGGCCACACCTTCAGTAGAGGCTGCTCTCAGCTCTGGATATTTTTTTCTCTCAGAAGAGAATGGAACACCCAGGGGTGTTCAGTTGAAAGTACCCATAAAACAAGCAGACTTAAACCGTCAAACCATTTGGCCCAGAGATGGCTTGAAGTGACGTGCCAAAAGTCCTAATAAACTATAAACCAGGCATGAGGAGGTAAGTTACTTAATCAAAATCATACAGTGACTTGGTGGTAGAGCTGGACTCAAACTCAAGTCTTATCATTCTAAACCAGAAAACCATCATGCTTGAAACAGACAGGTCCTGGGGTGCCTGGGTGGCTCAGTTGGTTAAGCGACTGCCTTCGGTTCAGGTCATGATCCTGGAGACCTGGGATCGAGCCCCACATTGAGAGCCCCTGCTTCTCCCTCTCAGTCCCTCTGCTTGTGTTCCCTCTCTAGCTGTGTTTCTCTCTGTCAAATAAATAAATAAAATCTTTAAAAAAAGAAATAGACAGGTCCTGGTGTCTTAGAAAAATGCCTCTGGACCTCAAGCATTCATCAACATAAGGACGAGGTCACATCACTTCTGCCAATGGTGCTTTGACAATTTCAGCATTACATGTGCATGAAATGAAGGAAAGGAGATCTGAATGCCCTTGGCAACTCGGACAAACCTCACAGAATCAGGGAGCTGACACCTATACGGAGTGACACACCTTTAGCCATCCTACCCTGAGACGTGCAATAATGGAGACTGTATCATAATCACACGTATCAAAGTCTGATCAGGGTGATGGCTGCAACCCCCGTATTCATTCAACAAATATTTTTGAGCACCTATTCAAGCCAAGCCCACGCCGAGTGCTGGGTACACAGTGGTTAATAAAATAGCAATCTAGCAGAAGAGACAAGCACTAA
Source organism: Spilogale gracilis (assembly GCA_004023965.1). Classification (NCBI taxonomy): domain Eukaryota; kingdom Metazoa; phylum Chordata; class Mammalia; order Carnivora; family Mephitidae; genus Spilogale; species Spilogale gracilis. Next base: position 35,562 of record PITA01000456.1, read on the forward strand.
TCAATAAACCACTAACAAGTTACATATAATTACCAACTGTGATAAATACGATGAAGGCAAGGAACTGGATTTTATAAGAGAAAATAACAGGAGGGTGGGGTTTATTAAACAGCGCAACCACTACAAATGTTGTTCTCTCTGGGAAAATCTGTCTTAGAACAAGGTTTGCCCTGAGGCCAAAATAGAGGACTTGCATGCTCAGGTATGCCTCTAGAGAACACTCTGGAGCTTCAGTGAAAAAGTCCATCAGAGGTGGAACAGGGACAGAGACGAACATTTCCATAAAGGAAAGGTATGACCTGAGCACGTGTTACAATTTGGGAATAAGAAATATAAGAGGAACCCTCTTGGGTGAGGAAGCAGGAAACAGGTAGGAAGACATACTAGTAATCTCTAACACAGCACACGGTCCACTAGTCATAGTAGTAACAGAACTTACAACACGTGTTCACACAAACACCTGCACATAGATATTCACAGAAGCTTTACTGATGATATCCCAGCATTGGAAACAACCAACACGTTCATCAACTGGTAAACAGATAAATTGTGGTATATTTGTGAAAGGGAATAGTAGTCAGAAATAAAAAGGCATGTATTATTAATTATTGATATGCACAATGATATAGATGGATCTTAGACATGCGGAGTGAAAGAAACAAGACATTAAAAAAGAACACGTACTGTATGATTCCATTTATGTGAAATAGTGGACAGCCAAAACTAATCAGTAGTGATATAAACCAAATCAACATTTCCCTGGGGCAGGGGGCAGGAGGTGGGAAGGGGAGGCAGGAGGAAGACATTGACAGAAAAGAAAGAGACATTAAGAGAACTGTCTGAGAAGACAGAGATGTTCTGCGTCTGTATTGGGGTGGTAATTAGTAACCTGTACTCCAGCAGGCAGAAATTTCATTTTATGTGAATTATACCTCAATGAAGTTGATTTTTTTAAGTTTCCTCACTCTTTGCATTTTGTACAGTGTTCTTCCAGAAACTGAAAAAAGTTCCTTAGCGGAAAGGAGGTCAACACAATTACATGCTATACCTGAAATTATTCACTATCCTGGCATTTAATTAATGACCGGTGAATGCCAACCTTTACCCACATCAGGTCCACCATCCAAGAGCTTGAAAACATTCTTTCCTGACAGGGAGCAGCCAGCCCCAGCACCCACAGTGGCATTTCTTTGAGGAGGCCTGCCAAGCTTATATTCAGAGAGACCCAGACTGGCGGGCCAGAATGCCCCAGGTTGTCCCTGAGACCAGGACCCCTTTGGGGAAACCACATTATAAGGCCAAGGCTTCTACCTCATGAAATTTGTTGTTTTACTTACATAGCAAACATTGTTGAGGACCTTCTTCACTACTTCACCCTGTCCCCAGTACGAACACACACAAGAGGAATTCTTCTCTGTTCTCAGTCCCAGGATTTACTGCACTGAATTATTTCCTCACTTATGGATACTAAGTATGATTCCTCTTTTTAAGTTAGCTACTTGGAAATTAAGCATGCACCCCACCTCTAGCAAGTGTGTAAAAGCTTAAGGCCCACATTGTGTCCATTAACCTCACCCAGGTTTCCAACTTGTTTCCTTGTTGCTATTTTCCTTTTACCCTAATTTTCTCGATGATTTTTTAAATACATAGACTTTATTTTTAGAGTAGTTTTAGGTTCACAGCAAAACTGAACCTAAAATAGGAAGTAGCAATTCCCATATACCCCCTTCCCCCACACATGCAGAGTATCCCCCATCATCAACATGAATAACACTCAAAACCCATAGTGTACATTAAGGTTCACTCTTGGTGTTGTATGTTCTATGGGTTTGCATAAACAGATAATGACTTGTATCATCTGTACAATACAATGTTATACAGAAGAGTTTCACTGGCCTACAGATCACCTGTGCTCTACCTATTAATCCTTCCATCCCTCAAGCCCTGCCAAACACTGATACTCTTCGTTTTAGCTCTTCCAAAATGTCACATGATTGGGGTCATACAGTATGTAGCCTCTCAGATTGGCTTCTTTCACTTAGTACTAGACATTTGAAGTCTTTTCATGGCTTCATTGCTCATTTCTTTTTAGCACTAAATAATATTCATTGTCTGCATGTACCACACTTATGTATCCATTCATCCACTGAAAGACATCTTGGTTGCTTCCAGGTTTTGGCAAGGATGAATAAAGCTGTTATCAACATCTGTGTGCAGGTGTTTGTGTGGACACAGGTTTGATGAAATACCAAGCTCCTCTGGATAAACACCAAGGAGTTCAATTGCTGGATTGTATGTTAAGAGTATATTTAGTTTTGTAAGAAATCTCCAAACTGTCTTCTGACTACATCATTTTGCATTCCCATCAGTAATGAAATAAGAGTTCCCGTTGTTCTACATCGTATTCAGCATTTGGTGTTGCCAGCGTTTTGGGTTTTAGTCATTCTAACAAGTGTGTACTAGTATCTCATTGTCTTAATTTGCAACTCCTGCCTGCCATATGATGTTGGGCATCTTTGCATGCACTTACTTGCCATCTGTATATCTTCTTTGATGAGATGTCTGTTCAGATCTTTTGCCCATTTTTAATTGGGTTGTTTGTTTTCTTATTGTTGAGTTTTAAGAGTCCTTTGTATATTTTTGGATAACAGTCCTTTATCAGATAATGTCTTTTGCATATTTTCTCCCAATATGTAGTTTGTCTTTACTTTATAGAAATATTCTTGTAGTGCCTATTTTTCAAAGCCACCCTGATCCTTTTGGGGGACAGATTGGTATATTGGTAGTTTTTGCACAGATTTTATTTTACCGTAAAGATTTTATTTATTTATTTATTTGAGAGAAAGAAAATGAGAGAGAGCATGAGATGGGAGAGGGTCAGAGGGAGAAGCAGACTCCCTGTTGAGCAGGAAGTCTAATGTAGGACTCCATACCGGACTCCAGGATCATGACCTGAGCCAAAGGCATTCGCTTAACTAACTGAGCCACTCAGGCACCCTTTTTCTCTTCTTTCCACCTCACAGATTTTAAATATGAATGGAATGGTGGAGGTTGTATCATAGGCGATTTTCAATTTCTTCCACTGTCTGTTTTACTTTGGCTCACTGATTGACAAGGCAGGCTTGAATAAGTAATTTCCTTTCTCAGGGCCTTAGTTTCTTCTTCTGTAAAATGGGAGAGCTGAATCAGATGATGCCCTGAGTTCCTTAGAGCTCTTGCTGGACATGTGTCAATGGCATAGCCAGTAGGAGGCAGAACCCCAGCTCATATTTTAACAACAGGTAGAAAGAGATACTCACACGCTAAGCAATATAAAGAATGGATTTAACACGCTGATACAGAGTGAGTGATTCTGTCTAATCTTCACCCATATCTCTGTGAGGAGATAGACAAAGAAAAAAAAAAGGCGGAGGGGGGTTATTTGATCCACTTCTTAGAGAAGTTTGCGGGATGGAAACTTCATAGTGCTGAACTGTTGACTAAGCAAGTGGGAAAAACAGCAATATTCAGAGTTACAAATGAATGTAGGGGCAACTGGAAAAAAGGAAGTGAAAATACCTTTTAAACCTACACACAAAAAGGGGTTAAAAAAAAGCAGCAGCAAATAAAGAAAAGCTGTAATTACAGTCTGGAATCCTAGCGCCAGGAGGCGCTCTCAGCCATTAACACCACTCCAACTGTGGTCATTTCCTTGGAAGATCACACTTCCTCTGATTCCCATTTCTTAACAGGTATTATCAGCTACACTTTGTGTGTGTGGGGGGGGGGGGGAGATAAAAAACAGATACAGAAACTGGGGTTGAGAAAGATTAAATGACCCACCTAAGACCACACAAGAAGTGACACCTTTCCCATTACAGATCCAGGGTTCTTTCCAGCCCATATTTCACCCTACTTGGACTGGTTCATTTTACCTCTTTCCTGGGTCAGTCTCTCACTTGCTATGCCCATTTTCATCCTTCCTCTTCAATTCCAAATGCTGGCCAATTTTATAGGGCTTTATGGACATTTCAGATGACTAAGTCAGGAGAGACTATGAATATCACAGACATCAGGAGGAAGAACAGAGAACAACCCTAACAGGTCAGAATGCAGAGCGAAGCCAGTATGATTAAGTTGTATAGATTTAATACAAAAACATGAACAAGGCATGCCTTAATATATGCTGTGTACTGCCTTGTATCTCCATGTCTCCTGCTGCTACCCTGACTGTGATGCCCTCCCACCCTCAACTACCTAGCCAGGATCTGCTATCCATCCTGGAAATCCTAACTGAATTAACTTCTCCTCTCTGAAGCCTCACCTGGGACATCCAGGCATAATCGTCAATTATTTCTTTTGTGTCACAACTGTGACCTCAGAGTACTATATACTTAGGCATGTACAGGCCTTGGTGGGAGCCAAAAGTATTATCCTAAGGATCCTGTATACATTATTATTATTCACTTACATCTCTGCAAGATACTGGAGAGCAGGATCTGGGTCTCCTTCATACCTATATCCCCAGCCAGCACTAAAACAAAGTATATAAATGTCTATGCCAGGCAGTATTCTAGTGAGCAAGACAAAGTTCCTATCCTTGCAGTCCTTGCATTCCATTGAGACAGAAGTGAATAATACACATCAAGGCAAAACAAAAGAAGACCATTTCAGACAGCCATCAGTGGCATGAAAAAAATAAACAGGGTTATTAGAAATGGACCAGTCAAGGGTTATCTTAGCTCAGGAAAGGTCTCTAAAAGAGGAGACATTTGAGTTAAGGCTTGAACGAGGCACAGAAGCAAGCCATGGGAAAATGTGGGGAAAGACCATTCCAGACAGAAGAGCAGCAGCCCCAAATAAATTACTGAGTCATGAAAAACACTGCACATTCAAGGGACAGAATCAAACTTTCTCAAGTTTAGAATCATACCCCAATCTTCATACCTCATCTCCATGGAGGCAGTGGTGGAAAAACAGAGGAGAGAATGATTAATTCTTCTTGAATGCCTTCCAGATCCTGGGAACTTTACATAAGTCATCTCATATAATACAACCACAGATTATCCCCATCTACTGGTTAGGAAATTGAGGCTCAGAGCAGAAGCGTGGCACAAGCCAGATCTGGCCGAACCTTGCCTGGGTTCTTCCACATCTCACCACCTTGTCCCTGGACACCAGCCCTGCCTCCTGATGCAGTGGAAGAAATGAGAGAAGAGCTCAACTCATCCTGACGCCAGGTGAAAAGCCACAAGTACCACAGAAACGTACAGACCAAAAGCTGTCGGTATTTCAGGACTCGAACCAGCAGGGCCCATGTTTCCTGCTTCTGCCCACCCGCCGTTGCCGCAGCCTACTGTGGGCACCCACGGAAGTTCTTCAAATACATTTTCTGAGTGTCATGGTAAGAATCCAGCTTGAAAAGGAAGCTGGCTGTGGAAGCTGAGCTGTAGGTAATTCCCTGAGCTTGTTCCCCTAACTGTGGTGTGCACAGCCTGCCCGAGAAACAAAGACTTGGGCCTTCCGTTGATTCTCTGTCACCTCATCCGAAGTCCAGGTATTTATTTTAATTCAGGACTTTGGCCCCTTTAAAGGAAAATCAAAGAGTCCCTGAAGAGATGCTCCTGCTACGATTTCAATTTCCATTTCCTCCGAAATGGATGTCAAAGGCAAAAACCATGGGATCCTTGTGACAGTCCACTTTGGGTTTCTAGTTTTGACAAGGAAACCTTAATCTGGTGGGCTAACCCTTGACAAAGAAGGCAAGAAGGAATGAAAATCAAATTGGAGAATCGACCAAAAAAAAGGGGGGGAGGGGGGCCTGGGTAAAACATTCATGGAAATAAAAATCTCCTGAGGCTCTGAGCTAATAGGAGCAGCTGGTGAAGACCACCAAAGCCAAGAGAGTGAGAATGGCTTCTTGGGAGAGAAAGCAGAGTGGCTTCTCCAGGACAAAGGAGCAGACATTAGCATTCCAATGAACCAGCACAAAGAGACCCAGGCCAAGCCAGGGAAGGAGGCCCCTTTCCTCCTGCCCCTTTTTCAGGTCCGTTTGTATCTCTCCCCAGCCTCCACCACAAAACAGGTTGGTTTCTTACATGTTATCTTCTTGCTGTATTTTTAAATGGAAGTGTGTTTTTTGGCTTCATTTAGCTAGAAATAAATTGCTCCTCTGCCTGGTATTTGGGCAGAATATGGCCCCGACATCTGAACACACGCGCACTTGTTGTCAGAACTTTGCTGCCTCCTTTTCCTTTTCTTTTAATAAAAGTTTGGATTCCGCTGAGTGTTCTTCTACTCTTAAGCTCCAAACATTTCAAACAGCACAAAAGATATGACAAGATGAAAGGAAGTGTCCACAAATAGACAGCTAGACAACTAGTTAGCAGCTGTCTGCTTTTCTTTGGGTTTTTTTTTTTCTTCCTGCAGGGGGGGAAAAGTTTATCTTCCATTCTTGAAGGAGGCTGACTACAGACTGTCCCTCCTGCTCACGCTTGTTCTCTCTCTCTCTCTCTCTCTCTCTCTCTCACTGGCCATCTTCCAAGCCCGTTTAGTGTTAGAAGGGGGAAAAACACTTACCATGCCATGTGTAACCCTGACCTGTAGAACTCATTGTCCTTCTGGGGCAACATGTGGAGAGCTGCAGCATCTAGAAGAGGAATTGCTCATTCTCCATCTTTTATAGTCCAGTGTTTGCAATTTAATGAGGTTTGGGTGTTCCATCCAGTAAGGGCGTTTCTTTCACAAAAGGAACCCAAAGCATGAGTTTTGATTTTCAAACCTGCCCTAGCTTATGGAGCGGGTCTAAATCTATTTCAGAACCAGATCAACTGAGTTTTAATTTGAACTTATACTGCTTCTCCCCTGACAGGCGTGAAGGGCATTATTCTTTCATTCTTGATTTTAACAGCAGCTGCAGTGCAAGTTGCTTCCCCTCTTTTCTGTCTCCTCATGGCCTCAGCAGACCTTGCACTCAGGAGACCAAGGTCCTGCCATGGAGATGAAGTTTGGAGCAGGGGAGCCAGCTCCTCGGGGGCTCTTCCAGGTCCTCTCCCAGAAGCGCAGCTGATGCCGCAGCAGGAGGAGAGGAGGGCAGCAAGAGCTTTGCTGCCATTTTTCTCTTGGGGCTGAAAGTGTGCACCTCCACCCGTACCTCGCTCAGAAGCCCTGTTAGGTACCCCTCCTACCCTGGAAACCCAGCCCCAGAGCCCGCTAGTTTACTGGGCAAACCAGAGTCATCCCCCATCCCTTTCTCATGAGCGCCAGAGTCCATGAGTCCAGGAACAGGTGGTCGGCCCAGAGTCTCCGTCTCTCACGCCCCTGCACCCCAGCAAATCCATGTTTCCCATGGTCGCCTCTCACTGCTGACCACCTCTCAAAACGATCCTCTTTCACCTCCACAGGATGCCTGCGCCCATCTCTAACAGACAGGACCACCTGGAGTCTCTCATTTCCCGCACTACAGCAGGAAGGGTGGTTTTTAAATTACTATTAGGAGTGTCCTCATCACCATCCCCCAATGATTCTCCTCTGCCTTTACCTCAACTCCAGACCCATTCTAGGTTTTAGGGGTCCTCTGTGCATCTCCAAAGCTGCTTCAGACATCACTCACCTCCTAGGTGACCTATTAACCTAGTAATTCTCAGGCTTCCATGATTTCTTCAACCTGACCCATCTGCTGCGATGTCCTCCCCCAACTGCAGCCTGATCGACGTCTCTGTTCACTCCATGAAAACATTCCCTGACCCTGGTTGTGGCTAGCGGGTCCTGCCGCTGATGTCCTAGGGCACCGCCCAGACACCCCACACCCACCATGGCATGGGGCTGTCAGTCACTCACTGGCATAAGCCTCATTCCTCAGCTCTCTGCATTCCGGCCAGATAGGAAACAATTTATGCATCTCTCTCCTCCATCTAGCCCAGGACCAGGCATCAATAAATAAAAATTGATGAATGGATTAACTAAGTGAACATTTACTTAAAAACAAGTCAGAGGTTTCTACAGTCCAGTCAGCCATGGTAAGAAAAGGGACCAAGACGTCCTCTTCATGAAAGCTCACTTAGAGCACTTTGTCTAGGGTGACTCTCCGCAGTGGTAGGATGGTGTATAAGGTGCAAGCTCTGCCCTGCAGGCACCCCCGGGGCAGAGACTCCTGGGGACAGTGTTAAGCCTTCCGGATCATGGAGAGGCAGCCTGCAGTAGCAGAAGAAGATCTGGAATGCAGCGCAAAGGCCTGGATCCTCCGACACTGACTTGCTTTGAGTCTTGGGGAAGTCACATAACCTCTCCAAGCCTTCATCTGTTATGCAGGGAAATAGCACGCATCCTGTCTGTTTCGCCTTCTGGGCAGAAGTAAAAATACTCTGCAAACTAAGGGTGATACAAGCTGCCCATCCTTATTCCACTTTTTCAAAGGTTTATTCTCTGGTCAGCTTAGCAGATACGCCTGATTTTTAAAAAGTCTGCCCCCCAGTGTTTTCCCATTAAAGTACTGGACATGCTTGCAACACTGAAAAAATAAAATAAATAAAAATTAAAAAATAAAAAGTAAATATCGGACATGTACTCACAAGCAAGTAGGACAGAAGACAGACCTATGGGTACAAAATTCTATTCTGTTGTAGTAATCAGTGTGTTTTTCCTTCACAACTGCCGTCATCCTCCAAAGACAACTGCCTCCCCCTATGTCCAGGCACCTAGATATGAGTCACCTAATACTTGGATGTAAATAAAGGGGACAGCGAGAAACCGGAAAACCACAAGGGGATATTCTTAAATGTTGGGTTCAAAGCCACTGGCCCAGGTGTTAGACACATTTAAAGCATACTTTTATTTTTTCAAAGATTTTATTTATTTGACAGAGAGAAACACAGCCAGTGAGGGAACACAAGCAGGGGGAGTGAGAGAGGGAGAAGCAGACTTCCCGCCAAGCAGGGAGCCCGATGTGGGACTTGATCCCGGGTCTCCAGGATCATGACCTGAGCCGAAGACAGTCGCTTAACCAACTGAGCCACCCAGGTGCCCCTAAAGCATACTTTAAAAGTGAGTTGTTCTCCCCCTAGAATAAAGACTCGATGGGTTGAGAAACAAGAGGGGGGACCATACAGACAGAACCAAGGTGAGATGCAGAGACAGCAAGCGGCTACCTGAGCAGGCACCAGCCGGCACCACCAACAGCTGGGGTCCGTGTGGGAACCTGGCTCACTCACTGGCGTTTGCTGACAACTACCAACCGCTGGCAACCAGCACATGACCCAGCAGTTGCCCGGAAGAAGAGAGGTTCATCTCATCTTTGCCCCAAGAGTTTACCCAGCCCATCAGCCAATCTACTCCATGTCGAAAATGTCAAAAATTTGCAGGGTAGGGCCCGATACACACATGCATACATGCACGCACACATGCCCATTATATACAGATCACCAAAACTAAGCTGATAAATCAATACAAATTTTTAGAGATAAAATGGCCTCTAAAATACAATAGAATATTTATTCTGAAGATTTGACTTAGAACAATATCCAGGTCTTAACTGAAGGAGTTATTATGATGAACATTCTGAGTGCATCGTCTTTATTTATCAAAAGTGTTTGGCACATTTTGCTGATATCAAGGAGCACTCATGGAGCCAGACAACCCTGGGTTCGGAATGGTTAAACACTGACCACCACCAAGTTGGTGACAGAGAGAGGGATGTCGGAAGGTGTTACACAGTGTCGGAGCATCCCTATTTCTGCCTAGGAGGGATTGCTTTTCTTCATACTGTGATCATTGTGGCAAGAAGCAAACAGGATTAAACCCCTCTCCCACCTCTGCAATGAGAACTGAGCTCAATGACAGTTGACCAAAATCTGGATGGAGCATGAAAATGAGGAAAAGGCAGAGGGGGCAGATTCCTGCCAATGAACAAACAGCCTAAATTCTAAGGGAGTCAAGAGAATGCAGCAGGTGCACAGGCATGCACCTTGGAGAAGAGAAACATCACCCGTCACCCATCCCTGTGACCATTAATTTCAACACACCCTTATGCTTCAGGCATAGTGCCCTGTGAGAAGGGAAGTTAACACCATCAACATCAACGGGAGGGGCTGTCCTCCTGGAGCTTACTATCAGATTACAAGAGAAAGAATTACCTAGGCAATTACAATACAGTGGAGTAAGAAAAAGAAGCTTTCTGTAGTGTCCCTGTTATGGAAACACCTAGGAGAAGAACCTGATAGAGTCAAGAGTTGAGAGTGACAGTTAAGGAAGGTGACTGTCACAAGTCACTTTAAAGCTAAGGCCTAAAGGATGAGCGAGGATGCCAGGTGAGCAGGACATAATGTGCGAATCAGGCAGTAAGAACAGAGCTCTCAACCCAGAAAAACAAGAAAGAAAAGCGCACACATAAACATATTTTGTCTGGCCCACAGTTCTGTGAGTTTGTTGTTGTTGCTGCTGTTCTTAATTACTGGCCAACAATGAGGGTTTCACCTTCAAGTTCAGATTTCTGATTTCTCTTGAAATTCCTTCATGGTAACCGCTAGCTGGAACTGAGCAGTAATCTGTCCCTTTAAAACGGGGCCTGGTGTGCCCCAGTCCTCACCATGTCCTCTTGTGCCCCTAACATCGGCCCAAGTCAGCTGCCATTTATCATCGAGCTTGTGAGGTCGTCTTTCCAATAGGACAGTTCAAGAGAAAGGCTTCTTCAATCCATGTTTCTACCAAAAGTGGAAACAGCAGGCCAGAATAAGAAAACTTTCATCCAGCTCTTTGCTCTCGGTAGTATGGCTGGACCAGCCCCGGTCCCATTTGAGTGCTGGGGCCCTGGTCTAAACCTCCGTAAGGGGAGGAACCATGTCTTCTTCACCAGGCACAATGCCGGGTACTTAGTAGAGGAGAAATAAAGGTTTTCTGAATGCCTAAGAAGATGTACCATGGTTACACTGCGAGAAAGAACACATCTTTTTTTTTTTTTTTTTTAAGATATTATTTATTTGACAGAGAGAAACACAGCCAGAGAGGGAACACAAGGAGGGGGAGTGAGAGAGGGAGAAGCAGGCTTCCTGCTGAGCAGGGCGCCCGATGCGGGACTCGATCCCGGGTCTCCGGGATCATGACCTGAGCTGAAGGCAGTCGCCCAACCAACTGAGCCACCCAGGCACCCCAAGAAAGAACACATCTCATTCAGGGAATTGGGGAGGGGGGAATTAGGATGAATGCAAAGGAGCAAGGAAGAGCCTGACACAAGATTAGAGAGATGGGCAGAGGACATATCAGGAAGGTCTGGCCAGATTTTCTAGAGTTTCGGCTTTATCCTAAAGGTAACAGAAACTTTTTGAAGCATTTAAAGCCTGGGAGTGGATTTGCCTAGATGTATGTTTAGAATGATCTCCTGGCAGCACTGTAAAAAAAAAAAAATCAAGAACATTAGAGTGGTGGTCTAGAGAGGCATCACGGTAGTCAAGGTGATCCACAATGAAATCCTGTTTGACAATGGTGGTAGGATAGTGAATAGTTTTTAGGTGATAGAATCACAGGATTAGGTGACACTTTGAGGGTCCGAGGGGAGAAAGAGGGTCAGACCGAGGTCCCAGGGGTGGACTCATCCAGTGCTGGAAACAAACAGGTCTTCCACAAACCTGCTGAACCTTGATGAGTCCACTTTCCTTGGTCTCTTGTCTTAATGCCTTGCCTTCTGGAGGTCCAGCTACTATTTCAGCTAGGGTTTGTCAGATAAAACACAGAACGCCCAGTAAAACCTAAATATCAGATAAACAACAACAGTTTTTAAAAATCTAAGCATGTCCCAAGAAACATCTGGCCACCCCAGCTTCGGCACACTCCCCCAGCCAGGACTCCCCACTGTGAATCCTCCCCTGGGGACTGGAGGAGGCACTGCGCTCCCACAGGACAAGGATGTGCGAGTGTGGTTCTAGAGAGCCCCTCTATTGGTAGATAAATGGAATCATTTTTCGGTCATATGTTCCTGTGGCTCATCAGATGTCGGTGTGAAGAAATGATCGTCCCCTCCACCAGAGAAGTTCCTGAAAGAACCAGGGGATTTAGCCAGAAGGCGGAGGTAATGCACCATATCCCCAGACACAGAGTGGGACAGGAGCAGAGCAGAGCAAGGGGAAAGGAAAGAGGAGGAGGAGTGAAAAAAAGAAAACTACCTCTATTACAGGTCAGACAGAAGACTCCGAGATCCTCGGGGAGTCGTGATATGAGCACGTGTGAGGGATGTCCCTACAGATACCATTCTGTTCCTTCATCTTCACACTTTCACCCATTTTCAAAAGTGCTACACCAACTATGTGCTACTTTTATAATCAAATTTTTAAAATTCAGTAAACATTATCTCAGAAGAAGAAGTAAGCAGGCTATTTGCAATTTTTGCTATGAGAATTTCAGGATTTATCTTAGGACCCTGGCTAGCAGTTAGCACCCTTTGCATTTATGGGGCAGATGCATTTGTAGCAAAATTGGTGGAGGCCACATGGTGAGTCTGCAGAAGCGGTCAGAGACCCCCAAGCACTTGCACTTAAGGTGGGGTACTCAGTAAGGAAGCAGCAACCCATTCTGAAAGGTCTAAAACCTTAGGGGAACCCTAGCAACATGCCTCACCTTTTTAGCAGAACCTTCACAGTCCAAGGCTCTGTGCCCCCAAAGTGTTAACCCAGAAAACAGAAAAGATAAAATGATATGTTTTCTTTGTTAGAATGCCAATTTGCATTTCTCTCTCTCACTCTCTCTCTCTCTTTTTTTTAACCCACACATGAATTCCAACGGGTGTGAGCGATTCTTCTCTGGGAGGAGGGGGGAAGAGGTAATCATGACAAATTATCCTTTTTCCAAGTTATCATCATCTTGCTCTGTCTCTGTCAAATTGTTCCTCAAACCAGCAGCCTGCAAGCCCTGCTCACCCTCCCCCCTCATGTGCTATTTATACCTTTTGGATCAAACCAGCACTTTTGCATATCTCAGCCATTCCAGGGGCCGTGATGATGAACTGCACTGCTTCTAGTCTTTTCCATCAGAGTGGCTTGTGGTCACGTCCCTGAATATCTTTAAGGACAATGCGTTCCACTATCCCTTCCATCTAAATCTGCCGATAATTATGATAGAGGGGGATCGGCTAAGCTTCACCCAGGAAAGAATGGTTCATTTTTCAAGCCTACATGTTGCTTCCACATTATCTGTAAGCAGTAACATCACCCTGATCTGCAACTCTGCAAGGAAGTGGACAGGAGCTGATCCTTTTTTTTCTTTTTTCTTCTCTCTGTCTCTTTTCTTTTTTTTTGGTATTCCCCCGGGAAATATCGTTCTTTCTCCTAAAAGACTGCTTTTTCTCCTTAAGCAGTTTTCTTTCTTTCACTGCTATTTGTTAGGTCTTGATTTCTTTTCTTCCAGTGGGTACTCATGGAAAAGAAACACCATATCCAAGGTGGTGGATGACTCAAGAGAAGGAGTTAAGGAATGGAAGAACAAGAAAGGCTGTTGCCAAGAAGGGAGAGAGGAAATGGAGGCAAAGTGAGAAGTGAAAGAGCTGTCCTGTCTTGGAACAACCAGCTTATTAGCACAACATTGCAGCTGCTCCTTTCCAACTATTTTTCTGGATGGAAATGATGTTAGAGTGGCTGCAGAATTTTTAAGCTTCCCTTGAGTGATTTACAAGCTTCCTTGCCATGGCTTCCTCGCTCCCACTGCTTCACCCCTTTCTTCGGTCAGCATCCTAGGAGCTTCTACCTGAAGTATGTAACACTAGATGTGGTCATATTCAAAACAGATGACGGAGGCTACAAAATCAGGGGTTCAAAAATGAAAAAGGATACTTGTGTAATCCGGAAAGTATGGGAGGAGAAGTAGATGGAGAAGCAGAAGGGTTTTTAAGAATGTGAAGTCCAAAAAAAAAAAGAATTTGAAGTCCACTTTCTTCAACTCACCAGGAGTGTGCACATTTGGAAAATGCTGAGGGAACTTACAGTGTTTACTGGAAACTTGTTGGATTCTAGACAACAAACGAGGCCATGTTGCACTCAACTTCCCACTTGGGTTTAGGAGAATGTATAGGAAGGAGCTTCATGCTGGCCAATGTTTCCCTGAACTCTCAAGCGAGGAATGCAGTAAGTAGCCAGCTTGGACCTCCATGACCTCAAAGGGAAAATGAGCTTTTCCACTTAATTCCTACCCGATGTGGGAGAGTGGAAAGAGTACAGGATGTGGAATCAGAGGACCTGGAGGGAATCCTGCCTCTTCACGGTTGAGGGTTAAGTCTCTGTTTCCTCGCCCTTAACGTCTGAACGGTAACTAGGAATCTATGAGCATTTAATGACAGGGATGGAAAAAGCACCAGGCAAACTGAAGTGCTCTCGGCATGTTGGTTCTTGCCACCAATGTCATCACCTGCAGCATCTGCTTCCAAAAACTTAAGCTCAGAGATTTCTTTTGCCTTAAGAGTGTGTTCTAACTGTTTAAAAGGACAAAGTTAACCTTACAGGACTCTTTCCTGTGTGATTAAAATAGGTCTCTAGATGAAAATGCTTACATCTAAAACAGACTTTGAAGTATTTTCTGCACGTTTCTTACAACAAGAACATGGTAGTTTAAAAAGCAGAAAAGGGACAGATGATTCACAGACCTGTACCCTGGATGCAAATAATACATTGTATGTTAATAAAAAAAATAAAAAATAAATAAAATTTTTTAAAAGGCAGAAAAGAAAACAGACAGAAACAAATTAATTTGCTCTAATAAGAATAAGAACAAAAGCAAACTTTGAGGTTTGCTCCCCATTAGGAAGTAACTCATGTAACCCTCACTTTAGCCTCATGACATTTGGACTACATAGTATCCCACTGTGCAGGTGAGGAAGCTGAGGCAGAGTTGTTCCAACTGTGCTCAGAGGATCAATGGGAAATCCTGAGAAGCCCAGGAAGGGCCATGGAGGAGGCAGCAGGTGGGGTTCCCCCTTCCCCAACCTCCAACCAAAAAACCACATCTGACACTTCCTGGGCTTCAGCTAAACTACCAGAAAGGATTCTGAGTCTGAAGCTTCAGAAAGTATGAAAATCACAGTTCCACCCACTGGAAACATCTTTTGCTACTTCTTTTTATAATATAATACTTGCCTTGTCTTTGTGGGCTCTCAATCTTCTTTCCCTCAGTGTTCTCAAGACATATACAGCCCCTAAATTTTGGAATTAACCTTGACCCCACTATGTTTCTCATCCTAAATTCCCAAGAATTCTTGGTTCTCCCTCCGACTCATTCCTCAAACCTAGCCCCTCTTCACTATTCCCACTGTCTTGTTTTGGTTTGGAGAACATCATCTCTTTACTTGGCTCTTATACTTCATATTCCTGGACTGTTCCTTCTCTCTCTCCCTCTCCCCATCCCACCCACCCAGCCAGGTCTCATATGAAGGCACGAATAATCTTCCCAGAGCATAACTGTCCCCAAAGTCCTTTGCCCCCTTCATCTCCAGCTACTCAGTCCCCTGAATGCTCTCTCTTTTCATCTCACATCCCCCAAATATAGGACTGAAACCTCTTCAGGGTCCTTCCAAAGATGATCAATGAGCAAGGTCAACTTCACTGAAGATCTGTGGAGACTCTGGAGGAAGATACTGGCCAGTTCTTCCCAGAGCAAACCACTTAAGAATCCAGATTCAACACCTGTCTCTTCTGGTGTCTTTTCTGGACCAGTCACCAGTACGGTTTTCTCTCCCTGAACTTTCCCTTGAGCAGTAACGAATGCAGCTGGCTTCTCTCTTCCCACAGACACACCAAAAACTCCCATTCCTCCTAAAGTCTTCACATAGGTCTTAAGCATGACGTCCAAATGTGAGAAGAAACAGGAAGAGACATTAGTTTGAGGTCAACAACTCTAATTAGATTCCCAATTTGGCCACTTGCTCTGTAACCTTACTTTGTCTCAGAGCCTCATTTTTTCACACCTGTGAGATAATATTCCTCTCAACAAGGTTTACATAAGGATCAAAGATAATATATATGACCCATAAGCATAAAACACATAATAGGCATCCAATAAATGAAACTAAAAGAAATCTGGAGGCTCTTCCTGCTCCTGCTACCATGTGTCTATCATGTTTACACTAAGGAAACAAGCTTCTTGGAAAGTAATTTTGTTCTGTGACCACTGAGGTCAACGTGCTGTCAGTTGTTACCATGACCTGATCAAGACCTACAAAGAAGGCTACTCCACTTGGCTAATGTGGGGATATCCCTGAAGCAGAGGCCACCTACAGAAGAAAATGGTCTAAGAAAAATCATGAGGCAAGTTCTAGATAGGAGAGTTCCACTTCTCCTTCTGGATCTAACATCCAAAAGTAAAAATGTTGGTAGCTATTCTCCTAAATGTGAATGACAGAAATATGCCCACTCTGTGAAGGAAGAGGGACAACTAGGAAGGCAAGGAGCCCTGCTAGGACCTCATGCTAGAAATGTGTAATTTAAACGTAGATCTAGATTCAGATCTTCATTTGCCTGTTGCCACCTCCAACCAAGTCTTAATTGAATAACTCAGGTGGACAAGCAGGTAAGTCTTTTTGCCTTTGTAGTTATCCTAAATGTTATAGGCAGACGGTGTTCTTTGGAGGAGAGCATCATAGTGGCAGCAATAGTACTTGAGAAGCTCCAGGAGGAAAATGAATCTTGGGGAAAAAGATGGCGATTTCTCCATTCATTTGCCCTCTCCTTTCAAGGAATTCTGATTATAGTGCCAACCTGGAGATATCTGGGTTTGTTTATTTATTTATTTATTTATTTATTTATTTATTTATTTATTTTTAGGAATGTGGCATTTCCATATGTAAATTTTAAGCAAGTCCTGTGGCTTCTTAGGGGATTCAGGGAATTTCTTGCTGTTATCCTTTCTCCTGGGCAACCCTGATTTACAGAACCATAAAAGCATATGGAAGAGCTGAACCAAGAGGTAAAGTAAGAATCCAGGGCTTAAAATCTAGCATTGACAAAACCCTAAGCCAAACACAAAGTTATAGAGACCCCAACATAACAAAATGCCATTTCATCCTGGCTATCACTGGACATCATCCGAGATGGAGTCCAAGAAGGTGACACCATGTTTCAGATTGTTGTCAGGAAAGGCTAGAGTTTTTTAATGCCAGCTGAGCCTTCAAAGTGCTTTCACTAGCATTGCTCTTACTTGTCTGTAGACTGTTCCCTCTGCATCCTCTTCAGTGACTCCTCCAAACCCCTCCTTAAGCCTCATGTCTTCCCTATCCCGCTCCCTCTCAGACAATTTCACAAAAAATTATCTCATGGACAAAACACGTGATCTAATCTGGATTCCCTTATCCTCTAATCTCTATACTAACAACCATCGTATACCCACATTTTCCTGACCTTCTCCCTTCAATATCCAAGGAACAGAGATCCCTCCTTCTAACTTCTTCCTTTCATTCTTTGTCTTATCCCTTCTCAATGACTGTCCTTCAAATCCTTTCTCTCTACCTGGATTTTCCACCACTATTAGGAAACATAAGCAATTATTTCCTAACTTTAATGTTCTCTCCTACTCCCCTCTCCACATATCCCGATTTAGTAGCTACTGCCCTCTTTTTTTTCAAAGCCAAGAATCTAGAAAGAGTTGCCCACTTCCGATGTACTTGTTCACTTCTCAATCCAACCCCCTAAATGCTCTCACCAAGAACACCTATGAGCTCCACTCTGTACAATCCAATGAATACCTTTAATCTTTACCCTGTGCCGCCTCTTCACCTCTTGCCCCCAGCACCACCACAGCTCAATTATCTACAAAATGGATCCTTATTTATCCTAAGGAATTTATTCTTTTTATCCATCCTTAAAAAAATGTATAAGACTCACATCCCCTATGACTTCCCAAGCCTTTATAGCCAAGGGTGACTCCTCCCTCTCGGCGTTCATTAAGTACTTTACACATACTCTTATTCTTACATTGTATTGCATTTAAATCTACATTTCTCTCTCCCCTCTTAATCCATAAGTTCCATGAAAAGAGGCACTGTGTGTTCAGTACCTGGCATGTAGGCCCCCAACAAAGTTTTTTGAATTTAACAAAATTCATTCTATTACTAAGGAACAAGTTGAAGTAAATCTAAGTCTTGTGGGTTAATTTAAACTAGAATCAAGTCTCTGTTTTTCCTATAGATACTAAACAAGAAGAAAATTCCAGAATGAACATATTCTCTATATTCAAAATGAACCTTGCAGAGATTCATAGTAGTAACATTTCCGGGTGTGTCATATACACTGATTACAAATTAATACTGATGGTGAGACGAGAAGTATGCCTGGGAAGGCAGGGTGGCACAGCTGGAAGAATCCTAGACCAGGAAGAAAGACATCTGGGGCGCCGGGGTGGCTCAGTTGGTTAAACATCTGCCTTTGGCTCAGGTCATGATCTCAGGGGCGTGGGACTGAGTCCCGCATCAGGCTCCCTGCTCCTCCCTCTCCTCCCTGCTTGTGCTCTCTATTATCTCTCTCTCTCTCTCTCTTTCTCTCTCTCTCTCAAATAAATAAATTTAAAAATCTTAAAAAAAAAAAAAAAGACATTTGGGTTCTATTCTCTGATCTGCTGCTAATTCACTTGCCCAAGTCCTTGCTCACATCACCTCATCTGAATAATAATGGGACTGAATTAGATGATCTCTAAGGGCATTTCCTGCACTGAATGACTGAAATTTTATTTTTCCTGAGATTTAAAAACATTGACCTATGGAATATTGTTGAAAGCCCCAGATTTCAAGAGACTGAGGAACTGCAAAACTCATCTGTAGTAAGGATGCTAAAGTTCCCAAGAAAAGCAACTTTAAATAGGATACCAAGAAAGGTTACGATTCAGGTTAAGATAATCAATGAAGATGAGAGCAGTTTGGAAGTCAGCAGATTTCTAGACTGAATCTAGTGGAGGGCAGTGCGGATGGAGCCACAGATGGTAAAAGCCAAGCACTTGATAAGGAAGTGTGAATGGTGACAACAGAGCAACAGAAGAAGGCAAGGACTATGTAGAAGTCTCTCCGTTCCACAGAGCCACAGAGAAAAAGGCAGAGTAATTGTCACTGGAGAGAATTGCAAAAGAAGACTTACTGTCCAAGAACATCCAAGTTTGGGGTAAGGAAATTTCTGATTTAGTATATATGCAACAAATATTCACGGATTTCCTACTGTTGGGAAGACGAATGTGGCTCCAGCCATTTGAGATTGTTTTTGTAAGAGAATGAACTATAGTTACAATGATGCCAAATGTGCCTTGAGTATGGCTGGGGCATAGCTTCAGTAGAGTACTCCTCTGGTGATAGTTTTCTACATTCCAGAAGAATAAGAGGTCTGACTGCGCCTCAGGTTGATAAGACCAAAAGAGGCATGAGCTGCCTGCAAAGTTCCAAGAAAATTTGCTTCTTTTGAGGGGTATTATAAACTTGCTTCCACATCATGACAGCTTAGCTGAACATCCTTTTACAACTGAGCTTTCACCCCAAGGCTCTTCTCATGTTTGAGGAGAAGTGGTTCCATGTCCTAGTTCCTACCCCTGCTTACTTCATTTCACCCAGAGCCTTCCTTGCCTACCAAAAAGTCCTTCAGTATGCAGCATTTTGCTCCTTAGTCTGGGTCAACACAAGGCTATTGAACTAGAGCTTCAGGTTTCCATCATTTTTAGCAACACACACATTTCCTGAAGACCTGCACATTCTAGGCTTTGTGCTTGGGCCAGATAATTGACTTAGTCCTTGAGTTACACAGGATTTTCACTGGAGTATCAAAAGTCTCAAGAAGAATGGAATGGAACCCATCAAAGTCTCAGAAACAAATTACCTCCTAAGAAAAACAGGGGGGGGGGGGTTATTAGTCAGCTTTTGCTACAACAAAAGACTCCCCAAACCTTAGTTGTTTATAGCTACAAGCATTTAATTTTTGCCCTCATCACCTGAGGGCCAGAAGTTGGCTCTCCTGGCTTCTGCTGGGCTTGCCTGGGTTCCAGTGTGCTCCCAGGGTTCCACCAAGCTCCAGATGTTCTCTCCTGGTAAGACCCAGGCACAAGGAGCAATCCTACCTGCAGCATGTTATTCTTAAGGCAGAGGACAGACACTCACTTTGTAGGACCAAGCCTTGCAAGTTCATATGGAAGTTCTACTCAGACATGGTTTATATCACATCTGCTCACAAATGATTGTCCAAAACAAGTCACGCGGCCCAGTTCAAAGTCAGTGAGGCACACGAGTATTCCAGAAACATGAAATTATGGCAGCGGAATGGGGCCAGGAAATGGAAAACAAATCATGTCAATCAGTATTACAACCGAACACAGGCGGTATAATAGAAAACAAGGGAATTTGGAAACACTGCAACTCAGATAGTTTTCCAATTATTCATCATGTGAACTTAGATGCAATTTTACCTCTCTCAGTCTCAGTCTTTACATCTGTAAAATGGGGATAATGATGGCCATCTAAACTAATCCACACGGTTATTGTAAGGATCAATTTACCTGATGTAAATTGAAAATATGACAATGCTTTTTCAAATGTGAAAATGCAGTATCAGCTATCAAGTACTTTTAAAAGTTTACTTTTAAAGTAATAATAGTAGCCAGCCACAGGGCAGGAATTATAGTAAAAACTCCTCCAGAACTAAAACATATGAATAAACAATAATCAATTCTATTCAGTGAAGAGTAGGTTCTCTTGTATTCAGCTACGAAAGCTACCAGATCTGAAATTTTAAGAGCCATCCAGACTCACCATAACCACTGTCATAAGAATAGCTTTATAAAGGTTACACTGACATTTGAAATATACCTAAATTGTTTTCTTATTAATAACAATAGTATTCCTGATGCATTTTAGAGTTTATAAAATCCTTTCATTTTATTCATGATGACAAAGAGGCTCAGAAAACTTAAGTAATTTGCTTAATGCTCCACAGCCCAATAAGACAGGGATGCTTAGGTTAGATTTAGGTAACACAGACTTCTTAGTTTCCCATGGAACTAGTAAGAAAATTTCTCAGACACATATATAAATACATAGACAAAGTGATGCATGTGATAAATAAAACTGAAACTCCCACGCTGCGCAGCTCATGAAAATGATTAGTGTAGGTGTATAAAATGTTCATTGTTTTAGAATGAAAAATCTGACAGAAAGGCCAGAGAATGTAGCCCCAATCACATAGCAGTATCTGAAAAGTCACGATGTCCATCTTTGCCATCAGAAGGTTTGCTGCTAGGCAGAGGGCAAACAAGGCTTCATTCTGCAAGGTGACAGCGGGCAAGTAGGCACAGGGAGAATAGGAGACACACACACACACACACACACACACACACACACACACACAGACAAGATCCCAAACCCTTAGGCCCTAAACGCACAAACACACAGGCAGAGTACTCACAAATCAAAGCAAGTGGCAATTGCCTGGAGATATATCCTGGGATACACAGTCTGCCTTTTATTTCACCAATACACCACTTTGTAAAATTATAGCATTCATGAGATTCCTAACTCTATGTGAGTCCAAATCTCCTGAGAGGGTGGAAATTTTTTTTAAGATCTTATTTATTTGAGGAGTGTGCACAAGTGGGAAGAGAGGCAGAGGGAGAGAGAGAAATCTCCAGCAGATTCCGTGCTGAGTACAGAGCCTAACACGGGGCTCGATCCCACAACACTGAGATCAGGAATGGAGCTGAAATCAAGCGTCAGATGCTTAACCACCTGAACCACTCAGGCCCTCTGAAGGTGGGAATTTCCTAGCTGCTTCCTTTCATAGACTGATGGGGCTTAGGGTCTGAAGTAGCCCTCTGTCCACTAAAGGGAAAAGGAAAATTCAAAGGAAGCTTCTCCATGACTGGCCCCTTGATCAGCAGGTGGAGTTGAGGAGATGTGCACTGAGAATATTGCATCTCCTCTGTCACTTTAACCAAGAACCTCACTTTTTTTTCATTTCCTAAACCATCACCATGATACCCTAACTGGAATCAGAGCCCCTAATCTTACTGGGGATGTCCAACACATCTCTTAAATGATAAACAATGTGATCTTTAAATGCCAATCAGACCATATCATACCTTTTAGTAAAAAGAAAGGAAAAAAAAAAAAAACCCAAAACCCTCCAATAAACAAAGCAGCTTGCAGGATAAAGGCTAAATCCCTCGGTGCTGTATCGGAAGTTCCTCACCCTTGGGTGAGTGATGTCTCACCCTCGACCCTGCAATTCAGCCACATCAGCTTAATTTTAGGACACACTCCCATGTGTACCATATTCTCTCATGCCCTCATGCCTTTATTCAAGCTGGACTTTTTGCTTGAAATGCCCTTTCCTTTTGTCCATTAGGCAAACTTTTATAATGCTTCAAAGCTTCAGCTCAAATGTCACCTGGTCTAGACGTCACCACTCCACCCGCCCCTCAATCCCCAAGAATTTTAGTCGCTGTGTTTGCAATGTGCTCCTACAGCTTCATGCTGACCTTTCTCCTGGCATTGTCCTCAATATATTACAACTGCCCCTTATCCATCACACCAACTAGGCTGTGATGGCGGGGATTGTGTCTTATACACAAGTGTAGCCCCAATTTGGGGGATGGGGGCTTATGCAAAAAAAAAAAAAGATGTGCAGTGCAGATTTGTTGAAAAGAGCCATGGAGCATTTATGAAACTTCAAAAGTACAGCATATTATGTATTAGGAAATACATTATGATGTAGTGTGTTCTCTATTTAACTGTGTTGAGTACCCAGGGAACAAGTCGCTAGAGTGGTAAAGTGATCGCAGATATCTGCTTCCAAATCCTGGCCCATGGACTCTATCCAATCTCTGATTGTTCTTATTTTACTATGACCTGGTAAAGACTAAGTAAGACAGTGAGATTTACTACGATTATCCCCTTTCTTTCTCTCTCTCTTTCTCTCTCTCTCTCTCTCCCTGTGTGTGTGTTAGAGTTTCATTTTGTTTTGATCATATAAATGGAGCAGTAGTAAGCAGCCGTTTTGTTTGGGTTTTGCTTATTTGTTTATCCCCTCACTTGGCAATCTAAAAATAAGCAAATCAATATTGGTCTTTATAACAGTCAGGGTCTCAGCAGGAAACAGAATTCACCCCAGATGGTCCAAAGAAAGAGACTTTAATAAAGGGGCTACTCACAGACCTGAAGTATAGGGAGATAAACAAGGGCGCTGAAATGCCCAGAAGGGTCAAGGGGAGGAAACTGTGTCACTGGAGCCTGGGAGGAGAAAAAGCCATGGTGAAAAGGCCACCCAGAAGAAGCCATAGCGTTAGAGCACCCGATCACTTAACCATCACTTTTGCGCAGCCAAAAGGAAAACAGAATCCTGAATTCTAGATTAATCCTTTCTAGTCAGTATCTCAGTGACCTTAAGCAAGTTCCTTAACCTCTCTGAACTACAGGATCTTCATCTGTAAAAGCAGAAATAATACTTCCTGTGCTACCAAACGCCCAGCATTGTTGCAGGGGGGAAAGAGGCAACATACACGGAAAACCTCAGAAGCTGCAAAGTCCTGTGCGATTCCCGGGACATCATGTAGTCCTCACTGTGCGCTGCGCCCTGGGCTCTTTGGTTTTCCTTTTGTTTTTGAGAGAGAGAGACAGAGAGAGTGTGAGCCGGGAGGGGAGAAGGAGAGACAATCTTAAGCAGGCCCCACACTCAGCACAGATCCCGATGTGGAGTTCAGTCTCACAACCCTGAGATCATGACCTGAGCCAAAATCAAAAGTTGGATCTTTAAGTGACCGAGCCACCCAGGACCCCCCTCCAGGCTCTGTCCTAAAGTCTTAACAGGTACTAATCCCAGCCATCCCCCGTGCAGGTTTCCTCTACATATGGCGGAGGCATAACTTTTCCTCAAATGTGCAGAAAATGCTTGACTGATGACTGTCGCCCTCCTCTTCATCATCACTGTTATGATAGGGCGCAACTTCATTTACTCTGAAATAAGAACCATACACTAACCTTTATATACCATGCTAAGAGGTTTTAGTATATCTTGATAATTCTATTTGAAATAAGAGTGATGGATAAATGGATAAAGAAAATATGGTGTATAAATATAAATATATATAATAAAATATTATTTAGCTTTAAAACAAAGGAGATCCTGCCATTTGTGACAATGCAGATTAGCCTGGAGGGCATTATGCTAAGTGAAATAAGCCACAGACCAAAAGCCAAACATTACATGATCTCACTTATATGTGGACAAGAAAGAAGGAAAGGAGAGAAAGAAAGGAAAGGGGAAGAAAGGGGAAGAAAGGGGAAGGAAGGAAGGAAGGAAGGAAGGAAGGAAGGAAGGAAGGAAGGAAGGAAGAAAGAAACAGGGAGGGAGGGAAGGAAGGAAGGAAGGAAGGAAGGAAGGAAGGAAGGAAGGAAGGAAGAAAGAAAGAAAGAAAGAAAGAAAGAAAGGAAGGAAGGAAGGAAGGAAGAAACAGGGAGGGAGGGAGGGAGGGAGGGAGGGAGGGAGGGAAGAAAGAAAGAAAGAAAGAAAGAAAGAAAGAAAGAAAGAAAGAAAGAAAAAGAGAGAGAGAGAGAAAAGGAAAAGAGCTACACTCATAGTAACAAAGAGTAGACTTGTGGTTGACAGAGGCTGAGGGGGAAAGGGCTCATGGAGAGTTACTATATAATGGGTAGAAAGTTTCAGTTTGCAAGATGAAAAGAGTTCTAGGGATGAATGGTAGGGATGTTTGCACAACCATATGATGGTACTTAATATCACTGAACTGTACAGTGAAAAATGGTCAAGATTGTAAATTTTACATTTGGGTATTTTACTGTATAAAAATAAAAATACATTATAAAAATAAGCAAAATAAGTCTGAAATTTACCATATTTTCATGTATTCAACTCCGTAGGGAAAATCAGAACCAGGGGCATCCATGCCCCCTGACTAGGAATGCCAAGTGTGAACTCACACCCAGCCTAAAGCCAGCACACGCACAACACGAGGCTCACTCTCCCTGCACGGCTGAAATCCACAGGCGAGCTTAGACAGAACAGCTTCCCCATGCTTTTCTGAAGCCAGCAGGCATGACCTGCCCACTACACTCTCCAGCTGCCTTGTCAAAGCCAGAAGGCCTGTGCAAATCACAGAGGGGACACCCCTTCATCACCCAGCCCTGGTGGCCAAGAGGGCTGGCATTCCAGAGCTCCATGGAACAGTAACAATTGGAAAGACAACTCTTGGCAGGCCACCACTCCCAGGGCAGTCGAATGAAACACAACCCTAATCTTCCTGTGAAAAAGGCCTATGTACTTCGCCTGGAGCTTCAGTGTAAGGGACAGGCTTCAGGCTTCCCACGTATGTGGAGGATGAAGCAGCACACCCAGGGAACAAGCAGGAAGAAGTCATGCGCACCCCCTGGGTCCTGCTACAGCTTAACAAGACCTCCTAGAAAGGAGCTTATACACTCATTTGGAGCCCCAAATTTTGCACCTCTCACCTCCAGATCTCCTGGTCTGAAGTCCAACAGGGATTACAATTGTGGACCTACAGGGCTGTATGTATTTGCATACTTTAAAAGCTGCTGCCTGAGGATCTGGTTTCCAATCAGCCTGAAACTAGGTGCAAGATGAGATTCCTCCCTTCGGATCATTGACATGTCTTGGCTCACCCTCAATAATGGGAACTTACAAAGAATAAATTGGTGATTTAGGCAATCACAAAGGTTCAAGAAACAACCAAGAACTAGGGCAAGTCTGAACAAAAAGGAGAGCATCACCTTTATAAGGCCACTCCTTTAAGACAGACAATTAGCTGTTTCACCTAATATATAGAAACAAACACAGACTTAAATGAGGAACTAGAGAAAACCATTCCAAATAAAAGCACAAGACAAAAACCTCAGAAAAAGACCTTAATGATATGAAGTTAAGAAATGTACCTGATAGAGGATTAATCACTTACAACGTTATTAAGAAGATTAAAAGACAAAGTGGTGAAATTAACTAAAGCTACCATAATTAGTTACAGGATAAATAAAATAAAAAGATGTAAAAAGTAATTTCAGAAACCCAAAACATGGCGAGTGTGGGTAAAAATGTAAAGTTTTGGAATATGTTCAAGTTTAAGTTGCTATCCGATGTGGATGGAACTTGCTTATTATGCTAAGCAAAATAAGTGAATCAAATTTAAGTTGCTGTCAACTTAAAATAGACTATGATATACATAGAATAATATATGTGAACCTCACAGTAACCACAAATCCAAAACTCATAGTAAATACACAAAAGAAAATAAGAAAGGAATCTAAAATAACACCAAAGAAAGCATCAAACTATGAGAAAGAAGAGGGAAGAAAGGGAAATTACAAAAACAGGCAGAAAACAACTCGCAAAATGGCAACAAGTGCATATCTATCAATAATTACTTAAAATGTAAATTAATTAAATTCTCCAATCAAAAGACCTAGTGTGGTTAAATGGATTTAAAAAAAAAAAAAAGACAGTCATACACTGCCATATACTCACTTCAGAAGTATATACACATACACACTGAAAGTAAAGAGATGGGAAAAGATATTCCACGCAAATGGAAACAAAAAGAATGCTACTGTAGCTATACTCCTATCAGACAAAACAGACTTCAAAACAAAGACTATAACAAAAGACAAAGAGGGGCACTATATAATGATAAAGGGGTCAATCTATCAAGAAGACATAACATTAATAAATATATATGCACCTAACATCAGAGCACAAAAATATTAGCAAACTTAAAGGGAGAAATTGACAGCAACATGATAATAGTAAGGGACTTTAACATTGCACTTATATTAATGGATTATGTATTATCCAGACAGAAAAGCAGTAAGGAAATGACAACCTTAAGAAGCAGATTAGACCAGAAGGACTTAATAGATATATATAGAACATTCCACCCAAAAAGAGTAGAATATACATTCTTCCCAATTGCTCATGGAAAATTCTCCAGAAAAGATTACATATTGGGCCAGAAACCAAATCTCAAAAAATTCAAGTCCGAAAACATATCAAGCATCTTTTCTGACCACAATGGTATGAAACTAGAAATCAATGACAAGAAGAAAACTGGAGACACATCAAAAATCCACAGGATGCAGCAATAGCAGTTCTGAGAGGGAAGTGCATAGCAATATAGGCCTACCTCAAGGAACAGGAGAAATGTCAAATAATTCAAATTTATACCCAAGGAAACTAGTAAAAGAACAAACAGAGCCAAAGTAGTAGAAAGAAGGAAACAATAAAGATCAGAGCAGAAATAAATATAATAGAGATGAAAAAGATAATATAAAAGGTCAATGAAATGAAGAGCTAGTTCTCTGAAAAAATAAATCTGACAAACATTTGGCTAGACTAACAAAAGAGAAGTTTCAGAAAAATAAAATTAGAAATGGAGAAATTACAACTGAAACTACAAAACTACAAAGGATCACAAGAGACTATATGGACAATTATATGCCAACAAATAGGACAACCTAGAAGAAATGGATAAAATTCTAGAAATTTACAATCTTCCCAGACTGAATCATAAACACAAAACCTAAATAGACCAACTATTAATAAGGAGATTAAATGAGTAACCAAAAACCTCCCAATGAACAGAAGTCCAGGACCTGATGGCTTCACTAGTGAATTTTACCAAACATTCAAAGATTTAATGTTTATTCTTCTCAAAGTCTTCCAAAATATTGAAGAGGAGGTGAAGTTTCCAAACTCATTTTACAAGTCCAATTACCCCAAAACCAAAACCAGACAAAGATACGTGCACGTGCGTACACACACACACACACACACACACACACACACAAACACACACACACACAGGCTAACATTCCTAATGAACATAAATGCAAAAAATCCTCAGCAACATATTAGCAAAAAAAAATCAATAAGACATTAAGAGGATCATACATCATAATCAAGTGGCATTTACTCCAGGGATGCAAGGATGATTCAACATTGGTGAGTCAAACAAAATGAAGGATAAAAATCATATGGTCCTCTCAAAAGATGCAGGAAAATCATGGACAAAATTCAACATACATTTATGATTAAAAACTCTCAACAAAGTGAGTGCAGAGGGAACATATCTCAACATAATAAATGCAATGTAGGACATAACCACAGCTAATATGATCAATGGCTGAAAAGATGAGAGCTTTCCTCTAAGATCACAAGAATTTCTACCAATCTCACTTTTACTCAACATAGTATTAGAAGTCCTAGTCACAGCAATCAGGCAAGAAAAGAAATTAAAAAGCATACAAATTGCAAGGGGGAAGTAAAACTTTGACTATTTGCAGATGACATGATGCTATATATAGAAAACCCTGAAGCTCCATCAAAAAAAAAAAAAAACTGTTAGAACTAATGAACAAATTTAGCAAAGTTGAAGAAAATTAATATGAAAAAAAACCCTGTTGCATTTCTATATACTAATGATGAATGAACTATCAGAAAGAGAAATCAAGAAACTAATTCCATTTATAATCATATCAAGAAGAATAAATTTAACCAAGAAGATGAAAGACCTATACACTGAAAATATGATTGATGAAAGAAATTGAAGATACAAATAAATGGAAAGATATTCTATGTCATGGACTGAAAGAATCAATATTGTTAAAGTGTCTATACTCTTCAAAGTGATCTATAGATTCAATGCAATCCCTATCAAAATTCCAATGACATTTTTCACAGAACTAGAACAAATAATTCTAAGATTTGTATGGAACCACAAGAGACCCTAAATAGACAAAAACAATCTTAAGAAGAAGCTGCATGTGTTCCAATCCCTGATTTCAAACTACATTACAAAGCTATAGTAATCAAAACACTATGGCATTTCATAAAAATGGACACACTGATCAATGGAACAAAATAGAGAGCCTAGAAATAAACCCTGTCAATTATTTACAACAAAGAAGTTAAGGATACAGAGTGGGAAAAGGACAGTCCCCTCAATAAATGGTGCTGGGAAAACCAAATAGCTCCATGCAAAAGAATGAAAATGGACAATGATCATAAACCACACACTAAAATCAACTCAAAATGGATTAAAAGCTTGATGTAAGACCTAAAGCCATAAAAACAAAGAAAACCTGAATCTTAGCAATGTTTTCTTGGATCTGACTCCAAAAACAAGGAAGCAAAAGCAAAACTAAACAAATGCAACTACATCAAGCTAAAAAGATTCCACACAGAAAAGGAAACTATCAACAAAAGGAAAAGGCAACCTGCTAAATGGAAGAGGATATATGCAAATCATATATCTGATAAGGGGTTAATATCAAAAATGTAAAGAACTCCTACAACTCAACAAAAAAAAATTAAAAATGGGCACAGAATCTGAATAGACATTTTCCCAAAGAAGACATACAGATGGCAAACAGACACATAAGGATGCTCAACATCACTAATCATCAAGGAAATGCAAATCAAAACCACATTGAGCTATCACCTTATATCCGTCAAAATAGCTATTATCAACAAAACAAGAAATAGTAAGTGTTGGTGAAAATGTGCAGAAAAGGGAATCCTTACGCATCACTGATGGGAACGTAAATTGGTGCGGCCATGATGGGAAACAGTATGGAGCTTCCTCAAAAAGTTAAAAACAGAACTACCACATGATGCAACAATTCCACTATTAAATATCTATTGAAAGAAAACAAAAACATGAATTTGAAAATATACATGCATCCCTATAGTCACTGCAGCATTATTTATAACTGCCAAGATAAGCAAACAACGTAAGTGTCCATCAATGGATGAATAAAGATGTGATACGCACACATATACAGAGTGGAATACTACTCCGTCATTAAAAAAATAAAATATTACTATTTTTGACAACATAGGTGGACCTTAAAGGCATTATGCTAAGTGAAATAAGTCAGACAAACACCACATGATTTCACTCATATGTGGAATTTAAAAAACAAAACAAGCAAACAAAACAAAACCCAGACTCATAAAATACCAAAAAGAGACTGGTGGTTGCCAGAGGGGAGGGGGCTGAGGGAGGTGTACAAAATGGGTAAATGGGATTAAGAAGTACAAACTTCCAGTATAAAATAAAGTAACAGGGATGTAATGTACAGCATGGCAAATACAGTCAGTAATGTTGTATTAACTTCCTACAGTCACAAATGGTAACTGCATTTATGGAGATAGTTTTACAATGGATAAAAACGTCAATCATCATGTTGTACACCTGAAACTAATATTGTAAGGCAGTTATATCTCAAAAAGCTTTTTGAAAATTAGAATACTATATACATTTTTTAAAAGATTTTACTTATTTATTTGACACAGAGAGAAAGAGAGCGAGAGAAGGAAAACAAGCAGGGGCAGAGGCAGAAGGAGAAGCAGGCTCCCTGCTGAGCAGTGAGCCCGATGGAGGGCTCGATCCCGGGACTCCGGGATCATTACCTGAGCCAAAGGCAGCTGCTTTACCAACTGAGCCACCCCGGCACCCCTACTGTATATATTAAAAAAAAAAAAAAGAGGACCAATGCCAGACTATGGGTATTTAGTATTATATTATTTGTTTTTACTATTATATTAGTCAACCAAAATTGAGACTCTGCAATGGCTAAACACAGAACATTCTCCTTGGAACATAACATTTTTTATGGCATTCCTTCAGCTTGTTTTTCTAAACACTCCAAAAAAGAATTATCATCATGAACATCATAATTGTTTCCCTCAACAACCAATCCCAAATGTGCTCCACAATGCATTCTTTGCTTTGCCAGTAGGCTGACCATGACCACCTGCAGATTTGCACTGAGGGACGTATTAGAAGAGTTGTTTGCTCCAAGATTGTTCTGAACATCCCTCCTCGTGCCTGGAGCCCTCATAAAACATGACAGTAAATCATCACAAACAGAAATCCAGCGGAGATTTTTGTAGGCCATGGCTGGCAGACAGAAGTCTTGGAGTTCAGTTACGTATTGCAGACTATCTTTCATCCTAGAGATACACAAATCCCAAACAGCATAGGGTAAAAGAAAAGACAGGCATCAAAGCCAGGGAGACTACACTGAAATCCCATCTCCTGCACTTTAGTTAAGTCACTTAATGGGGCCAAGCCTCAATAAAGTAGCAGATAATGTCTGCCCTGTAAGATGGCTGTGAAAATACATAATTTCTATAAAGCACCTGCTCCAGTGATTAGCATACAGCAGGTGCTCACTAAATAAGTATGATGATGGTAATGGTGAGGATAGGAGGATAGCTTATGATGTCTCCAACCACAAAGGTTGGCTATAGATGAAGACCTTTAAAGTGGATAAAGGTAAGACTTGGCTTTCTCCCCAGACAGGAATCAATGTTATCAATGCTCCTCAGCTATGGTGGACACCTACTACTTCTCTGCCCAAGCACTCCTCCTCCTCCCTAAGGATAGCACTCTCCTTTCTAAGGAGGATGGTGCCTACTCTCTCTCCAACCACCTACCCTTGTGGGGTTGGCCAGTCATAGTTCCCCACCCCTCCCTCACCTCAGGCCACAGAAGAGACCGTGTGATCCAGCCAGACCAATCACAGTCCAGCCTCAGAATTTTCCAAATTGGAACTAAGAGTCTTTTCTGTCCCACAGTCAAAGCTAAGAATATATGGCGCAGGATCTATCTGTACTCAGGTTTGCAAAAACGTAATTTCAGTGCACACAGCACCCTTGGGGAAAGAGGACCTCTACAGTGAGTGACGCCCACAGCGCCCTTGGGGAAAGAGGACCTCTACAGTGAGTGTCCGAAAGTGTCTGGTGCCCTGATTGCCGTAAAAAATTCTGTCTTTACTTGTCGCTCTTCCAGGAGCCCATGAACTCCCCCAAATCCTATTTTACCTACGTTTACCACACATCATGGACTCAATGAATATTTGCTTAAATAAATGTCTGAACCAAAAGGAAAGCTATGAAACACTTTGCATGAAACTCACATACTCTACACAGACACAGGGTGCTTGGCTTTACCCTTAGCCACCCGCCCACATTCAACAGAGTCTAACCTATGGAGAAACCACACTATTTACCCACAAAATAGTTTCACTATGGCCCCAAAAAAGGGCCCGATGAGATTCTAAGTCAATAACAAGGGTATTTTTATTCTCCCCCCTCTCCTTTGTAAGAGCATCTCCTCACTTGTAAGGGAGAAGTAGTCTCAAGAGCAAACTGACGCTATTGAAGCTGAGCTATCAACAAAGGATCTTCTAAATCAATTCACCACCAGAACCGGGATGCAGGCAGTTCTCAGAGATGTCGCAGAAAGCAGCACAGAGAAAGGCTCTTCAAAAGCGGAAGCAGGAGAGGTTTCCACCCTGGGGATGGAACCAAGTAGGGTGGGACCCGCCCGGCCTGCAACCTTCTCCACGGGGACAGCAGGGGTTTGGCACAGGCCATCCGAAGAGGGGCCAACACTTCCCCCAGGTCACAAGGGTGAGTCTTCATTCCAGGCAGGAAAGTCAGATTTCCCTGTTCCTCTCCCCCTAGCTTCCCAACCCCCCCCACCACCACCACCAGTGCCAGGCCTACCAAGCAGTGACTGCCTACTGAGAACAAGGAGCATTGAGGAGGACCAAGTTGGGCATCTGCCAGCACCATCTGCAAATTCCACAGCCTGAGAGGACAGAGGCAGCCTCAGACCCCACTGAATCTAAAGCACGGGGATGTCAGAGAGAGACGGACAACATGGGCTGGACCTCCCTGACGCCAGGGTCTGAGGGTGCTCAGTATATCTACTTGGTTTTTGGGATCCAAAATATGATTTTGCCTTTGTATCTGAAGCTAAACGGCTCTTCAGAACTCACGTTCCAATTAATCTCACAAGATACTGGTGTATGAAATAAAATGGCTTTTTTTTTTTTAATAGATTTTGTTTTAGAGCAGTTTTAGGTTCATAGCAAAATCAAGTGGAACAAAATGGCCATTTTTAAATTTATAATGGGATCAGTAAACATGCTTTGAGCTTCTATTATGGGTCATGTGCTAGATGGAAATGTGGCAAATAACATGGCACCATCCTGGGGTGCTTGGGTGGCTCAGTTGGTTAGGCAAAGAGTGGCAGAAGAAGGAACATGCCAAGATAAAAAGCAAGTGGGGAGGTTGAAAATAGAAGGGGAGGTAGGTTCCTAGTGCTGCCTGTGGCTTGGGTCATGATCCCGGGGTTGTGGGATCGAGCCCTGCATTGGGCTCCCTGCTTAGCAGGAAGCCTGTTTCTCCCTCTGCCACTCCCCCTGCCATGCTCTCGTGCTCTCTCTCCTGCTCTCTGTCAAATTAATGAATAAAATCTTTAAAAAACAAAACAAAACACTGCACTGTCCTAACCGAGTTGTACACAGTGAAGAGAAAGGGAAAAATCAATGGTACAGGATAGGCTAGGACACATTAGGAAAAGGGTAAGAACAGAATATAGTATCACAGAAAAGAGGTTCCCAATGCATGACAAGTGATCAGGGAAGTCATCTGGAAGACATAATGCCTGTGTTGGGATTTGAAGAATGCACCACAGAGTGGTGAGCCTTTAGAACACTGCAGAACAGGAAATTGACGTCCTTATGAATCAAGCCCAGAGCCAGAGGATTCTAAACAAATAGTCCCTGAAGTTACCTTCTCTGAATCCAGAAGTCTTCCACTGTCCATCTCCAAAGATGCCCCCTAATTTTTCACTTTCTTCCTATGTCTCCTGTTTTCATTATAAATTGAACGTCTTTTTAGCCCTTTTAGGTGAATGGTTTCCAAACTTTAATTTCCACCCCAGCTGCTGTCTCTATTGTTACCCTTCTCTGCCCTACCCTCTGGAACATTCAGGTAGGTCATTTCCCAAAGCGTTGTGCCCAAGCCTAGACTCCGTGACCCTCACAGGCTTGGTAGAGAATGAGGAGACAGGACCATTACAGGCAGAGGGAGCAGACTGCAATGACAAAATAGCCCCTATCAAGAGACATCTGTCCCACCCACATCCCTAAACCAGGTATAATCAGATGTCTAAGGACACCAGCTCCAATCCCAAAGTATTTAAGACCCTGAGAATGAGTCCTCTGGGTTGTAGCCAAAGCCCCATGAAGCACATTATCCCAAATAGGAAGGTAACAGGAGAGTGGATTCTCAACACACCTAAGGACACACACTGATCTTAATTCGATTTGAACACTTCTAATGTTCATTAAGTGAACAGATCTGAGGACCAACCCTGAAGTTCTTTTCTTATGAAGATAGCAAACCCTCTCAAAAGGTGACCTTCTTACAAATATTGAGGACCTCCTACCATCATGCCCTACATCTTGCTCTAACTCTTCCAACCCAATTAAAATGAGGCATCTGAAACAAATCAGTCTTTCATTTCATGAAAATTCACTCCATGGAGTAGGTAGTAAGGGGCAGAAACCAAAATGGAAAGCTATGCCCCATGAGTTGAATCTTTATTCAGTCTTTCGTTCTTTGGTTCACTAGACATTACTGAGCACCTACTAAGTGTCAAGGTGTAAGTTAGTGATGTGATGTGTTTCTTTGTGGCAACAACTTGAAATGTCAAACTTCCTTTACTCTCTCTAAATTATCTTCCAGCCAGACTACTGAAGGCTAGATCCAGTGTAGACTTTGCAGGGAGAGGCAGACATGGCAAAGAGTGGCAGAAGGGACATCCTAAGATAAAAAGCAAGTGGAGAAGGAGAAAATAGAAGGGGAAGTAGGTTCCTAGTGCTGCTGTAACAAGTTACAACAAACTGGGTGACTTAAAACAACAGAATGTATTCTCTTCTCTCCAAGTTCAAAATACAAGTCTAAAATCAGAAGGGCTCTGATCCCTCTAAAGGCACAGGGGAGAACCCTTCCTTCCCTCCTTGTCTCTTACTAGCTTCTGAAGCCTGCTGGCAATCCTTGCCATTCCTTGGCCTGTCTCTGCATCACTCTCATGTTCCTTTGTGTCTTCATGTAGACATCTTCCCTGGATGTATCCTCTCCTCTTTCCATAAGGACATCAGTCAGTGGATTTAGGGCTCACCCCGATCCAGTATAACCTCATCTTAACTACTCTCACGGGCAAAGACAAAGACCCTATTTCTAAACAGATCACATTCACAAGCACCATGTGTTAAGACTTGAACATATCTTTGGGGGGGACATGAGTCAACCCCTTAACAGAGCAAAAGCAGAGTTGGGTGATTCAGGGGAATCACACTTCGTACTTGGTCCTACCTCCTTCTTCCCTTCCCATCTCCATCCACGGAGAAGGTGCTTGACCTGGTCCCTCTGAATTTGGGTGTTACCAAGAGGCTTGAGGTATCTCTAGTACATAAGGTGAGGTTACTCTTCTCCCCGGAACTTCTGGGGACTCTCAGAGGTGTCCTGCCCGGTACCACCATACAGAGCTGTAGAGTGTCCACCTAGACACACAGAGCTATCAGCAACCTGTTCCAGGAGGGCTGTGTGTCTGAGCAGGGGACACACACCCCAAAAGGGGAATGGTGCCACCACTGAGGAAGACTTCAGAGAGATGCCATAGGCCATTCCCCTGGGTTCTGTGACTTTTGAAATCAGGGCAAAGAGAACACTGCTGGAGAGCCTCCTGGCAAGTCATTCATCCATTTGTTCATCTGTCCATCCTTCTATGCATTTACAGTATAGTGGCCCTGGAGACACGTTTCCTAAGTTGAAACCTGACTCCACAACTTACTGGGTGTGTGACTTGAACAAAGCATTCTGTTCCTTAAGTCTCAATTGCCCCCTTCTGTAAAATGGGAATAATAACAATAATTACCTTGTTGGCTTTGTAGGGGGGAAAACAACCCCTGAGTACAGTGCCTGGCACAGAGTAAACATCTGCACATGTTCGCAGCTATTACTATGAAGAAGATGATGATGATGAAGGTGATGACAGGAAGTGTGCACAAGGTGGGGAGCAGAGACACACAAATGTAACTGCAAGTGGGATACACTGTCAACGCCAGCCCTGAACAATGCAGGCAAGGGCTTCTCTTTCTGCTCTGGGGCTATTTTTTAAGATCTGTTAGGCTCTCAAACGGCAGAAGATATGCCGCCCCCTCCTCTCCAGGGCCTAGTGTACAGGGCTCAGCTGCACACCTGCAATTAAACCTGGCAGGGATTTGGGGGGGGCTCATTTTCTGCAGTCATCTTATTTTCTACCCTTCCCCAAGTCTGTTCCCTTAGTCACTTGTCAATGTGTCGTATCCCTTCCACCTTCCCTCTAAGCATTTGCTAAAAAACAATTTCCAAACTCTCCTTGTTACCAGGAGAGATGCTGAAAAAGGCAAGAGAGCTAGAAAAGCCACAGACTCTTTGATGAGTCAAAGCTTCTAGCATTTCCCTTTCTTGATGCTCTGCCTTTGACTGACATTGGGGCCTGTTTATAAATCTTTAACATGAGCCAGTGATCCTTTTCCAAAACCGCCAACTGCAGACTAGAATCAACCTTTGAATTGATTACAGTGGATCTGTTTTGGTTGCACATTCTCAGAAATTTTAATAAGCAATCTTTCAAGGATTGCCAGTGGGAGGAAGGCTGTAAGGGAATGAGAGCTTCCCAGGCGCTCACACCTACACCGACTTTCCTGCTCGGATTATTTTCTTCTCTCTGCTACTTTTTGGAGTCACCAGTCTACTCTTCTCCAGCCTCTTCCCAGGTCAAGTACTACCCCTTTTTTTTTTTTTTTTAAATAGGCTCCACGCACAGTGTGGAACCCAACATAGGACTTGAACTCACAACCCTGAGATCAAGAATTGGGATTAAGAGTCAGATGCTTAAGCAACTGAGCCACCCAGGTGCCCCTCAAGTACATTCCTGCTCATGCCAACTGACATTCGAATTGGCAAAATTAAGGAAGAGCCTTTGGAAGAAAGACCTAAACTCCTTAAAAGAGTTGCAACAATTATGTTTTTCAAAACTACCGGAACATCAAGGTACTGCGTATAAGAGGGAAAAACACAGAAACGCAAATTATTTCTAGATCATCTATGCATTTGGTACATATAAATGTGATGATCCCTTGTGTCACACTGAAAACCACTGGAAGAATCAGATGCTAAGTTATTAAAGTAACAGAAATTCAAGGCGGTCACAGCCGCTCACAGTGCCCTGCAATGAATAACCGTATCTCTAATAAGATGCATCCTCTGGCATCAGGCCTTGAGCCCACTGAGCTCTGAGCAGCTCATCCTGCCCAGCAGAGCCTCTGCAGCTTGAAGGTGACACAGTCTACACCCGCAGGGGCAGGGTCATCTCAGGCAGTCACCCTACCTCTCCAAATGGCTAAGCTCAGACTTGGCCCCTTTCCGTAGTGACAAGAAACCACACAAATCTTTCCACTTGCCCGCACCCAAGGGACAGCGCCTGGAACACAAACGTGCTCAGAGACATGCCAGCCACACAAATTACCTAACAGGCCTGGGGAACAGAGGCCAGGGTCACCCGGGCAGGCAACCTGCAATGAGGCAGGCTCCTGACATATCACCGCAGAGGGCCCACAGCCCAAGGGGCAGGAGCATGTGCCCTCGCAGCCCATATCTGCCCTGTCAGCCTGCAGGCTGGCCCAGGCCTCTGCTCCCACCAACGTAAGCAGAGCTGGAGGAATTGTAGGCACCTTCGCCACTGCTGGGAGTAATTGAGCAATAGCCTCCCAGCAGGCTGAAGCTCGATGTGTTCCTTGGGAAATTATATACTTTTAACCTCTAAAACAATATAATTTGAAGGTGAATGTATTTTTCCCTCAATAGTTACAGGGCCTCTTATTTTCTCTAAAGATCTGAGGTGGGAGGTTATTTTGCTGACTCTACATATATATTTAAAGAGCTATCTACAATGAATTAACCTCCAAATGAAAGTTTTGGTAGAGAAGTGTTTAGGATACCTCTGAAAGTAACATTTCTATACAGGATTTCATTTCCATTTAATCCAGTTTCACAACCAAAGTATATATGCCCACCCTTATTCCTCTATCCTGTTTCTTTTTCATGACAGTAGAACCCTCCCAGGCACCAAGACTAGAAAAGTTATACTCCTACCCAATCCCACCCCTTCATTCCTCATATCCTTTCATTCAATCATTCCATCTCCAAGCTAGTCAAGCATCCCATATTAGTCAGTTTCCTCAGGAAAAATAGAGCCAACCGGATATGACAGAAATATAAAGAGATTTATTATGAGGAATTGGCTTGTGACTATAGATGCTGAGAAATGCCACAATCTGCCATCAAAGCTAGAGAGATCAACCCAGGGAAGCCAACGGTTCCAGTCCAAGTCTGAAGGTCTGAGAACCGGTTGGGCTAATGGTATAAGTCCCAGTCTAAGGGCAGAATATTAATGTCCCAGCTCAACCAGTCAGAGAGAGAATTCGCCCTTCCTCTTCATTTTTGTACTATTCAGGCCCTCAACGGTTTGGATGATGTCCACCTACAATGGCGCAGAC
This sequence comes from Spilogale gracilis, assembly GCA_004023965.1. NCBI lineage: Eukaryota > Metazoa > Chordata > Mammalia > Carnivora > Mephitidae > Spilogale > Spilogale gracilis. Next base: position 73,951 of record PITA01000456.1, read on the forward strand.
AATCTAAACTGGGTCCACAGATTCAAGTGCTAATCTTTTCTGGCAACACCCTCATAGACACACTCAGAAATAATGTTTAATTAGATATTGGGGCATCCCATGACCCAAATAAACTAACATTTAAAGTTGACTTTTTTTTTCCTTAAAGATTGATTATTTATTTATTTGTTTGTTTGTTTGTTTGTTTATTTGACAGAGAGAGAGAGATCGCAAGTAAGCAGAGAGGCAGGCAGAGAGAGAGGAGGAAGCAGGCTCCCTGCTGCAGGCATCAATCCCAGGACCCTGAGATCACGACCTGAGCCGAAAGCAGAGGCTTTAACCCACTGAGCCACCCAGGCACCCAATTAAGTTGACTCTTAAACTCAACCTTTATAGTCAATCTAACCCGTTTCCCATTGAAATGGCACTGTGTCCATTCCTTTTCAGTTCTGAGGTCTCTACACTAAGGCAAGAGTCTTCCATTCTCACACTAGGATCACTGTGTCATTTCTAATTAGGCCTCCTGGATTCCAGCAGTTCTTCCAGATGATGCCTTCCTATAGACAGGAGCCAGGGCCATCCTCTTTCAGTATTACTCTTGCAGGTCACTGCTCAAAAATCTTCAGCACCTTTTGTCCCACTACAACATTCACAGCCAACATCTCGGTATCAAGATTAACCCACAAGCAAGCCCCACCTAGCCTGTCCCAATACATTCCTGAAACTCTCCAGTACGTATTCACCATTCCTACCAAACCCATGCCTCTCAGGCCCACAAACACACCATGCACATGCATATCTTAGACCTCCTTTCCTTTGCTCATTCCACTCCCATCATTTGGAATTCTCTTTCATATTCTCACTCTGTGATTCAATTCTAACCATCCTCCCAAATATTTTCATGATTATACTATGTTCTTCTGTTCTCCCACAAGTATATACGGGTCTTTGTCAAGCAAGGTGCTTCATTATAGACTTCAACTAGGTCATTGCTTATGTGCTTTCACAAATAATGTCCCAATTTTTCAAAATGGCAAGAATTTGGATGTCATGAGTCATCTGTACCATTTGGGGATGAATTCTAGAACAGATTAGCAAATAGGCAGCTTATGCAGACTTGGAAAGAAATGAAAAGATGCCACAATGTCAACCTGAGCCCAGCAAAAACAATCCACACCAGACCACTTAATTCCTTTTTGTTCAGGAATTTTACAAAGGCAAAAGGGGAAAATAGAATAAATGCAATGCTCCTGCATTTCATCAAAGTATTTAACAAAAGCTCTCCTTGCCACAAATTCAAGAGCAATAATAAGCTTGATGAACTTTCTAGATGATGAAGTGACCACATCTAAAGGATGCCAATCATTGCAGAGCTGTCAATTAACAAGGAGAGCAATGGTACTGTGCTCAAAGATCCAGCCTAAGAACATTTCTGACAATGACAGGGTGGTGGTAATTACAACACTGAGAAAAATATACAACTTGGAGGCAAAAAAAGAGTATCAAATGACCAAATAAAGTTGAAAAATATTCTGAACTAACAGGAAAAAGAGTCAACACTGGCAATAAAACATTCAATAGGGCAAGAGGAACAAATTTAAGGTTTCTCACCCAGGTCCATTCATCCAGCACCCAGCAGGGCAGCAGAGGATCCATGTCACTGAAGGTTTTCAGATAGAAGCTATTTTTTCATTCTTAAGACATTATATAGCATATTCAGTCTTTAGGAAACAACTAAACTACAGGATTCAAAAAAAAAAACCCTCCCATCACTAAGACTATAACATTTTATGATTCCCTATATCTCCATTTTGTACCCCAACTAGGTTATAAATCCACTGGCATGAACATTATGATACAGTGAAAAGAACAAGGAATTTGGAATATGAAATAAGTATGGGCTCAACATAAGTTCTTCCACTCACTAGGTAACTTCTACTTCTGTTTCTTCATCTACAAACTACAAATTGTATAAGATAGGAGAGTTGAATCAAATAATGCTCCATGCAAATGGCTCCATCAAGTGCCTGGCACATAGTGGCTACTAAATAAATCTTCATCATAAATCGTTCTTCTACACAGTCACCAGAGTACTAGGAATATAACTGGACCTCTGTAAGAAATAACTTAGATCTTTGACTTTGGGGACAGCCTGGAGAGGTTACTTGCTCACTGGAAAAGGTTTGGAGATGGGAAAGACTAGATAAAGTCGTATCAGGAAGGGGAATGGCAGGAGGAAAGGCACGGAGGCAATAATAAGGATGTGGCACGTGCTGACAATGGCAGGGACTCTGACCCACCAGGACTGGGGGCTGGAGGCAAGGTTAGACTGGCAGGATAGGCCAGATGGTATGAAACCTGAAACACCACTCAGTCAAATCATAAGAAAAAGATGCCTTGTAATGCTTCTATGATAATCCAGCCCCTACACTCTTTCTTGGGCGTAATTTAAGAACATTATAGATTGGTTAGAATCAAGAATTGTTCTCACTGTCTGAGAGCACTGCTGTGCCAAACAGAGTTCACAAGAGATGCCTCTTCAGGCAGCAACCGAACAATTTCATTCTCACTTTTCTGCTTTTCTTTCCACAGTCACGGTTTACTGGCTTGAACTAGGGTGCCCTATTGCACCCATGCAGCCTCTCTGGCTGGCAGAGAGCCTGAAGGCCTATTTCACCAGTTCTAGTTTTTCTTTTCTAACACTAACATATCTGACAGGAGTATGAGTAGGTGGAAAACATAATGTTTCCAATTGAGGTTCACTAACCAGCCTCTAGTGGAGTCATTTTGGGAGATTAAAGACGGGATCACTTGGACACATGAATGCGAATATAATTTGTAGATTACTTCCAGAGACTTTATAGTTGCTTATCTCTCAGAGAGCTGTGAGACAAGCAGAAGCCACACAGAAGGAATGAAGCTAAAAGAGGGAGAAAAAAATATTAACTATTAAAGTGGCTGATACAGCAATTAATATTTCAACCTTCCTTGTGCAAGGAAGAAGAGATTACAAGAAAGAATAACGTTACAGAGGTATCGAATTCCCAGCACTATTTCTGGAAATGGGGCAAAAGGAGGGAACACCTAATTATGTATTATAAACTTAAACCCGTTGGGCACTAAATGGTTATTTTTAAATGCTAAAACAAAACAAAACAAAAAACCCAGAGCTACTAAAAAACTTTGTTTGTAATCAAAGTTTCACTAGCACAATTCTAGCATATTCCTAAGTAAAGTTATAGAAGAGAAACAATGCATGGTTAAGCTTCATACAAGAATAGATTTTCACATTTTTTTTCATTCATAAGTAAGTATTCTATAACCATGCTCCACAGGGCTAGCCGACCATGCTCTTTCACTCACCTAACCCTACCAGCACACACACTCATATATAAACACACAAGAACACTTAGTCCAGTCTTGAAGAGGTTTTACCATCAGTTTAGGGGTGGAGACAGATAAAAGCTGTACAAACGCTACGCATTCCCCTCTTCAGCCCTGACTCTGAGGTGTTTCTGTAGTTCCAGAAACTGATTCTAAGTGAGCTGGAGACAAGGAAACTACAGAGAGAAAAATGCTAAGGCATCTGGGCTTTTGAAGTAGATGGTGAAGGAGGACAGGTTTACAGAAAAATGAAGAAATTATTAAGTCTGGCCAAAAGAAAAAGGTAAATTTAAACTAAACACATTTTGAAGCTCATCAGGTAACCCACCATCCCTCCACACGATCTTTAATCAGCCTTCTGTTCCTAGCTAACAGACTATGCATGTGCATCAACTCTCCACCTACTGAAGTCTTCATATTATATTGATATGACAGGGAAAAAAATGTTTTTTTGACCTAGCCAAATATGAGCAAAGGCACCAGCTGCCACCTGAAATATTAAGGAAATTCTGAAAAATACAGAACCACTAGGACAAGATTAGCAAAGAATAAGAGTAAGGAAAATTCTAGCCCAAAAGTGAAACAGGCCAGTGCTTCCCAAAGAGTGCAACAGAGACTGAGTTAGCTGAGTGTTCATCATCAAGGTAATAAACTACAGAACTAGAATAAGAATCATAATATTAATCAGACCTTTGCTCTGTCCACAGACTTACAGAGCTTATGAGAAGGGCAGCAGCATTTTATGCCCTCAGGTAAAGCATAACATCTTCTCTCTGGGAATAATGGGAATGTGAATGAGAAAGGAAGTTAGAGTGGGAAGTAGGTAGGGCCTGAAAGAATTTGAATAAATGACTGTAGACTTCCACATCAGACAACGCGGAGAGGAGGTATAGAGGATACTGACTCAATCTAAGCATCAAATAAAAGAGGGCTAACCCCAAAGTTAAGTTCTATTACTTTGGAGATTGTGGGGTAAAGGTCCCCAATCTACATGACTTCTCCTTGTTCAAGGATTCCATGGAAAAATCTGCCTAGCCACCCACCTTTATTGGAACTCTAAGTAAGACCTTAAAGGTAGAAGAAACCTACTGAGGAAAACAGACATTTTTAAACTGCAGAGAAAATCCCCATATAAGGTATCCATATGAATCAAACCACCCTCTCATGTATAATCAGGATCACAAGACATTTGAGAAAATTGATTTTCGTTAAAAAGATGAATGAATATGACATCAAAAGAAATAGAAATGATTAAGGAAAATGAAAGCAATTTTTTTTTTTTAAATGTGGTTTTATTTTTTTTTTATTTTTTTATTTTTTTTTTTTAAAGATTTTATTTATTTGACAGAGAGAAACACAGCCAGAGAGGGAACACAAGCAGGGGGAGTGAGAGAGGGAGAAGCAGGCTTCCCGCCGAGCAGGGAGCCCGATGTGGGACTCGATCCCGGGTCTCCGGGATCATGACCTGAGCCGAAGGCAGCGGCTTAACCAACTGAGCCACCCAGGCGCCCCGAAAGCAATTTTTAAATGTTCTAAAATGTGTCTTCAGAGACATTTGAGTGGATATATTTGAGTTGAATATACATTAAAATAAATTAATGAACAAATAAATTAAAAATTGCTGCTATGAAATGAGAATAATCACTGTACAAAAAAGTTCCTAGAATTAAAAATAAGACTACCAAATTAAAAAAAAAAAATCAATGTATGGGGGCACCTGGCTGGCTCAGTCCATGGAGCATATAACTCCTAATAGTGGAGAACATGAGATGAAGCCCCACATAGGGCTTAGAGCTTTACTTAAAAATAAAAAAATAAATGTATAGAATACAAAAGTAACAATGGATAAGGCTGAAGGCTGGATAGATGGGGGAAGTTCCAGTAAAGACAACAAAAATAAAGAGAGAAAACATGAGATTGTGGAAGAGGGCCAAGCAGTTTGCATATTTGAATGAATCCTAAAAGTAAAAATTTGAGAGGAGAAATAATCATATAAATAACTGGAGTAGGGGTAGAAATCCCCAAGGTAAATAAAGAGATAAATCTTCATAATGAAAAGATCTACCAAATTAAAAGCAAAATTAATAGGAACAATATACATCTAAACGAATTCTGGTGAAATTTCAGAACTCCAAGGGTAAAGACAAAGTCCTAAGAATTATCTTAAAGAAAAGTTACCGACAAAGTACTATAATCACAATAAGCATAGTGCTCAACAGCCATTCCTTTAAAGTTCTGAGGGAAATGTTTGAAATTGGAAATCTATACCCAGCCAAACTATCAGTCTACTGTGAACTCAAATGCAAGACATTTTCAGACATACAAACGTTTTTTAACAATATGCTCTTATACTCCATATGATATAAGTCCTGCTGAGGGGCTGCAGTAAAATAAAAATGTAATGCAAGAGGAAAATGCAGTAAGATAAACACAGAAGAAAAAAAGAGTTGAGCCTGGCCCAGAAGGAAAGACAGCTCCAAAGCTATCAAGAGATAAACCTCTGGCCCTTGTGGCTTAGGATCACTTGATTTCGGATTACATTTCCTTCTCTTTGGATTAAGTTACTTAATGGTTGCACTCTATATTATTGCTCTTTAGTTAATACTTAGAATTAGCCTGTAGATAAAGTACTACTAAAGACAACTATAGTGACAGAACAGAAAATAAATATGGTAAGACCTGACAACATAAAAACAAATACAACAAAAATCAGGAGCAGGTAGATGTAGAAGTAAATGTAAGTATACTGAATAGTGAGAATTCCATAGACAATATCTAAATACAAGCCAACACGTAGCAACTTCTGGCTAGACAAGTCACCAGGGCAAGGGAAACAAAAGCAAAAATGAACTATTGGACTTCATCAAGATAAAAAGCTTCTGCACAGCAAAGTAAACAATCAACTAAACTAAAACACAGCCTACAGAATGGAAGATATTTGCAAATGACATATCAGATAAAAGGTTAGGACCCAAATATATAAGGAACTTATCAAATCACACGCAAAATACAAATAATCCAGTTAAGAAATGGGCGGGGGGTGCCT